>NNCF01127167.1:11741-38731 GCA_002313205.1 Laupala kohalensis
CGAACTATCCTCTTCTGAATTCTGAAAGTTTGAATACTCTGACCGGAATTACCCCAGAAGGTAATGCCGTAACGTAAATGGGAGTAAACGCTTGCAAAATATACGCAACGGGAAATGTGGACTAACTACGTTAACTAAGTTTCGGAATGCGTAACACAATTTGCTTAATTTGGAATTAAGATTGTCAACGTGACAATTCCATTTGAGGTTGTCTTGAATATGGAAACCTAAGAATTTTGTATTCGTAACAGCTTTTAATTGTGTTCTGTTTAAAGAGAAACCTGGGGTAAACATTTTGTGATACTATTGTGAAATGACAGACACTGTTTTGTCAGTGTTTACAATGAGACGATTTGCATGGAACCAAGTCGAAAGGTTAGACAAAACTTTTTGAGCATTGGCGTGTTTACATAGTAAATTAGTGTCATCAGCAAAAAGAACCATTTTGCAATCTGATGTGGATGATGACATGTCGTTCACATACAATAAAAAGAGAATAGGACCGAGAATTGAACCATGGGGTACTCCGCAAGTAAGTGACTTTGTTTCTGAAAGACAACGCTCAAGTATTTTATTTTTAGTATAGGATATTTCGACCTGTTGATATCTATCTTTTAAATAAGAAGTTAGCCATTGATGTGGAAGTCCACGAATGCCTAAAGAATGCAATTTGGAAAGGAGAATTCCGTGATCGATGACATCGAATGCTTTGGATAAGTCAAGAAAAACACCCTGAGGATTTTCTCCACTGTCTAGAGATGTGGTAACATCGTTTAAGAAGGAAAATATGGCGCTTGTAGTGGAAAAGGATTTCCTAAAACCGTGTTGATCGTCAGAGAGAATGTTATATTTTGATAAAAAATCTAGAAGACGCTTATAGAACAATTTTTCTAGGATTTTTGAGAAAGTGGGTAGTAGAGATATTGGTCGGTAATTTCCAATATTAAGTTTGTTTCCTTTCTTGTGTAAAGGTTTCACTTTAGCTCTCTTAAATATATTGGGAAACACCCCTTCCGATAAAGAACTATTAAAAATATTTATGAGTGGATTTAATACAGCGTGGGACGAAAAATCAACAGTAAACTCGGATATATCATCTATGCCTGTTGAAAATTTGTTTTTTAATGAGCTGATGATTCTCATGACTTCACTGGCGTTAGTTTCGGAAGTGAACATAGAATTGGGTATGTGGGTGGATATAATTGGAGGACATTGATTTGGATATATTGAGTTCGTTATTTTACCTACTTCTGAGAAGTAAGAATTGAACAAATTTGCGATGTCCTGAGGATTTGTTACGATTTTGCCATCGTTAGTAAAGAAACATTTTCTTCGCAGTTTTCAGAAGTTGACGTGTAATTTTTAACAATATTTCACATGGTTTTCATCCGGTTGTTCGATTGTAGTACCTGTCTGTCGTTTTCCTTATTTTTGCTGCATAAACTACTTTTCGAAGAATTGTCTTATATTTACGAAAATAATCATGGAATTCGGGTGGTTGGTTATTGAGTTTTGAAAGATAATATAAACGGCGTTTGTTTTTTGAAGAAATTCTTATCCCTAGGGTGATCCATNGTGTGTCTGTTAATTAACTTGCGTTTTATGGGAAAGTTAGAGTTGTAATGTTTTAGGAATATTGAGATAAATACATTGAATTTGTCGTCGGTATTTTGGCAATTGTAAACATCTTTCCATGTTTCTTCACGCAAATAATTTATGAATATGGATTGATTTTGTCATTAAATTCTCTTGAAAACTTGTAAAGGATTTTAAGTGGTTTTAGTTTATTATTAATAGTCAATACTTGAGCAAGGTGTTCGCTGTATCCGGCGATAAACACTTCAGAGAGATACGAGATTCCATTGCTGACAATTTGATCTAGTAATGTTTGAGATGAACTAGAGAGGCGAGTGGGGTCGTTTATCGTAGTAAGAAGGTTGAAGGAATCGAGAAGATTCTTGAATCGATTAATTGGTGAATGTGCAGAGTCGGATGTATTCAAGAAATCGAAGTTGAAATCACCACATATAACGATAGATTTAGTAGATTTATGTATGATATGTTTTAAAACAATTTCGAAGTTCCGAAAAAATATGTCATGATCTGATTGAGGAGGTCTATAAATACACAAAACAACAATACCGGTGTTGGTCAGATTAACTGCAGAAAATTCGAACACACTATCTATGCAAAAACTCTCGTAGCCTGTCAGTGGAGAAGATAAAATATCATTATGAACATAGATACACGTACCTCCGTGGGGATTTTTTCCTTTAAAATTTTTGCCGACAGTAAGAACTTGCTAAATAATAATTAGAAATAGCAGTTTCGTTGATGTTGTTAGTTGAAAGCCAATGTTATGTGAGGCATAGCAAATCGAATGAATTTTCGTGTACCAGAATTTCAATGTATGTCAATTTGTTTGAAAGGGATTGGACATTATGATGAAATATAATTATTTTATTTTCGCAAAGAGTTTGTGGTTCACGAGAAATGGAATCGACGTTAGATTGAGGAGGGGAATTTGAATTTGGTACAGCTTCTAGTTCCGGTTCAAGCCCGTACACTGCACCCGAACGCGATTGTCACCTTCTAGTAAAACATCGTACCCCTTAGCGCAAGTTGTGACTGTGTATGGGGGCGGCAGGAAGAATAGATGAGGACGTGGGAGATAAGGAAGCAGTATGTGAAAGAACGGGGACAGGAGGAGAAGAAATTAGTGTGGAGATAGGACGAGGAGATGGTGATGAGGTACGAGCAGAGGGAGGTGGAGGAGGAGGAGATTTGGTAGGAGCAGGAGGAGGTGTTGGAGTGGCTAAAGGAGCAGGTGGATGATGTGAGGTCAGATGTGGAGCTAGGAGAGAACAGAAGTGTTGTTCCCCAGACGGTCTCAGGTGTAAACCGTGCTGGGTAAAGTCCTTAACAGTCAGGTGTTGTTGCAAATAAAAAAAGTGATTTTTGTGTCTGCCAGGTGATGTTTAGGGAGATGTTTGCCAGGTTAATTTCGTGGTTTATTTGTGGAACGTTGAAGCGTGGAGGCAGGCTAGAGAGCACTATGTTCGTGTGCAAGGGGGCCATTTTCAGTTTTTGTAGGTGTTCAGACGCGTTGAAATGACCACCCAAGTTAATATCGTTCTGCCCACCTATGATGATTACTGTGTCCCGCTCTGTGAGTTTTTTAGTGTAGGTGTCCAGTTCTCGAATAACTTCAGCCAAACGAGCGTTTGGCTTAAAGAAACCGGAGACTGAGAACTGGCTAGGAAGAAATCCACGCAATACGGAGGACATCTGACGACCGTGCGAATCAGCTAGTATGAGCACGTTTGATTTCTGCGTGGAAGTGTTGGTTTCATCTCTGGATAGCACTACTTTACGTGGTTTTGGGCGGCTGTGCTTACCAGTGCGTGGTTTGTGAACGGGTTTGGGTACTGGACGGGAGGGGATGAAACGAGTAGGTAAGGGAGGAAACTGGGACATGTCATCTAACACACTAAACCTATTCTGAGTGAAGAGTTGTGGTGGTGCATTTGTCGTTGGTCTAACCGGGTGATAGTAGTTGGAAGGACGGCGAGAATTCCTAACTGTAGTGCAACCTCCGATCGTGTTCTTATTGACCTCTTCCAGCGCACTGGTCCGTGTGTCAATATAATGTACCAAGTAATTGTACGCCTTCTGAAGATCAGCTTTGAATGAGCTGAGGAATGCGATAGTGTCCATTGTTGTGAGTTAGTTAGCAACTTAACGACAAAAGCAAATGAGAATACACGAAAACTGACAACAAACACTGAATGAAGGATGCTAGTATNCACTAAATGAAGGATATTAGTATAATAATATATTTATTACTACGGAAGTTACAAATGAGATATTAAATAAATTAAATATACAAACAAACCGATGACAAAAATGATTGAAATAATTATTTAGGGCGACCACTGGAGGTTATTTAATTCGACACTAACTACTCTATATTATGTTAAATTATTTAGGACAACTGGAGATTAATTAATTTAACAATAACTACTATATATTATGTTAAAATGTAAATAAATACGAAAGAATCAAGAAAAACGAATTGTAAAACGATGTAATAATTATATGAAATTATGACGACGAAAACTTGGGTGCAACAATAGAGCAGAGTTTAAATAAGTAAATAAGCAAACCGACAACTAAAATGACAGAAATAATAATTTAGGACGACAACTGCAGATAAATTAATTCGACAATAACTAAGGCAATAATATATTAGAGTGTAATGAATAACTACAAAAAGAATCAAGAAAACAAATGGTAAAATATTGGAATAAATCTCTTTACGGCGACGAAACTTGAGCAGTGCAACAATAGAGTACCTTGTTTATAAGTTAATAATGATGCAATAGAGTACGCACCAGAAAATCTAAATACACCAAAATAATTAATTTTAATGCTCCAAGAAGTTAAATTAATATTTCCGTTTGTACTTACGTAAACTTTATCACACCTTTGAATGAAGCACTCGAATGAAAAAAAAAAGAAATTATATTAGGTCCGTTGGGTTTGAAAACCTTAGGAAATGTTTTTAGTGTTTTTTCACTTAACACTCACACAGAACAAAGAATTTTACACTACAATGAAAGTTAGGATCTAAATACAACTACTGAATCACAAAAACTCGAAAAAATAAAATAAGTAGAAATATTAAACTGAAAACTAGAGCTCATTCACGATCGCAGCTAACGCCAGGAGCAGGCTAGTCAAATCTCAAATTGCAAAATACTAGTTTGCAAAATAGTTTGCTAGTTTACTAGTTTGCAAAATAGCGCCCTCTCGACATTGGCGCCCGAAGGCTCGTGCCATTGCTGCCATTCCCTAAATAGGCTTTAGGGTACCACAATATCAACAAGTTTACAAAATGTAAAGAAAATCTAGTATTCTTTAATTCATGTGATGTACTACCTTGAGTCCACCACTGGGAATTAATCATTAGCATCTTTTGAGTTTATGTGAAGTACTACCTTAATTCTAGCAAGGGTAATTAACTATCATTATTAGGAGAGAGATTATTGCATTTACCCATCAGACCCCACCTTTAGCAAAATCCTAGCTATGTCCATGCTGCGCATGGTTTGTATGTAGAAATATGGTACAGTAGTAATTATACTCCTTGTATTTATTTATACGATAGTATGAAAGGAATGCGTTGGGTTTCTCTTGTGTTGTCATAGAGTCACTACATGACTATTACCAGACAATATTTTTTTATTCAAACATTTAGGACAAGGAAGTTACATGAACTAAATTTTTAAAAGTAAAAAGAAAAGAAATAAAACATTTTGATGCAAACAAAATAAATTATATTATGCAGTAAAATACTTTGGAAGAGTATTTTGACTTGAGTTGGGTATCAATAAAACCATTTGAAAGACATAGAGAATAACCTATTATTTCATAATTTGTCTTGTTTCGTTCTTTTTTAAGCCATCACAAATATATATAGATGTATAAAACTTCATTTGATATTGGTGATAATGGCAAAAGTTACAAATTCTGGAATGATCCAGACTTTTTTGACTTGACAATTTGAAACAACAAATATTGAAATATGAATTTGGTAACTTCTATAGTGTAAAGTGGTTTTACAAGTCGATTGATATTGTAAACAGGGGTATACCCATAATTTATTTCAACAATTCAAGTTCATTGAAGATTGTTTTTGAAGAATTAGTAATGTTATTAATTTACTGCTGAATTATAATTATTAAACTGCTGAAGAAAGAATATTCTGTGAATACAGAATTAATTTTTTTCTTGTCTGTTTGGGTGAAAGACCCAAATTGTCTGTAAGACCCAATGTGTCATATACATGGTGATTAACAAATCTAATGGTAATATTATACTGTTGATACCTGATTCTTGTGGCTATTATCACTGGATAGCGTAAGGGTTAAAAGTGTTGAAGGTTGGTATGACAACTTGTTTGCTGCTGAAAAGACTATTATGTGTAATGCCACAGAACCTGAAGTGTATGTGTGTAAATGAAGTGAAGAGAATGCGATTGAAAATAATGTTCAGAAAACACTTTCAGTTACAGGGGGCCACTTGCTGGTGAATCACCACCAAGTGCAGGTGAATCTGTAGTCTGGTCTTCTTCAAAACAATGCTTTAGTGTGTCATGTGAAAAATGAGAAGAAACAATTCTGTGNCAAGTAATTGCTGGTGAATCACCAAGTGCAGGTGAATCTGTAGTCTGGTCTTCTTCAAAACAATGCTTTAGTGTGTCATGTGAAAAATGAGAAGAAACAATTCTGTGGCTTATTACAATGCTTTTTTAAGAGCAGTTATATACCTTGAACACTGCACTATGTATTTCTGCATTGTTTGGGAAAGCAATTTATGGCAGGAAAATATGCCACAAACACCTGTTAAACCAACTTGAATTGCACAAAGTAAATTGCAAAAATATATTTGAAGTATAGGGCCTACTAAAATGCATTTTATGATCATAGTTATTTAACAACAAAAGGGAAAAAACTCCTCATTCTCTTCAAGACTTTGATACAAATGTGTCTTAAGGTCATTGAATCATCCAACATTCAAGTTTTGGTTTTATATACAAAAAAAAACATGATACAAGAAATAAATTCATACCTAAAATCGATACTGGAAATATAATTATAAAACTTTGTATTCTGTAGACTAGACAGCTACAAATTTTCTACACATTTATTTCTATAGTTCGATAATAACTTGTACATGTAAATTTTCAAACATATTTGCGTTAAGTTGCAAACATATTGACATTATATATGTATTATAACTCGCAGCTAACTTTTTATCTTATCTAGGAACTTTTGCTGAAATTTTTGAATCTGCCTCTGCCTTAGGGCCCTTGATCGGAATTGATGGGATGGTCCCTTGCTTGCTTCCGGAGAGTAAATTAGTTTATTGTCCTCCACGTGGTCATACGCAGTCTGTACTGTTTTTTGACAATAAATTTATTATTATTATCATTACACATTTATGTATTCATGCAAACAGCTGATTCAAGTTTTATAAAACATACAATCTCACAGATATCAATCCATGTTTGGCACTGATAAAGTGGATCTCTGCAGCATGTGTCAGCTGTAACTTATCTTGTCTTGACTGGAGGACACTGTTACTAATTTCTGGTTTCTAATATTTACACTTAAAACAAGGTTACCAACTTTAGAAGTTAAACTTAGTAACTGATACTTTTTAAGGAAGTTAATTAATTTAGTTACAAACAAAAATTACAAAATAAAAGAATAAAAGAAAAAAATTAATTAATAAAATAAAAGAATAACACATAAATAAATGAAAGCATGTGTCAATTGTAATATTTCTAATCACTCATCAACATTATTCCTATCTAAAAGCCAAGTTTATAATGCTAAGAATATCTAATATACATAAAGCTGAGTGTCATTGACTGACATAATTTATGAGGCATTTGCCGGCATCGTATAAGGTTGGTTGAGGGCTCTATAAAATCATCTTGGAAACAATCTGGGAACAAATTTTTGTTGCAACCCGGAATTTTGACTCCTTCATTCTCAAAAATAAAAAAAAAAATTTATATTGTTTCTAGCAAAAAATGCTTCATTAGGACACCTCCTATTCTGAAATTGTATTTGCCATAAAAAAAACTTTTTTTTACACAATGTCACAGAAATGGCAGAAAAGGGAGATTTTAAAAAATTGCATTTCTGATTAATTGTACATTAAAATCAATTTTGGAACCATATATATTTGTTAATATAATTGGTTCTAAATCATCTTATCCTACTTGATCTCCTAACCTCATAATTTGGGTAATTTTTAAAAACAAATCTAGGAATAAATGCTTCTTATTCTTAAGAAGTTTCACTAAAAATGCACTGAAATCTTTCCACAATGTTGTTATCGGGTCTCTATTATCTTGATTAAAAATCAAAAGATGAAATTAAGTATGAAATGCATGCCCAGTTTCTTGAAACTAAATTGTACAGGAGCCAAAACCTGTTCTGAGTGTGAAAATACACCATCACATCGCATAGTGCTGAGGGAAACTACTAATCTATATAAATAAAAGTTAAATGCTGTTCGTTGGTAAGCGCATCACTGGAGAACAGCTGGACCAATTTGGCTAATAAAAAAAAAGTTCATAATACTCAATATAAGGATTCTAGGGAAAGAAAACTTGGAAAAGTTGCCTGAAAAATTGGAAAATTCGGGAAAAACTGAAAGTGTTTTTTCTATGGGATTTTTGTGTGAACTCAAAATCATAACTCATGATTCGAACAATGAATATGCATAATTCTTTTTTTGTTTCATTTTGTTCTTTATGATCCTGGAAAAGTTTTCAGGAAAAAATTCAGAACAAAGGAAAATCAGAAAATTCGGACTAACTACAAAAAATCATAATTTTTGTATTCACTCTCAATCATAACTGACGATAGGAACAACATATTTGATTGATTCTTTTTTGTTTTGTTTTTTCAATTTTTCAGTGGTGTGAAAAATTTCCCATTGAATGTACTCTTCCTCAAATTAAATATCCATGGCCACAATCGTTAATAGATACAGTGATAACTCAGAAATACATTTTTTTTCTTATTTTTACTTTGTTTACACATTTAAAATAGCTTTTCACAAATTCAAAAAACCATCACAAACAAATTTATTGAAATGTTGATGGCTGTCGGGTCATTTAGTTTAGTAATAAATTCATGTTGTGGTCAGATACAAATATTTAGAGTCCAAATTAAATAATATGAAGTTTAATGATAAAATTCCTGTACATTTCTCAAAAGTTGTGATTATCAGTTTTTCTGCTAACTGCCAACTATTATGACTGCTAACAAGTGGACAAAGTTTCATGACCTTCACAAGAATAGTTTGCGAGTTATTGCAACTTTAATTTAACATGGTCTCTCACGAATTTTCATGTTTATGTGGGAATAAAGTATATAAGCAAATGCTGGAATTTTTAAAAACTTTTTGAAATGGTTCACTGGTATTCTGAAAGTATGGTAACCTCATGACAACCATAAGTCACAGTAGCTAAAATGAGATACTTGATAAAATGTAAAATAATGTCAGGTTACTTGAAAGTATGGAAGTGAAATGTGACAACGCCGCACTACATCAAGAGAACCACATATTTCATTTTTCACCACAAAAGTGAAAACTAATGCCACAGACTTCTAACTTTGCAATTACTTGGAGTTCAAAGAGATAAAAGCATTAGTGTAAAAAAATTTATTATTTCGTATTTAAATTGAATTAAATTACTTTGAGCTATTTGTTGATGGATACTTTTTTAGATACTAAGTTGCCTTTCTACATAAAACAAGATGATTTTAAAGACATTCATCAAATAATCAACATTGTAATGAATCTCAAACACTTTCATTTATTTATGCTTTCCTCATCTGTAATTGTAAATAATATGTCAGACATCTCCCTTTCGATTTCTACACAAACAGTCGTCATCTGGAGCTAGTCCCATCCTATGTAAATGACTATTATAGGGTCCATATCCCATCATCACCTCCATCATTGTGGTATTAGGTTGAAACCACTGTCTATATTTTTAGCCACAAATGTTACATTCAGTATAAAATTATATAATGCCCTACCCTCTGTTGTTTTATCACATAAAATCTGGCAGCATAGCAAAACCTTCTTTGAAATTTTACTGTTCCATGTCACTTTAATACTAATCTCTTCTTCATCAAAAATTATACTCTCCCCGTATGCACACAAAACCGTAATGCCCGCTTATATATCACTAAATCCAGATAATACCTCTTAGACTTTGGTAGAGATTGTTTGGTAACATTTACTCCAGGGGACAATACATGAATGCTGAATACTTTAAAGATGTTTTTCAACATGTCGTAAATATGCTCTGTCTTCCCACACACTTTTTTTTCCATTATAGTATTTATACATGGGAAATGTAGTGTGCTATTGAAACTTATCTACATGGAGCGATAGGAGGTAGGAGTTGGGTGGTAGGTCTATTGTCAGTAGGAGGGCCGGTTAGCTGAGTTTACCAACAACTTGGCCCATGTGGAGGGGTTAGTAGTAATTCTTAGTAATCGTTAAGAGTTATTGATACTAGAAGAAGTCTGATCGGGGAAGAAGGGTTCACTTTTCAGAAGTCACAGCTACATACGAACTAGGGAATTGAACCCAGGATGACTTGGTGATGAGCTGGACCGCTACTACTTGAGCCATGGAGGGACTTCCCACACACTTAAGCAATAAGTGAGCAGAGGTAGTATCACTCCCTAGTATATCACTTCCTTATTCCCAGTCTTGTTTTGAGTAATTCCCAAACTTTGAAGTCCATTGAACATAGAGCAATAAATTGTAATTTTTTTACCAAATGTGCTCTTTCCCACTGGCATTTCCCAGAAGATAAAATTATTCCTCTGGCACACAATGACAAGTCTTATGAAGAGTGAGGAACAGGGCTGTAGCTCTTGAAGGTTGCTGGAAGTGGTCTTCAAATGACACAGGCTTACCATTATCACCACACACATTAAATAACATACGAACACCATTATAGATGAGCACATTGCATAGAAGAGTGAAAGGACTACACCCATCATCCTACTATCAATTAAACAACCCAAGCAGAAATGGGAATTACCAACTTTGTGTTGGAGTAATATGAGAGAAACTTTTCTTACGAATAAGAACAAGAAGAAGAAGAAGAAGAAGAGAAGGNGAAGAAGAAGAGGAAGAGGAAGAAGAAGAGGAAGAAGAGGAGGAGGAAGAAGATGAGGAAGAGGAAGAGGAAAAAGAGGAGGAAGAAGAAGACAAAGAGGAAGAAGAAGAGGAGGAGGAGGAGGAGGAAGAAGAGGAAGAGGAAGAAGAAGAGACAATCTAATTTATAACTTGGTCAACTTCACTTTGAAATAAATACAAACAAATATAAGAAACAAACATGTATTATTCCAAAATATTTTACAAAATTCATATATAGAACTATATTTTAATTATTTAAATAGGAAATATAGTAATCTGGATCAGGAAACTCACAAATAATCTGTACTAATGTGAAATGTTGACTTCATAGTTTGCTTTACAAATTGAAGTATACTATTAAATATATGATTTGTGGTTTCCAAGTCATGCAAACTTCACATGGACACTTATATACAATAATTTCAGAACCATATTGTTTACTGGAATATGCAAGGAGCTACAATACCAAGATTAGACATATAGAACGTTGATTTAAACAATTATGTGTGGACTCAATTGAGAGAGAAAGAATATCAATTCAATGATATGTTTCAACCTCTATTACAAAAATAAATTTGTTTCCTAAAATAAATTTTAATCCATGAAAATTTTTTCTCACTCTTGAACAACATCAAATTCTAATTTCATTAGAGTTCCTCAGCACAGAACAAAAAAAAAACAGAAAAAATCAATCAAGGCCAAATGAAAAAGGCAGGAATCAGAATGATTCCTGGAATCACTTTAAATAAATTGAAATATTTGTGTTTCATACATATACACACAATTAAGATTATTTGAAATACATAAGTTTGTTAAAATAGAATATTATTTCCATCACATACAAATGGCAACTTGAATTTTTTTCCTATGATCCAATTACTTAGATTGAAAAATTAGGTTATATTCACTAGATAATATGCATTTCTAGTCTATATGTTATGTTAAAAACAAGTAGTTCATGTTTCTCGATCATTAAAGAAAATTGTGTTCAAAGAACCCACTTGATGCAGAATTAAACTTCATATTTTGAGCAAGGAAAGAAACGATCACTTTAAAAAATCCCAGGTAGACCTCATTTGTATTAGTGGCACATTAAGGAACAGCAAGCGAAGCTGAAATAAAAGAAACAGAAAAGTCTAAATTACATTATGAAGTAATTGACACATGTCATAATTAAACATCTCACCATAATTAGATATCAGGTAAATTTTTCAGTGCCAGAACATTATATTTTGTGCAGCAAGAATGAAATCCATGGTCGCAGACTTGGTCTTACACCCCAAACATGGTTATATGCATTTTTAAACTAGTTTTTTTACAATAAACTTTATTTATTTATACTTTACTGTTTTCACACCCACAAGCAAGAACCACTTTTTTGTGTGGACTAATAATTATTATTACTAATTTTATATTTCATAATTATCAATGGATTTTTAATAGTTTGTCAGTGTACATATCTTACTCTAAGAAGAAGAATAACACTGACTGTGTAACATTAAAATAACCAATTGTATGTGAATGTTCTCCTAAAAATCAGCTCTGGAACAATATCTGGCACCTGTGCACCCCTCCTGCTTAAAATAATAAAATAAAACCTTAGATGGCTCAACAGAGCTCTATATTATTATTATAAAACAACACTCAAAATTAGATAAAATTATTGATAACAATAGCCAACATAAAACTAATATAATCTCTTTGGTTTAGTGGAATGGAAATTCATGGGGGATGCTTTGGTCATGGAAGTGGCATTTTTTTAACTACAGGCCATAATATCTAATGAGGCCTGGAACACAAGTCATTTTGGGGGTTCCACATTGAAGCTGTACATATCCAATGCACCAACTATGTATTGAAAGAATTAAATAGAGATTTGAAATGTATTTAAGAAATGTATTTAAAATGAGAAATAGCTCAGCTATTTCTTCATTTTATTTATTAAAATTTTGTATTTTAACATCGTTATAGGAAATTTATTGTATTATCTTACTCATTATACTGATATATTTCTGAGGATTACACCTCTTCGCCACCCTTTAGAAGGTAACTGTCCCACCACGGACAGGTGGAAGCAATTTCTCTCATTATTTTCTCTTTCACTATTATTTATTTTACCATTATACAAAGATTTAAAGTATATTTAAGTTTAAAATTACATTAGCTCCCACCTTGGAACTTCACTACCAACCAAGCAATCAAACGCTTGAGACCTTAATCAAGAGAGAAGTGTCAGGGTTGGAAAATTAATGTGGAATTTCTCATATTTCCGGAAAATACTACGAGCAGTTTCTCATAGTAATTTGAGTCAGTTGTAGTTGGTTACGTAACTGTGTCGTGTCTCTCTCCATTTCTCCCTCCTCCGCCAATAAAAGGTTAGAATCGAGTAATAGTTGGCGCCAACGGGGCTATAAGAATTTGTACGAAGTAAATACAGCTGTTATGAGAAATTACAAGGTCTAAAGTTGTGGACACGGCTGATGGTTCTCTTTTGATGAAGGTCTCTATCGCACACTTCCTGTACAGCATGTGGCGAACAAACCCTTACGTCGCAAGTCGTGAGACGCCTTCAGCTTTCAGAGGCTTCCAGCGCTTGTTCCCTCCGCAGTAGTCGCGCCGCGTCGACTAGCGCGCGCGCAGACGTCCGCACCAGGAACCAGAGCCTGCAGCGCTCCGCGACGGAAGCCGCCCTGGGACCCCCTGTCATCCCCGTCGCCGCGACAGAACCTCCTCCCGCCGTCGCCACGGCGCCCGTCGCGTGTCCCTGGGAGCCGTCGCCAGCCGCCGCCGCCGCGGCCGTCGCCGTCGTCGCCGTCAACGCGTCCACGAGCGCCCGCAGCTCCGAAGCGCGCTCCAGGTCCAGCCATCGCTGCAAGGCTTCCTCTTCGTCTGCGGCGGCGGGAGACGGCGCGGGGCCCCACAAGGTGAACTCCAAAGCCGCTTGCGCCCGAGACAAGGAGTCTGCACGCTCCTGCATACACACAAGCTCTCGATGAGAAACAAACCGGTGGGGCGAGGGTAAAGAAAAATATTCCCGGTACATTATTGTTCAAATGTTCGTGGAATGTTTCTCACTTGTTGGAGCAGCGCGTGAAGTGGCGCCGACAGAGGGGCCGAAGGGGGCAGCAAGGCGCGTAGCCCCGCGTCCACACAAGCGCACAGGCTCTGCGTCGCCGCTCCCGCGACGCCCCCGACCAGAGCCGCCTCCGGCAACGCCACCACTCGAGCGCCGATCTCAGAGCCGACCGCCGCCACAGCAGCGCCGCCGCCGCCGCCGCCGCCGCCGCCGCCGCCGCCCTGCGACTGCACTCCCTCGGGGCACAAAGACGACACAGTCTGCGACGGCGGCGGTTGTAGAGACCCAGAGACGTCGTCTGGCGGCAGCATCACCACGAAGCCAGACACCACCGCTTCCTCTTGACCGCGCGCCTACAACCACACCGGCAACATCTCTATCTTCTCTAGTAAAAACGGCCAGAGAGGTGTCCATCTGGTATCGCCAAACGGTCATTGGTGACAAACGCTCATTGAAATGAATGGCCACCACTGTCCGTACATTGGTGGTCATATAAATGAAAGGTCGTTTGGCATTAAAAGATGGCAATCCAATGGCCATTTTCACTAGAGTACAACAGCGACTAGGTCTGTATGACTCTGACATTGCCCTGAAGAAGGCCATAGCAAGATGACAGAAACGTTGGTAGTTATGTCTACTGAGCCGCGGTTTGTCCCGGACTCAAGTTTTTACTGACTCTGTACGCGGAAGCCAACGTTTACATCTCTATCTTATTCGGATTTTTTTTATTACGGGCCCTTGACTTCTATAGCTGTGGAGAGCACAACGAAAATTGTAGAAAGAAACAGTTAACGCCATTTTTTTTTGTGTGCACACAAGTGGACAAATCAGTTTTTTGAATTGTGACGTCGCAATTTTGTGTTTGACTTCTTAGGTTACTGAGGTCAGTTACTCATCAAGGATGACCGGAATGTTTGCTGGCACCCCGAAGGCACCCACAGGGGAGAGTCTTGGCCACATGTTCTGTTCCGTCTCTCGTTACGACGGTGCGAGAATGAATTGCTTTTGACCGTGAGAAAGAATCCGGCCGAGTCATGTTGCCGAGTTTGCATGTGTGTGTGGAGGTGTTGGTGTGAGGATGGTCTCCGGCCGACCGCAGGGAGAAACAGAGTGGTCGGAGAGACAGGACAGTGTGGGCAGAGAGATGCCCAGTACGAGTGGATAGAGATTGATCCGCGGGCATAGCGACGATGGACTTTGGGGACACTAGGGTGCAAGAGAGTATATCTTGGTCTAATTCCTGTCTGGGAGTTTTCATGAACTTCCCAAGTTGAATCTATAATGTAAATGTTCAGATTTAATATTTATATTAAATGTATACCACCCCAAAGTCTAGTATTTTTCTAGTTTTCGGGTGTAACGCTAGTGGTGGCAGTGAGGACAACTCGATAGCTAATAATTAGTTCTATTAGTTATCGAAAAGTAATTTAACTTAAAGCCACCGTAGGGTAACTGTAGCGTTCACGGGGAGAAACAGCAGTGAGGTATCTGCGCGAGAACTTGGAACGCTATGCCACGTTACATTAATGAATATTAATTTTAAAAAACGTGATATTTTTACGGTTTTTGTCGACATGTCGACGTTATTACTTTTTATAAACTAAGAAGTGCCCACAAAAGTTCTTATTAAGCGAATGACGTCTGTTGTGATAGTGACCACATTTAATAATTTCAAGCTTTTACTAGTAAAACAATATCAGTAATTAATTTTGTCAAAGAAAACTACTAAAAACAACAAGACACATAATTAAGGAATAAAATGTATACTGTCGCACTCAGAAAAATGTTTTCAATATTGTAAATTGGTTCAGTTGTTTGATTCACGCTATTATAGAATTAGCCGATTATGAATTAACAATATCTTGAAAGTATAAACTTCTTTCATTACAACAAAGTTCGTGCACGAAGCGGGTAAAATTAACAATGATAAAGCATAAAATTTCATTCCTGGTTAATAGTCATAATAATAAAGTCATTTCATGCCAGAAGCAGTTTGCGTTTTGTTTTCTGGGATGGGGAGAGCATAAAATGTTTACACAAACCTTCCTGATGTTCAAAATTTTCGAAAACAAGTTTTTGAATTCTGTTGGTTCTAGCATCTCTACTTCATTTTCAAACTATAGATATAGAATATTCACGAGGCAGTCAAAGTTGCTACGAATCAAATAAAAATCCTTAAATTATTGCCCCACCCTCACTCCAACCCGTATCTCCGCTTCGAAGCTGCGGTGCACCGCAGTCGCGGCAATAAAGTACAAAATAAAATAAGTCGCGGAAATAAAGAAAACTTGCATCTTGGCGCTGTGGCGACTTCAAGCATCACTACGTGTAATCAAATAGGTTGTGAGAGAATATCATTGATTTAGTGATACTCGCTGGCGGATAGAGGTGCTAATGTCTCCAGATGCGACCAATACATATTTTCGGAAACAAAACTGGGTAATGTTAGCAAGAAAGTGAAAAATGTTTCACATTTTCCACTGGTACCTTACCTGCAAAGCCTTGAGCGCATTGACGAGTTGCAGGAGCGCTAGAGCGGCCGCACGCCTTCCGGCAGGGCCTGCAGTGGCCTGCAGCGCTTGGCCATAGTCCTGCAGAGACTGCACCCGCGCTGGCCCCAACACCGACACCCACACTGCGGACAATCAATTTCCCGAAGCTTCTGTTTTATCTGAAGATGATTATCAATAATTTTCAAGCAGTGTATTTTCACATTAACAATAAACTGAAATGGTAAATACCTCACTTGGTGAGAAAATGTTAGAGCGTATAATGCACAAGCACAATTGCTTCCCAGTACAGTTCTTGTCACGAAGGTAAGCGCAATTACAATTTTATTTGTACCCGACAAACTCCCTCGTTAAAGATAGGAAATCACACCCAAGTTTTTACCCATAAAAAGCATTGGTTGGCAAACAAAAACACATTATTGTCGATGCTTGAAACCAGACAGGGTGAGGTCCCATACAGGCGCCTTAAGGAACACCCCCCAGTGAGCGACGACAGTGAATAAAATAACATAAAATGAAAAACAAACGAACAATAAAATGTAATATCATTAACAGATAATACAAGTTTAGGCAAATCGATTACTTCACTATTGGGTTTTATTTTTTAACTTTCCTCCATTACCTTCCAAACATTATGATGATTGAAAAAGACTTCTAAGATTAAAAATTAAAGAAAAAAATAGTGAAAAAAAGTCTCTGAAGTATCGAGAGCTAGGTCCTACAGGTAAATAATAACAATTCTCGTCATGCATTTTTTACCCAGATAAATGTTTTTACGACGTTATGCATAAACACTTACAAGTACAAATATTCAAAAGACATACTACTGATATCCCAAAAGTACAGAACAAACACCAAAAGTACTATTATACATCTATATTCCTCCAAATATAAGACGCATTATTACATCTATGCGTCAAGATGCAACGCGTAATCAAACCGCGAAATTTTATCTCCATGAAAAAGACAACTATGAGAATGTATGCCGGTCTCAATATGATCACTTACGCAATCTAGATTCCTAAAGACAAGAGAAACCCCAGCGACGGAAACGTAACGTGGAATTTCTCATAACTCCCGAAACTACCGAGTGGATCACGTGAGGCTATCTATCTGGGTGTCACCGGCGCTCAGCTGGCTTCTTTTCCTCTTTTCAAGTATATTGAAAACAAGGCGGAGCCTTCCGAGCACGTGTAACACGAGCAGTGGACTATGAGAAATTAGGCACTCAAAGACCTCGCACGTCGCTGGCGGCTTTCTATTCTTCAGGACTCTCGCGCCCTCAGCTGTTTGCCTGACGCTTCTTTCCTTACATAGAGCTTCGTCTTACCCGTATCTGTTCTGTTGGGTTGCGTCGTGTGTTGAGAGTCGGAGGCCGACGACGACACAACAGGAGACGACGGTCGCAGAACAGACGGCAGTTCCTCGGGAGTTGCAGCGAACTCCGCCAGGGACGCTAGAGCCGCATGGGCCAGACCACGTGCACCCAGCGCGGGAGCTCGTAGACCCCCGCGTCCCGGCGCTCCCACACACAGCATCACCTCACAAGGCGGCGATGCTCCTCCCTGCAAAAAGACACATTCACATCACATTCATCCCTGATACTTCTTGAGGGTCTCGTTGATTAAAACTCGTTTCTGAAGACCAAGTAAAATGTGAGATATTCCAGGAATATTTTCAACAACTAGGAACAATGCGTCAATATTATAACATTGAAGACGCCCCCTAGTTGCAGAGACGGGCAACATGAGGAAAGAAGAACTGAAAAGAGACATTTTTGAATGTAATGGGAAACAGATTTTTAGGAAGAATATCGTAATGACAGTCTATGACATATTTGTTGCCATGTAAGTGAAATGTACGATAAATGAAAAAAGTACGATTTGGCGACGCTTTACCTGCGCATCCCACACGGCGCGTGTCCAACGCCGGCCCCCGGCGTCGGTCGCGTGCCACGTGGATTGGAGCGTGGGACGGAAGTGGCCGAAGCGCAGAGCCCCGGAGTCAGCGGCGGAGCGCAGCGCGCGAAGAACCGCAGGCGACAGCGAAGGTGGCGCTGCGCTTAGGCTCAGGGTGACCTGCCACGCAACCCGCAACACACTTCTGCATTCACTCGAAATGGGTTGCGATCACATTTGCTTTCTGACAGTGATAAGCAGGGATGTCAAAGCGAACACACACGGGCAGCAGAGCACGGCATGCTCAGCTAGAGCAGATATTAAGGAACGTAGATTTCTCTAGACATTACTGTTCTAAAGCTAAGTCTATAACAGTCGTAGAAGCTCTACTTCCGGTGCTGAACGTTCGACGACATGATAATTCCAATCGAAGAAGGTGACCAATTAAAGAGCAGGCTCCTGCAGGATCAGGACATAGCCTCCTCCAGCATTATGGAGAAATATCCAGTCGGGCCGCGACCTTTGTTTACTCAGTTTTCTAATTAGTCGATACTACGGACGAGACACGACGAATGTATACAGCCTTGGCAAACGACGCTATCAGTTCATTGGGCGTTCGCGTCACCAAGGTTAGACCGGTAGATAGGGTTAAAATTACTGTGGATAACGGAAATCTTAGAAATAAAGTGACACTACTGTCTTGTAGGAATTAAAAAAGTTAATAGATAATACAAAATAGAGAAAGAAACTCATTAAATTCACTAACATATTAGATGAAATGGTTTCGGCATTCACCTTCATCAATCACATAGATAATTATTCCTATATAAACCACGTGCCATTTCGACTTTCGTCTTAAACTACATTATAACATTGTAAGCCGAAACTCTATTTGGGTGCATTTTTCGACGAGTAACTTATGCCAAGGACACTTAAGGAATCTTTTACATGCAGTTTAATCATACAGTATGTCGAATGTGGCTGTTGCACCCGAAAAATCTGCCGACCCCATTGGGATCGCACCCGGTTACTGTTACTACTATTGAGTAGAAAGAGAGAGAAATAGAAAGCAAAGCGAAGTGTTCTTACGCGTTCCAAGGCATGCGCGAGGGCTTCATGGTTGGCCCCCACCACAGCGCCGTACGCGTCTTCCAAGCTCCGATGCAACGCTGGACGAGACGCTAATCGGCCTCCTCTGGTTCCCACACCGCCACTGCTCCCCACCTGCACAATAATTTCCTCGATTCCCAAAGGCTGACTTCTCAAGGGCACATACAGAATGTCCCAGATCTAAGGAACTATAAGTACAAATATTCGCATGCGCCATGTTGGATCTAACAAAGCTGGCGCCCTTACGGGATATACATATCCGGAGACCGCTTAAAACAAATGTACATTAGTTTTATTGTTCATTAAAGAAGTGCAGTAAAGATAGAGTATTGATCTGATGTGATTAACATTAGTGTCTACAAATAAATATTCATTACAGTGTCCTCAAAATTATTTTCGGATATCTGCTTACAAATAGACAAGTATACATTTGAATACACTTTTGTTAACACATAATTTCTGTAAATCGTAGTCAAATTTATATATGAGTATAATACACATTTCTTAATAACTGTTAAGCAATCATTTTGTTAAATATTCAAATTGCCAATTCAATTTTTAACATAGGCCTATAGAGGTCCTGCTGAAATGCATAAATATATATGCATAATACAATAGTACAGTATAATAATGATGTAAAATTTGTCTCATATACTAAATTACATTTGTACTCCCTACGAATGATGTGAATGGACTACGTGAAGGAATTGGATTACGAAATGAGTCGTAATACCGATTTTCGATGGCTTCATCGCCTTCGGAATTCTAATAAGATTCACATATCAAAAATAATAATATGTAAAATGCATTTTCTTACTTTGAAACAAAATGATGTATTATGTACTTTAGTACGTAATGTATTATGTACTCTAATGTCGCAATTTGACTTGACGCTCAAACTTACAGTCTTCTTGGTTATGTTTTGACACAAATTCACGCGATTATAAAAACAAAAACAAAAAATAAAATCGTAATATTTCCGTGCATGATCAGACTCAAAAACTATTCACAATTTAATAACGATATTCTTTTTTTACCAGTAAATAGTCGAAAATGATAAATTCTCTAAATTAAGGCGGCGCGACACCAATGTTTGCAAGCGCTACGTCATATTTTTGACACCGTGTTAGATCCAGAATGGCGCATGCGAATACCTGTACTTAAAGTGCTTTACCCAGATCTCCATATAAGAAACTAGAGGGAGGATAGATGATTTATTTCCTTCTGGTGATATTTCCAGGCATGTGTTCCTTTATTATTCTGGTACCTATTTATGTGCTTTACCATCACTCCAATGTTGACATGAATATATATATTAATAACTCCATGTAAACATTGCAGTAATGGTAAAGCACATAAATTATTGTTATGTAATTGTCGGTTGAAACGGATTCTGTCAATTTGCTATTGACTTTAAAAAATGGTTTTGGGCTGTACCCCTTGCCAAGTTCGAAAGGAAATAATTTTACCATTTCTATCTTTGGTCTTATCTGCGCATTGACGCAAGCAACATTTAATGTCTTTGGCGTGATGAGAGTCAATGCTCTCTTAATGTAGATACCAGTGCTACGTAGTTATTTCTTACGAGGTAAACTATTTTCAGGAAACATTCTTAAAAAATTTCACGTTTTTTTGACATTTTATCGTCCATTAAACAACTGAATGTGTCAAGGTCGAAGCTTGTACGACTAGTAGAAATGAAGTTAATTTTTGATACATCACTGAGTTACACAAAATGCAATATAAGACTCACGGAATGTGGTTGTGAACACGAAGCGTAGAAGGCAGCGTCGGGGTCGAGCCCTTGTAAGGCGTCGACCAAAGGACCACAGCATGCGGGCAGCGACGCGGATCGCGAGAACACACGCCCGCCTCCGCCGTTCATATAGGCAGCAGGCACTGGGTGTGCTCGCACGCGCTCATACACAGGCTCCTACAACAACATTCCAGAGGTAGGGAAAGGAAAGTGACGCTATGCATAAACGCATATCTAAAATAGATCGGATTGTAAAAAATTATTAATTTTAATGAATTGTCGAAGTAGGTCAGATATTCAGAATATTTATGTGTATGTTAACTNTAATTTTAATGAATTGTCGAAGTAGGTCAGATATTCAGAATATTTATGTGTATGTTAACTTCGGAAAATTTATTTCCTGCCTCGGGGCTCAGACATATAGAAAGTTTTACACTTTTCCCATACATTTTCCCATTCCAGACCTCCGTGCTAGACCAACTCTCCACTAACGCATCACTTGGATCACTAACATGTGTGAGGCATTGCGCGTAGGAGTAGATGTACGGGGGAGGTGACTTCCACCCCGGGCTCCATCCTCTAAGAGACCTGCACATGGGTCTTGAAAATAAGAAGGCGGAAATTTGAATTAAATATACTATAACTTAATTACAACAGTAAAATACTAATAGCTGAGTTTCGTATTGAATACAACTTCTGTTTCAAACTCAGCTTGCAAACACTTCTCTGTGGTTTGAATAAAGGGCCGGAGCTCATTATTTGTAGGTATGCTACTGGACAGGCCATGCTGCTTATGAATGGAGTCAAGGGTTTCACAGTTTATACAAATTTCCTCACGAATAACTATAACTTGGCTTTGTTTCAAATTAGATTGTCGCCACTAGTTACTATTATTAATTGAAGAAACTTACAAAGTAATTTAACTAAGACGACAATGAGATTTTTGAATGATTTTGCAAACATCCTCCGGTAGAGAAAACTTAGAATGACACCTCATTCAAAACTATTGACTCGTTCACCTGATATCGCTTCATGCTGAAACAAATTGGGTGTGTTTACATCTACACAGATTCCTTCTTCAGTAAATCTTTCTCGAGTTTAAAATAATTTGACGAAAAATAATCGAGGATTTTCTCTGACCTCTTGGATTTGTTCAAAACCTTCCTAACTCATTCTAAAACAGTCCAAGTGTTCTTGGAACACACTCCGGACGTTGAGGCACGTGTTGAAATCCCGGGACCAGACCAAGCGTATCACCGCTACCGACTGGGTCTCGATGATTCCTGACGATAAAACCTATTCCCGAGATCTTACCCTGCGGTTTCAAAACGAATATATCAATAACTGGAGCTCTATCAACTGCAATAATTATACAGAAGTGTCTCCAGACACAACATGATGAGTCAAGAAACAACAGGATAACACAAGCTGTAATGCTCTCAAAGTAAGTCCTATAATTTTCACGAATTAAAAATGTATTCAGGAATGTAGGTGTAAACAAAGTTTATGACTTGATCTAGCTCAAGTCATAAGATCAAAAAGGAAACAGCTCAAAAATACTCACGTTGGTGCTGTCCCCACTGTCCGAGACAGGTCGCGGAGGGCCGTTCAACACCTGCTCGTAGCCTGGGTCACTATCTGCACTGCCGGTACTGCACCCTCCCGGCGCTTCCCGCAAACTGCCAGAGCGCTGGGGTTTATGGGGTGCTAGTGCTGACCGCGCTTCACCTGTGATGTAAATAAATTTATAATAAATAAATGAATAAATTTATTGTCAAAAAAGCAGTACAACTGCGTATGACCACGTGGAGGACAATAAACTAATTTACTCTCCGGAAGCAAGCAAGGGACCATCCCATCAATTCCGATCAAGGGCCCTAAGGTAGAGGCGGATTCAAAAATTTCAGCAAAAACTCCCGCTCTGGCTGCCGAACCGAAAGAGTGCGCGGGGGTGAAAGAGGGGGGAAAATTAACACTGTTCTGAAAACATTGGTCTACTAATCTGGCGCGCACCTTCCCACCGGCCACCGAGGTCGGACGAAGGGGCGATAAAATCGTTTTCGTGGAAAGTGCGACTATGCCATGCCCACTAGCAGACCCAGTCATAGTTTGCAGGCTGGCAGGTAGCTGCCGAGCGAGAGGGGAGTTATGTTGCGCCTCCCCCCACCCACCCGGAATTGGACCTGAACTCTTAAAAGATAAAATTGAAGTTGATAAATGGCATACTTTGTAAAAGTGTTACCAGATTAATAAGTGTTATTAGTAATACCAGATTAATAAAATGAATAATACCATATTAATAACTTTAATAAATAATTGTTATTGTTATTAATAATATCAGACTGTTAATTATTTATTTGATGCATTTTATTTAAAGGTAATATTTATAAAATTTATGTTATAAAACCATAATTTTTAAACAAAAATGCTCCCTGGTTAGCCCTCCCCCCTCAGTACGGTCTAGATTCTCCTCTAACCCAAAGGAGCGCTCACCCAGATTGGCGTAGAGTCCGTCCGCCGCCGCAGTACCGGATCCTGCATAGTCGGGACCCACAGCGGTGACCGCCATCATCCCACAGGTGCGTGGGGGCGGTTGGCGCGGACCGGAGGCGGCGCCGGGGAGGGAATTGGTGCGTGGGGGTGGAGGGCGAATCGGCCGCGCGCCGCCGGAGACAGGGGGTGGCGTCTGGAGGCACGAGGCGTTGGTGGTGGGGGTGGATGCAATGGAAGAGGGTGGACTCGACGCGGGGGCCCGCGGCGGCGGAGGAGGCTGCGCAGGTCGCCCTAGACAACAAAAAGATTTATTAATTCTCCTTTAGGTTCTCTGTCTCAGTCACCCCCCTCCCCGCCAATGTGAGTGAAAAATTTTAATTTTACTCTATTACTTTAAAAAAATAGTTTTGGTACATACATACATATTTGCATCACATAAAACTACATTCTCACAGAAACATAAAATATCTTAAAATTGTATTATTTGGCACCAAACATTTCATAACTTTCCTTATATATCGAGACCCCCAAGCCCCTGTAAGAAAATGCAGGATCGGCCACCAAGTTCTACTGTATTGGATGTGTCCCTGACAGACTATCCAACTGCCAGGAAACAAAAACAAACTATAATCATTATACAGTTCCATATACATTTCTTCATTCATTCGTGTTTATTAAAGTAGATATATAACTAGTATGAATACTTGGCATCAATTAAATTTGTCATTTGACATAATTATTGCTATGGAACTAATGACTTCTATTAGTTTATCCCACATAATGACATCCCAAATACTGATGCAATTTTCATATTTTTTTTACTTATTTCATTCTTTAATCTTCTTATAATTTCTTACACCTCAATAGCCTACAGTAAGAACAAGTATGAAATATTAATGATTTATCTGTTACCAATTTTTGAGTTTTGATTGACTGAAATTGCAAAAATATTGTAATTTGGGCTTACATGTCTGTGCATTAAATAAATCGGTCCGGAATTAAGCTATGTAAAAAATAAGAGTACCATTCTCTTCAGAAGATCATCAGCTTCTATATAATATACCACATGATTCGTTTACAATTTTAAAATTAATGTTAATATCTAAAATTTTAAAACTTAATCTTTAAAAATTAATATGAGGAAAAAAAATATTCTTCTTTATTTGCACCATCTCTTTGCAAAATATTTACTTGGAATAACAATGGGATCATACAGAAAGATATATTTTTGATTTTCATAATAAACTTTACTGTAATGAAGTAATCTTTATAAAAAAGAATATAATGAATGACATAGAGAAGATTTAAAACCATTTATTTTAAACCTTTATTTTAAATAATAACTTAGCATATAAACATCAGTTTAAAAATGATACATCAAAAAATGATTAAATGATATATACACACACACACACACACACATAAAATAACCTTTCACTCTTGTACATTATTGTGCTTGCAGCAAAACTGAGGGAAAAAATTATGCCTCAGAATGGAAAACTGTTTCTTATTTACCCTTGAAACATATTATAAGGTCCTTTTAGAGACCATTAAAATGATTTTTGAAATTCAGGGTCATTTTAGGTCATTTTAAAGCCCACAGGAACTTTAGTTTAATACTGCTACTAAATGTTAAAAAAATTAATACCCAAACTATAAATAACTGTAGGTTTGTTCAAAGTTTATTTAAAATACTGTTTATGAACGAATTTGGTTGGTTATAAGCTAACTAGAAATTATAAATAGAAGTTACAAATAAAGTTATTTTTAAAACATTCTTTAAAATGAAAAACATGGCTTTAAATTTTGTTTATATGACTATATGTTATCCTGTAATGTCACTTCCTAGCATTAATTTTTTAACTTTGATTTTTTTAGATATCATTTTGAAACTCGTATTTTTACTTAAGTTATAGTTTAAAATAAAGAAAATGATTTTAAATCTTGCCTAAGCCATAATATTCTATTCTACAATTATATTGCTTCATTACAGTAAGGTTTATCATGCAAATCAAAAATATTTTATATCTGTATAATCCCACTGAGATCCCAACTTGCAGACAGATTGTGGAAATAAGGAAGAATCAGCAAAATGTTTTTGAAAACTTTTTTTCATTAACCTTTTTTTATCAAATTTTAAAATTTTTAAATTCAAAAATAAATTTTAATTTTAAAACAAATTTATCGTGTAGAAAATATAAAAGCTTATGATATATTGACAGGAATGCTACTTTCATGTTTTAAATATTTTTATTCTATATTGAAATGTCAAGATTTACGTGCAGCATAGTACAGAAAAAATTAAGAAATTTTTAGAGTTTTAACTCTTATTACAAGGAATAAAATGAGATAAAAGAGGAATAAAAACATATTTGAGATCTTCTGATTTGGTACTTTATGCATACAAAAAATAAAAGTAATTAGAAATAGAAAGGTAAAAGTAATTGGATCACTTGACATGGAATGACCCAGAACTATAATTCAGATAGTACTGACTAAATGTTTTTGACCAACAAGAACTGTGTTTTGAAAACCTTGCAGCAAAGAGTCTAAATCACAAGTTTGAATCAGAACCAGGGTAGGCACATAACCTTTTTAATCTGATTGTGACAGGAGACTAGTAATAAGGTAACAGCCAAGACAACTATTTTCATGTAGTCCACTAGCAAAAAAACAGACACGTCAGTTTACCCCTCACAACACACACAAGATAACGTCACGCTTTCATTTTATTTACACATATTTATTAAATTGTTTATTTATTTATTGTTGTCTGCAAATACTGTAATATGATTATCAACAATATGCTATAACTGAATGCTCTTATCCTACAAGCAAGACCTTATTACTGTACCTTAATATTTGGGACACTACAAAATTGTACAGAACATGCCAAAACTTTTTCTTACCTGCATTGTATGCATTGACCAATCCACCATTCACATATAGAGGTTCCTGAAATCAAAAACATTACTTGAGAACAAATGACTCAGGACAACCTAACAATTATAATCAGTAAAACAAGAGGAATTAGAAATATTGGTACTTCAAATAATCCATCGGCCAACTTAGTAATTCTGGCAGTCCCCTTTTTCCATCCATTTTCAATCTCTCTATCTCAGGATAAGCAGCTTGTATAAAGTTAATGAATGTTAGCAGAGATATGTTAATTACAGAGACTATTTTTATTATACCAAATGATGCAGTACTACTATTATATAAGTGTTATACTCTGATATAAACTTTACAATAATTCAAATGCAAAAATAATAAAAATATAATTAACAAAAGAAGAAAAAATATGAAAGAGGGAAAATATGACAGAAAATCCAAAGTTTCAAAAAGTACTGACATAAATAAATATATATATTTCTTTTTTTTTTTTTTCTTTTTTCATT
>NNCF01127167.1:38795-65445 GCA_002313205.1 Laupala kohalensis
TTTTTTTTTTTTTTCTTTCAGCATTTACCTCAACGGATTTGGTGAGTAAACATGAATTTATTTTCACTTTACAGGAATACATCATTCATTACTCTGAGATTTCTTATAAGGACAAATCACTCAGCTGTTTGTTTTGACAAAAGATGAGATTATATATTTCATATAAATGTATTGTAAGATGAGAAACTCCTTACAGTAGTTTATTACAAAATTTTATGAAGAAAATGTAAGTAAAATATGAGTTAAAGGATAATGTATTTGTATTTTGCATTTATTTTTATTTATGTATTTACAGATTTTAGATTTTAACATATTTATTTACATAACTTAATCCTATTAATCACCTTGTCTTCAACATAGTTATTGCAAGGATACTTCATCTTAATATCTTTGCACCTTTTGTCTGCTTTTCTCTGGGGAGCCATTGGAGTAGAGGACCCAGGAGGCATCTTCTGTTATGTCATTTCATCCATTGTCCTTACTCATTTGTCTTCCTTGTCTGTCTCATATTCATAATTGCCTCATTTTTCTGCATGTCTCACTGTTCCTTCTCTATTACCTTTCTTCTTTTTTTAATTCATCTTGTATCATTCCTAATATTGTAACATATTCTCTAAACTTTTCATATCTTTCCCATGTCTGAATCAATTCTTGCCTTCTCTGATTTTCCAAATTCCAGCCTTTTTTTAAAACAATAGTTTCTCTGCCCTCTCTTCACCATACTGCTCACAATTCCAAAATACATGATCTACCATTTCATCCTCCTTTCCACAAATACAGAGTCCTTCATCTTTTCTCCCAATACGTTGTAAATATGTATCAAACTTGTCATGGCCTGTTATGAACTCTATCACCTGAGGTGTCAAATGGAACCACTTTCTCGCTCTTTCCACAAAGACTACTAGTGGTATATATTCTTGAGCCAACCATCCTTGATACTCTTATTCCATTGCACCTGCCATCCCTCGAGCAATTCTTTAATTAGTCTTTTATATTTTTCTTTGTCTGTTCCAGTTATTGTCTCCAACATTATTTCAGACATTATCTCAAAAAATAGAAGAGGAAAGGTCCTAATCATGTTTAATTTGAAGCTAAGTTAATGAGTTATACATTGGAACTAATATAGGGAAAATGTAGGAAAAAGAATTTCTTTACATTAGTGAAATTTTAGTAACTTCAAAATTCTTACAAAAGATCATGAAGTAAATAACATTTTTCTCTCAGCATAAAAAAACATAATTCCTACTAACAATAAATATTGAATAATAAGCATTATGAATTTTGTTTATATTATGATTATTATCTGCAACATTGTAATATCAAAGACTAAAAAAATATCTAAATGTTTTGTTTCATATGGGATTGGAAACTAAAAAATATCATAATTTACCTCCGCATTTATTTACAGTGAACATGAAAGACAACACATTTAATTTTTTCTAAAAGAAAGTGTATATATTAGTTCATCATAAGTTAAAGCATTAATCCTTAGTAGCTCACAAGTATCATCATTAATATGTATTTGTTTATAATTGTTAAAATATATTGTCTGAACTACTAAATGGTATATTGGTTAAACTTTCTCTAATACTGTCAAGAAGTTTTGGTTTATTTTGCTACATTTCCAAGCCTTCTAATACATGTCGATGTGTGTAGCATAACATGTTCAAACATGCAGATCTGGGCAGAATGCCTGATTTTACCTGTGAGCCTGAGTGTAGTTGAACACATCAATTTTCAAAATGAATTTTTAGCAGAATATTTTCATGTCAAAATGATAAAAAAATTCATTGTTCATCACTATATAGTAGCAATCTAAATTAGCTTCAATAATTCATTTCCCCAATGGTTGAATTTCTTGTAACTGTTTATTTATAATATGATAGATATTAAAACAAAATACTGAATTAATCTGCATTCCACCACTTAAACATTATGAAATCATGAAAACTGCTGAATTGTCTTAATGCAGCAAACTATGGGTTAAAGAATTTTAAACTAAAGGTTAAAGAATTTTAAAGTTACCACTTAATCCTCTAAACGAAAATTATTATTATGTCAGAAACTTATTTCAGGAGAACTTACATAGAGAAAACAATTTAAAACATTCTGTGTCTATAAAAATTTGATATATTGTTTGTAAGATAATTTTGGTCATGCTAAAAGTCCTGAAAATACACCGGGGTTCATGGAATAAAAAATCTTTCTGCTGACCTGAGGTGAGCGCCTTGGAGGGGTGTCCACTCGCTCCGGAGATCCTCTGAGTTCCAAGGGATGCACAATCTCAGGGCGCGTACGAGTAGGGCTGGTGGCATGTGGTCCAGTGCCTCCTCCAGTGCCATGGCTTTGTCCTTCCGTCCCTCCGTTTCCCTCCGTCAATCCCCTGCCTCCGCCTGCCGCCCCAGCCCCACTCCCTCGTCCTCCGAAGCGCAACAACTTGCGCAGGGAGAACTTGGGTTTAGGCGCTTTCTGTGGTCGGTGGTCTGGAGTCGCCGGGATGATAGAACCCGGAGTTGTCGGTGCTGGTGTCATGGAGAGGGGGGTGGAGATAGATAATGATGCTGGAGTGGAATGCTGCTGAATGGGAACGAGAGGAGGAGGAGGAGATGGAGGAGACGGAGGTGGTTCTTGTATTGGATGAGGTTGCAGTTGCTGTGGTTGAAGTACTGGTTGTGGGACAATATTCAGAGTAGTGGGTCTCTCAACAGTTCTCTCCTCAGTTCTTTTCTCTTCTCCATTTGCTTTCTCTACATCCTCTTTGTTCCCTTCCTTCATCACTTGTCGTTCCTCGTCTTCTTTCTTTTCTTCAAGTAGATACACTGCACCTTCATCAACCTATGCAACAGGAAACACAGATCACAGATTAGGTAACTAACATACTTGTCGCAATGTGAAAAAGTTCATTTTATATTTTTTTTAAAATTTCCTAGTATTTTTCATAATCTTTATGAAAATTTAATATCAATTTTGCAGTTAACTGGAATAATACAACTATAATGAATTATTTAAGTAGTTTTATTCATATGAACCTAAGACCACAAATATTGCTTGGTAAGATATATATTCCTTAAATGAAAAATGTGAGGTGCATTTTTATAAAATGAAAGAAAAGTGTTTTGCTCAAATTACCTCTTGTAAATTATAATAAAATTGTGAGGTCTCTGTTTTGAAAAATGATAAGGATTAAGTTTGATGAATATTTTGAGGATTTGAAACAGGGAATAAATTCAATATATTGAAACCTATTTATTTAAGAAGATTTTTGGAGAAAAAAGAAGTATGTGAACTGTATAGCAAAAAACATTTCATGAAGAAAATATAATACTTGCATTTGACACACAGAATTCCTACATGCATATGAAATCATACACCCACTTTTAACAAAAAATACTTTTTTTCTTTTTGGTAATATGTCCTTATTCCTATGCTAATGATGTGAATTTCTGCACAACCCAATTCCCTCCTTCCCTAATAAACCCAGATAATAGGATTTGTACTGTAATTTATTTCAGAGAAGAATTAGCAAGAAAAAAACATCTCTTACATTAATGGGATACCTTGTGTTGACATTGTTTAAAGCAGGGTTTAATCATGAAAAATATTGACTGTGAAATGTTTTTCAGCTATAAGTTACAAAATTATTTAAACATAATGAACTAGCCAATGATTCATTTGGTCTTCCTAAGGGTTAAAAATATACAATACACAAATTGTAAATGAAACACTCATAATCTTTTAGATAGCAGTTAACCAAATTGTGAGGTAACAGATTAATGTTTCAATGGGGAAAAAAATGGGACAAAATGGGAGAAAACATTAATTTGTTCCTGACTCCCATTTTCATTCAATGAAACTGTTCATTATAAATAAATATTTTTTTAAATATAAGTACAGGAGAGTGAGTTCTTCACAAAATAATCTTTGTGTGGAAGAGAAACACAGTATCTTACACAGTTGTAAATTGGCAATTATTTTGTGATGAATTCACAGTCTTATGTCTTCTCTTAAATATTTCTTATAAATTGTTTGTGTTAATTTTTTACTTTGAAGGATGCCAAATAAATCAGGTCAAAACATCAGCAAGTTAAATTGTTCAAATCATTTAATGACTTTTGTTGAAGAACTTTTCCCAGTCAAGAGGTAAAAGATCAAATGAACCATGTATCAAAAACAGAAAGAAGAAGAATGAAATTTTGAATATAGAGTAACCTTTCATATCCAAAATATAGAACCGGATCTGTGGTGCTGACATGCCACCAATGGGACTTGTAAAGAAATATTCATCACTCTATAGTCCTCACAATGAAAGAAAAGATACAAGATGTAACCAGTGGAGTGAAAGCACGGTGTTGTCGTATGTCTGCCGTGGAGGATGGTCTAGCTTATCTCCATGCCAGACGACATGTGAACCCACTTACAGGTTGCTATAATCCGTGAGAGAGCTAAAGATTGTGGCACGACCAAAGTTTAATATCAAGTCCTCTGTTCGTCACAGTTGGTACATCAATTTCTACGAATCGTCTGATTTAGGTGGAAGATCTGAACGTAAACTCATAAATTCTTCTGACGAGAGTAAGACAACCACGTGTCTAAAGCGAGAGGAAGCGTCGGCAATCTCGCAATATTGACATTGGCTCCTCCCTCGACTTTAGATTCCTTCCTCGTTACTTTTCTTTCGCTGCGATCACTGTAAGTATATTTATATGCACTTGTAAGTAAATGATTGACCTCCGAAACAGCAGCAGGCGTGGATGCGGCGCACGGAGGAGGCGGTCTGGGCGCTGGGCGTTTGGGCGTGCGAGCGACGCCTTCTGCGGCTGCGGCTGCTGCAGCGGTGGCGGCGTTCGCGCTGCAGATGGGCACCGTGGGGATGAGCACAGGGATGCAGGCCGTCGGCGTGGCTGCGGGGGCTGCAGGCGAAAACGAAGAGCCGCTCCAATGGCTGCTGATGGAAGCTACCATGCTCGGTTTCTCCTTGTATTTCTCTTTCCCGTCTGAAGACGACGCGACGGCGATGGCGGCTGAAGAACGGGCCAGCTCACTTGCCTGCGAAGAAGGCAATGGTACGTCAATTCAAAATGCGAAGAATAGAGCCCAGAAGGCAAGAAACCATTACCGACGGCCGACACCTACGAGTAATTTCTCATAGAACCCCCAATTCGCTACGCACAATTTCTCATTGCCCACTGCTTGTGTCGCATGTACTCGCGAGGTTTCAACATCTTTTCAGCAGACTCGAGAAGGGGGAGAGAAACCAACTAGGCGCCAGCGACGGTCAGTGGGATAGCGTTGTTATTCATGTGATCCATACTCACGTGATAGTATTATGAGGAACTGCGCTTAACATTATCGGGAGTTATGAGAAATTCCGCATTAGGTTTCAGCTGTTTGCGATTCTTACGTCATTTATATTCGTCTCCATATGGTGAAAACCTAGAAAAGCTTATGAATCTTTTCCCCGAATGATAATTCCACTCACCTGACGAGCAGCTATGCTCGATTGTCCAGGTGCAGGCCCCAAACGCACTTCCGGTTTGGCAGGTACTACCGGCTTCCCGTTGGCAGTCGCTGGTGACGGCGGCGTCCCGGCGCTTCCAGATGCTGCCCCTCGAGGCAAGCGAGAGTGCAAGAAGGAAGGGCGTGGGTCGATACCGGGCGGGGGTCCAGACGCAGGCGGCGCCGTCGGAGTCGGCACCGGGGTGGCAGTGATGATAGCGGGGGCGGGAGTGGAGGGAGGCTCGGAGGGACCCCCCTCGGGATCCGCTCGCCCGTCGGGGTCCGGACGCGCGAGGTCTCCGTTCCCGGCGTTTCCTCCATCCACCGCGTCTTTGTCCACGTCTTTCAAAGGCGGCTGCAACATTACGATGCCATTTCACTTACTGATACCATCGAGCTATACTCCTGGAACGCGTAATGCTCATAAGCCAGTGTATAGTGATTTCTGAGCTCATACACTTACATATTACGGGTTGCTTACCTTACTACCTACAGGGGCTAAGCGGGCAAGAACATCACAGCGTCGTACCGCTTACAATGCTTTAACAGGTCCCGCTTAGTCCCTGTAGACGCAACCTCGGGCTTCAGTTCGGTCTCTGTAGCTGAACTCGCAATCCAGTAGAGAAAATATCGATGACTGATACATATTCTGACTTATACAGCGTTTTGTACAACCCATTCACAACATTTCCAGCTCAAGAAATGTATAGAGTTTGAAGAGAAAATCACAAATAAAAGAAATTCTTTAGATATTCTCAGAGAAAACAAACAAGAAGGTGATAAGTTAAGAAAGAAGTAGCTCCGGAGTTAAATTAAAAAGTAGTGTTGAAAAGTGATTGTGTTTCAATACACATAATCTCTACACACACTTCAGAATACACATAACATCTACATCTTCAATTTACAGGGGAATCTAGGTTTCTCAAGGGTAGCTAATAATAATGGGAGTGCAACTGAAGATTGGGGATATCTCGAACATACCTTTCGCCTGTACATTACCTAGCAATACTAAAGACAATTAATAAAGCATAAACTCATATTTACATTGAGTTCAAGTAATAAACTCATATTTACATTAAGTCGTTAAAATCTCAAAAGAAAAGAAAGAAAGAAATACTCTGGGCGTCAATACATGCAAAAAGATTTGCATGATAACGACTAAAAGGAATTCAATGAAGAAAATTACAAATTTTAAAAGGCTCAAATTTTAAAACCTTCAGTAACGAGTAGTTTTCTCTCTCGCAGGAAAATATAGAAAAAATAATAACTAAAAAATAACACAAAACTTAGATTAAAAATAATTTAAAATTTTTTAAAAAAGTTTTTCAAACATAAACGGACGAAATCTTAAAAGTCTATTGTTTCCATTCTCGGATATACGGTGTTAAAACGTTTCCGTTTCCTTTACTTCCGCCTGATGAATTTGCTTTACAGAACACAGAATGTCGTCTCACCGTCAGGTCTCCAGTCATCTTCGCCAATGCAGGCTCCGCCCGAGCCGTGATAATCTCCGTGGGTGCAGCGGTAGCGGGGGTTCCCAGCAGTTGCTCAGGACGCTTCACATCTTCTACTGCCAGGGCTGCCAACTGCTGCTGTTTCGAGACACCTACTGCAGTCGGAGCGTCCTCGCCCACGACTTGACGCGGGGCATTTATAGAGTTCTTTACATTGGTCACAACTGGAGGCGTTCCTTTGATCAGATCGTTGGTGATGGAAGTGTTCGTGTTAGGACAATCGGTGATCGGAGTGTTCGTGGTAGAACCTTTGATGAACGAATTGTTAGCGCTAGAGCAATCGGTGATCGAAGACTTTGTGCTTGAGCCGTTTATGATCGGAGTATGTGTGTTAGGACCGTTTGTGATCGGAGTATGCGTGTTAAGGCCGTTTGTGATCGGAGTATGCGTGTTAAGGCCGTTGGTGATCGGAGTATGTGTGTTAAGACTGTTGGTGATCGAAGGCGTGTTCGGACCGTTTGTGGTAGGACCGTTGGAGCTGGCTTTGGTGACCCCTTTGGGAGGCGGAATGGCACTATTGAGGGAATCATCCGTCGTGCTCTCGCTGGTGGTCACGTGCTCTATGTTCACCTGAAACAGAGCAAAGTCACAAATCGTTCACGGCAGGAAACGGTTCAAAAAGGGAAATTGAGCATTTACGCCAATTAAAGTGAATGAATTAACGCGGTGCAAATTTAAGATAATGAAACTAATTTATAAATGGCATTATGTATGTACCCTCCACTTGATTGGCTCTTCCACTTGTTTTAATCCACAACGGCTCGACCAAAGAAATTTATCAATACAAGCTTTCCAACACTCGACTCGTGCCACAGTCATCACTGTACAACTTGGCAATACCGGGAACAACTGAACAAGCAGTCCTATGAGGACCACTGACGGCTGCACAAGCGTCGACTAGATAAATGAATTCTAAGTAACTCCGGACCGCTGCAGTGTTGCCAAGTACATACAGCACGGCTTGGAAATATTAGTTGGCTATGTTCATGCTGCAAGTTCGAGCCTGGGTGCTTGTCATACATGGTGGAAGAAGGGGGAGGTGTACCGAACGATCGTCTCTGCTGTGATCATTTTAACATAGTTCCTCTGACGACCGCCAGATATGCGACTAGGAGAGCCGTCCCACGATTGGTCACTTGAATGGTCACGTGAGTAGGACGCGGTCGTATATTGCACTCATTAAACTTCTTTAATATATTTTGTAAAACTAGTAACTCTCAGACGTTTATGTTTCTAATTATCCATAATACCAATTATTTTATATCTACTCAACATTGGTATGGTTTTTGAAAACCATACCCAACGGTTCTGGATTCATCTAATTATACGACATATGGAAAAGGTCATACGGCTGGTTCTCTGTCAGTATAATCACACAGCGAAACCAAGTGTCATGTGGGCTTCGACCCACCTCTCCCTCTTACATCGTGTCCTCATTCAACGAAGATCATAACGAGAGAATAATGATGGTGAGAAAATTCGAATTATGAATGGAAAGAGCCGATCTTTAGTCGCGTCGGGGCAGAGGGTCATCCAGCGCTGCGACAAAAGCGCTCATTCCTCCTTCGTCTTCACAATGAAAAGATTAAAACTTCGCGGCCTATGACGCTGCTGATGTACAAAATCTTATTCAATGTCAATTTTTGGGGGGTCCAGCTTAACCCCGCAGAGGCTCAACTGTGTGCTAATTAGAGGGGGAGGAATCGGCAGTGTTTGGGAAAGTGTCCTAAGCTGCCAGAACCAACTTTCGTTTACGCAAATACCTAAGCAAATCTTTTCAAACATTTATAAGATTTTGACTGAAAGATCCTCCGGACGAGACAGTCGCGTTTGAAGTTTTGCTTATAAATCATTCCAGATCGGAATAAAATACGACCAGAACCGAATATAAACCTGAGCTTTATCTCAGCAATGCGATGAAAGAGCTCATATGCATAGCAAGATTCTTATCGCAGATTTATACTCCCTGGACGCATTGCAACGGCGCGAGCTACTTCCTGTTTCTTAACGCAAGACGAAAGCGTGTCGGGCACCATTGCGTCGTTGCATAATACATTCCAAGAATCCTCTCACATGAATTAATAGGCGAAGAGGTACGAAAGGGATAAAATTGGACTAATGAACGTCAATACATGTATACTACATGGTGGAAAGGTTTGGGTATTACATTCAAAGATTGAGATGACACATCCGTTGAATAAGATATCACATATGAAGGTTTGGAAAAACCCTTTTCTTTAAATTCAGATCTCACATCCAAACATATTTTCCCAGTATGCGCATGATCTTTTAAACATATTTAAATAATTCCCTTCTGGTGAATTAACATTCTTACACACCTCCCTTCCGTCCTTCCTTCCTACACACGGAGATAAGATGTGATAGTGGTAAGGCCAGGTGAAAATCGTGACTAGCCGGAAATCGAACCCGGGATGTCTTGCTATGATCACAAGGCGACTGGGTGAAGTAATTGTTACTTCTCATTCACTGTCATTTCATCCGGTTATAGTAACCTTAAAATCCTCCCCCCTCCCCGAATTCAAGACATAATTGCAGCCTTTCAGAAGAAAACAAAGAAACAAAACCAGGATATGGAAATAAATTATACAGTACACATCTTTCCCTCTTATATCAATAAAAACTAGTGGTGTACAAACAAATCCATTTATGGACAAGAAGGAAATAGAGGGAAACAATAAGGCGATATATATTTGTACAAGTTCAGGAGCGTTACCGTCATTAATCTCAAAATGTGAAACATTTTCGTAATTTTTTTAAAACATCGGAAATTAATTTGGGATCATTTTTGGTCTTTCTACACACACATTCTCTGATTAAAAACAAAAAAAATCGAAGTGTTTTTCCCAGTTTTTTAAATTTTTGTGGTGGCTGATCAAGTCATAGGCACATGATTCTTCGTGTGCAGTGTCAGAGCATCACTTTGGTCCTATCTTTAACCATGAAATGAGTTAACTTTAAGTGTTTCCGCACTGAAAAAACGTAATGGATGTTAGTACTCTGGGATTGGTTGTGAAATTGGAATTTAGAGAAAGGTACAGTTTTTTCGAAACATTGGGATATGGTATTCCAAATTTGTAGTTCGTATACTCTAAGGTTGAGATGTCACGTCCAAAGGTTTCCTTCGTCTGAATTTGGATCTCTCTTCCAAACATGTTCTCTCTGAGACAAAACACGTGATCAACAATTCCGATTCTCTGTATTTGCTATGAGAAAGTAAAGCCCTCCGTGGCTCATGTGGTAACGTTCTAACTCATCACCAAGTCATCCCGGATTCAATTCCCAGAAAAAATTGTAGCTTTTCAAATTAATGTCCCAATTCATTTAGCTCTGACTACTGAAAAGCGAACCCTTCTTCTTCTATCCACCTCCTACTGCTCCTAGTATCAATAACTCTAAGTACTTCTAACCCCTCCACGAGGGTCAAGTTGTTGGTAAACCCAGCTAACCGATCCACCTACTAATAATAACCTTCCACCCAACTCCTACCTCCTACCGCTCNACTCTTGCTATTACTAATTATTCCTACTAACCCCTCCATGTGGGTCAAGTTGTTGGTAAACCCAGTTAAGCGGCCCACCTGCAAACAATAGTCCATACCACCCAACTACTACCTCCTATCGCTCCATATAGATAAGCTTCAATAGCACGCTACATTTCCCATTTACAAATCTATATAAATAAAAATTATTCGCTGTTCGTTGCTGAGTGCTTCACACTTGAGAACGGCTGGACCGATGTGGCTCACGTTTTAAATGTTCGTAATAGTCAGGATAAAATTTTTAGGGAAAGAAAAATTAGAAAAGTTGCCCGGAAAATTGGAAAATTCGGGAAAAACTGAAAGTGCTTTTTTCTATGGGATTTTTGTATGAACTCAAGAATATAAAACCCTATTTAAAGAAAACCATAACTCACTATTCGAACGACGGATATGCGTAATTCTTTCTTTGTTGTGTTCGTTATGGTTCTGGACAAGTTTTGAGGAAAAAAATCGGGACAATTACAAAGGAGAGTCGGAAAATTCGGACAGACTGCAAAAATCATAATATTTGTATGCGCTCTCAATCACAAGCGACTGAAATCTTGACATGTTGTATATAACATGCATTTTTGAAAAAAATTGATATTACGAAGTATTATTCGCCCTTTTTCGGATATGTCCCGGCAGTAACTCGAAGAGTAGTAGACTATAATTAACATAGAGAAATCCGTGTACATTGCCTTTCGCGAACAAACCCAGTGACTTCGATGGAATTAGCGACTTGCAGACAAGAAATTGTGTGATACTCCTTAAATTCATTAAAAAATTTATTGTACACAATACAATGATGATAATTTTTACAAATAAATTACATTTTACTGACACGCACCTAGATGCTGCATGTGAAAATGGTATCCGGTGCTTCAAATCAACAGGTACATTTTCAATCTGTGGACCGCAGATTATCGTCACAACCTGCTACATTACGTAAATATAAAATTAAATATAGATTTTGTCATTGTTTCTTGATTTCTTTTACAGCAAGTCGCGAATCCGATTGAACTCACCGAATTTGTACGCGAAAAGCAATGTACGCGGATTTACAAAACAATCACAAACAAATTTATTGAAATTTGGACAGGACAACGTGTGTCGGGTCAGTTACTACTACAATCATAATGAGAAAGTAAAAGTCGGAAAGCGCGAATATCTCACTCACCTCTGCAGAGTTCTTCCTGCGCAGCTGTCGCTCGTTCTCCTCCTCTTTCCGTCTCTTCTCGCGCGCCGGACTCGCCCCCGTAGCCGTCGCCGCCCCCGCCGCTGCCGCCCCCGCGCCGTTCGCTCGCGAGCGCGCCGCCACGGGAATGCGGCTGCCGGAGCGCTCTTCCGTACCTGTTGGAGTGCCTCATGTATCACTCTTAGACGCAATGAAACACCGATGACACGTGTTTCATAAGAACGTGAACACAGATGAAACCCTGTTTCATGAATCCACACATAGAACATAATTTTCTGCTTCGTAATTAATAAGAGTAGAAATAAACATTGAAGCCAAGATTTACTGCGAACCACAAAAAATTTCTCGCGTACCATCAGTGGTTTATAAATCACCGATTTAGTCAAAGCAAAATTCCCATAGGATATCTAATAGTACTTTCACGGATAATCTACCACTTTTTCTAGCCGTATTTGAGCTAAATTCTAGCCATTTCTAGCCGTATTTGAACTCGTCATTTCTTATTCAAATCCAGCAGAATCATCCCATTACATTAAACTCGCGTTTGGTGAAAAGTTGCATCAAATACGATATGTACGTCCCAATGCATCAAAATCAACTTGATTTCGTTGGTGTTATTTGTGCTTAATAGAGTCAATTAAATTTCAGGAAATCTGCCTTTTCTCGAGTGCAAGAAGGGGTGCTAGATGGAGTTCATTCAGAAAAAGTTCACAGAAGCGTCTACCAGTAGTTTTGTCACCAAGAAAGTATCACTATTTTTCTAAGCACACCTCTGTATTGCTTTATAAAATTCATCATTAAACAAATTATATTTTACTAGTAAAAGGTAACTTTTTGGAAATATTTTTTCCTCATCGTACTTAACCACATCTCACCAATGAGGTATGATAAAAAATATTAGTTCCTGGAAATGGACAGGATTATCATCTTAAATTCACTTCACACGATGCTTAATAGCTAGCATTCAATGTGCTCTGACGTCAGAGGTGCAGGGACATGAAAACGACGTCACTGCTGTTTACGTAGCATGCACGATTTGTGCAGTTTTGCCCATAAACTTACATATCAAGAGACGCAGCGGTATCTCCTGTGGATTGTACGTGACAACATGAGACAGAAACTACTGTTTGGTATAGTATTTGTGCGCAATGACTTGTGCGCAGCAGTCAGCAGTCAGAGAGGGGAATCGAGTTCCCCCACCGAAGTCGATGTGCGGGAGAGACAGAGATACCAAACTTCGTTTTCCCCTTCGGACAAACGGTACATAAGACCGCTGTGTCTATTTATATGTAAGTCTATGGTTTTGGCTACAATATTGGAGTATCAATCAAAGGGAGATAAATATTTGTAACAAGTGACGAAGCTTTATGATTTAAAATATTTAACTTATGATACACTGCACCACTAAAAGTTATTATAACAGATATTTGTTTTGACAATGTATAATATTATTTTGCGTGATTCAACCGAGTACCCTTAGAGTAACAATAATTAAAAATCTTTTATAGGCGAAAATAAATAATCAAGAAACGAAATAACTTAAAACAAAATACATCACAAAGGCATTGAAGTTGACTTTTGGGGTAAAACCGAGCTCAAACGACTGTACTTAAAGCACTCGACTGTTTCCCACCTCTAAGTAACCAACAGAAGAGAAGTATCACGTAATGTTAAATATTGCTACTTCAGTAACAATCGAATATGACTCATAGATGAGTGCAAATGAATAATAATCATAAGTAAAAAAATATTTTTATCCTCCAATGATTAAAAATATCTGTCAACATTAAGAAAATGGTTCATATAAATTTTCTCAGGACATGTAAACATATTTTCACAATTGGTAATTTAGGAACGATACATGGAAATTTTGTAACACACACGGCATTATAAAAAGAAAGCTTGGAGAATGACCAAAGAGAGACTTTTTTAAAATTAGAGTCATATATCGTAAAAATGATTGAAACCTACGCAACCAAAAATTGAATTTCGAGCAACAAGAAAAGAAGAACGATATTCAAAGTTGATGTTTTAGATTTCCTAACAAGCAACGCTAAGTTAGCACGGTGAAATCATTAGCAGAGAAAGGTAATTAGAAATGTAAGTGTATCAGAGAAAAGAGTAATGAGTGATCACTGCATTGCGCTATGAGAAATGCATCGCCTTTCCACTTTCTCATGTTCTCATTTTACTCAAACGACTTTCGCTTCAAACACAACATGAAGATAACGAGACGGAACGACATTAACGAATAAAGCAATTGCATCCAACACATCAATACTATTAAGCGAGTTATAATTATGAACTTTTTTCTCGAAAACGGTTCTGTACGAGTATTTTGGGACCTAAACGACAGCGGTGGTGTAGTGGTAGCGTCTTGGTTGAGCGGGAGAGCGTGGGTTCAACTCCTGCTCGACCGAACTAGGTGAGGTTTGCAGCTGGAGCTTCCCTCACCTACTCCAGACGATTGTCGGTTCGGTACCTCAAGTTCCCTGGCAACCCAACATCTCACCTTCCCAATTCCCTCGCCCAAAACACGGCAAGGCGGAAGAGCGGGTGAAATGGCGAACCTCGCCATAAGACATAAAATAAACAGAAATAACATTGTCTTGTATTTCGGATTAGGCATGTTTTTTTCAGCTTTTAGTTAACTAGTTCAGATAAATGTTGTCCTTCCATTTCAAAATTCGTACTTGATATTTCGGCCACTTCCAAGTTACCAATCAAGCTATAATTTTAGAGATACGTGCGGCATGTATAACAAAAGATTATTATCGTACCATAGTACGAAAATCTACACCTAAAGGGAGTGAAATGGGGGTAAATCCTACCATAACTCTAGAATGTCTGGTGTAATTTCAACCAAACCTGGTACACAGACGACTAACTGACAACAAGCACTCTGGGCAAAAGACAACATTGGCATCCCTAGGGTCGAGTTGGGAAGGGGATGACGTGTAAAATAATGACGAATGGTAGAACAGTCGAGTTTGTGTTCATTTGATAAATAAAAAAGTTCTAGTGCTAAAGAATATAAAATAAACTTAAAAACCTTTTTTAACCAGCTTTTATTTAAAAAGTACTGTACTAAAAGTAAAAAATGTGTTCACAAAAATTTAATATCAAAATAGTCTATCAAAAAGTCAAAACAAAAGCAATTTAAAAACGTTTTTGATTTGCAATTTTACGGAACATTAGTTTCTACTCTTTAATATAGTTCTACTTATACCGAAGCTTGTTAAAACAGTTATAAAAAGTTTATTAACTTATCTTTTTTAATATTAGAAAACACGTGAATAACTGTATTATCAATAGCATAGAGTACATATCTTGATTGCCTTCAATCCGTGGATGAAGTCAAGACCTCAAGGAAAATGAATTACAATTGTATGTCTTCTACTGCTGGACAGTGGGTGCGGAGGAAGATGTGTGATAACTATGTCAATTGTTAGCGCCCCGCGATCACCATAGGATATCCTAGGTTCAATTCCAGGCTCATCGCCAGTTTCATCCGGACAAAATTACGGCTCAATTGGAGGCATCGGACGCTCAGTACTTTGGCAACCCACACCGAAGACCATTGTTGTCGTATAATTTTAGTCAACATGAAAATAAGATACACCGAAATTTTACTTTTTCTCTTCTGCGTTAATCAATGAGGTAAACCTTTTTATGATGGCTATCTGAATTTTTCTTTCAGTAGAACAAAAAAAAACAGGATTTTTCGATGTTACTTGATGCATCTTGCTCTTTAAAATTTTATAATAGAGGAACTATCCCTTTGATTGCACCAAATTTAAACATTATCGCTGGAAAATGAATATTTTAAATATGACATCTTTTTTATTGACCCCTAATATTTGTAGTATTGTCATGAACTAAAATTTTTCGGTTGCAAACAGTTGTAAATCGTCAAAATTGGTCTCAATTATTTCAGCCCAATTGGCCAAGACAGCTAATTTTATTCATTCACAAGCTGAAGCAACATGGCGTTGTACGGGAGTTTTCCTCACAATGATATTGTTTAACCCTTCGATACCTCATAGTCAATTCTACAGTTAAGGACAATACCGCCACTAATTATCAGAGCGCCCCCTTCACTCATATGATGTTTTAGGAGTTTTAATATGGAACAGAACTATTTTTTATAAGGGGCAGAACTTGTTCTTGGCATGGGGAGTCTCCCTATCTTATCCGCCCCAAAATCTGTGAATTCTATGCTAATACCTGTCGTTTTCAATTATTCCTATCCTTGAGAGCTGAATTAAGACACATGGCATTGATTACAGCTAATTTCCTCTTATTTTGATCGTCGAATGTCCAAATCGAATAAAAATCAGTATTTAAAATAGGTAAAAGTAGAATGGGGATATATTCGCAATGTCATGCACAAAGTGATGGCGATGATAAAGAATAACAGAAAAGAACGCGTAAAAGACACTCACAGATTCAAAAAATGATTTTGGCTTCGGCCATTTTTTCGAAAACAATTATTTATATATATATATATATATATATATATATATATATATATATATATATATATATATATATATATATATNACATCTAGATGTGTATAAGAGACAGATATATATATATATAATATTAGTGGAACTTGATTTTATACCGATTTCTCTCCCACAAAAGAAAGAGCGCATACATACCAAAGGGTGTGACAGCAACGAGCAGAGGCGCCCTGCGTTGGCCGTCAGCGCCGGTGAGTGGACGTCCCAAGGCCAATGGGCGTCGAGGACTCGCTCCTTCCGCGATGCCATTGGTCGTAGCGACCGACTCCTTCTCCGGAGGCGCTGCGTTCAAATGCGTGTTGTTGCGCGTCAAGCGTTGTAACGCACGCGCTTCCTCGTCTTCTTCCTCCGCGTCATCATCGCCACTGCTGCTACTTCCGCTGCTCCCGTCATCGCTTTGTCCATTGCTCCACACGCCGTTCTCTGCCGAAACAACACTCAATTTATCAGAAAGTCGACGCATTTCTTCAAAGTAACATTTCAGGACTTTTTGGTGACGCCTTTGGGAATTAGTAAAATAAATAACTGACCTCACATTCGTTTATCAGAAACAATAATACACTTGCTTGTGTTTACATCTAGAAATTTACAACAGGAGACAAAAACAAATGAGTTTTACATTTTCTCAAATATCTTTTTAAAAATTACAAACGTATAAAAGGAGAGGAAAATTCTTGGTGATTACTATACTTCCTAGCTCTCCCATGAAATAGATTCATATTTCATATTGATTTTTCAGTGATTAGGACAGGAATACGGTAAACAACGTGAAAAACGCCCTATAAAAAATGTACTATTAAATTTTAAAAAGCTGGACTCAGTTTTGGGACTGTCCCGAAATATTTGAAACGGGTCATCATCTTTATAAAGTATAATAATACGTAAAATATCATGCTGTTCCTTCTGTCTTCATCATAAAAGTACAAGTTAATAGTTCAAAGTGAAACCCCTTTAACACAGTCAGAATTTGTTACAAGTTTGATATAATCAGAGTAAACACATAGTTGCGTGCATGGTACCTTCTTCGTTGTGTTCGTCATCGGAAGGCCAGTCGCCTCCTCCTTCGCCGATCACTTGCGGTTGGTCCGCACTGAAGCGGACGCTGTTTCCTGCAGTGCCATTGGCTGCGCGGCGCCGAGGGGCAGCAGAGGTGGAGGAGGCATGCGTCGGCAGGGCAGACGTCGCTGCGGCACGCGCACGGAGGATGCCCTGCACACACACGATCACTCATGACATCACCATTCCATACTCCCAGAAATGGGTGCTGAGAACGCAAAAGATAAGGAACCGATACATAGTATTGGAAGGTGAAGAAATAAGAGATAACCAAAGGATGGTCGGGAAAAAAACAACAAAGCCTCTAGAAGCGTGGCAAATACTGTGAGAGAAGAATACCAAAGAGACACACATATCGCATGATAATGTGCAAAATGAATAATAAACATTTTTGACAAAACAGCAGTTGCAAACTTCATATGACCATGTGGGGGGCAATACACTAAGTTACTCTCCGGAAACAAGGAAGGCTCCATCCCATCAATTCCGATCAAGGGCAGAAAGACAATGTCTGATTTAATATTTCTCATAGAAGACATTTTTTAATGTGCTGTGAACTATCCCCAAAAATAAATCACAGATATTATAGAATTAGTAAAAAAATCAAGATGAATAATCAGATTATTAATGACATCCCCAACTGAATATAAATTCACTTGTACACGAAGGAAAACAGGAGAAAAATCCGGTCCAGAGATTCACAAGCACTGAATGTATGTGTACTTTATACCGTATTGTAAATGGNGTAAAAAAATCAAGATGAATAATCAGATTATTAATGACATCCCCAACTGAATATAAATTCATTTGTACACGAAGGAAAACAGGAGAAAAATCCGGTCCAGAGATTCACAAGCACTGAATGTATGTGTACTTTATACCGTATTGTAAATGGGAATAATCCTTTGCAAAGTACACGGAGCGGGAAACGTGTTTGAATCAAGTATTGTGTCTGGACAAGAATCAGAGTCTTTGGACTGCCAACTGTCTCTTCAGGCATTACAATTCACTTTGATAGTTGTTATGAATGGTGATAGGCCCATTTAAAACTCAGAGCTCTGAAGATATTTCTTAAATAGAATTATTGGGGTACTTAAGTATTCTTCAACCTTTTCTTGAATGCCATCACATTAACGCGATTGACTCGGAATGACTGCTTTAAATTATTTATTTATGGTCTCCGAATCATCTATTTTAAATGTCCCTTACCCAATAATCCATTTTTACCAGCCATAAGTTAAACTACATTCTTTGCAAGTTCCGTGTTGATTTCGTGACCGTGATATTGTATTATGTAAATGTGTGTCAATTTTAAAGCTGTAAGTGACCGCATCAAACCATGGCTAGGTGTACATTCTAATTGCTCCCGTGAAATATTATATTAAATGGTGTGCCATTGTTTGATCTACGTAGTTAATATATAACTTTAGACAGTATCATCAAATGTTTCTTATTCAAGAATCAAATTCATTTAGATGCCATACTAACAACAGAATTATATTCTAAATAATATCTTCTTTTGTAAGTTTATCTTTTTGTAAATCTCCCTTTTTTCTCCCGCATGAACCAACAGGTATTTTTACAAAGACTGGGCTTGTAATATTACATTTTAACTATGCACTATTTTATTTATAACTTTTTCTTACGTACAAAAAAATTTGAATTGCGGTAACTTACTAATCTTTCTCCCAGGTACTCAAGACATAGTACTTCTGTAAACTTACAGTATACTTCGACATACTTTTTTTAAGCCCACGTGTATTATTTTGTTGGCGTCTTTCCTCCTCAAAAACAAAATACTCGATAACCATTGTATATGCCAAATTCTTTCACGTTACAGCGGACACTGATTGCTACGCTCGTACTAGTATGACTGCAAAATCTTACTACGCACGGGTCTAGCAGTGCCGATTATATTTCTTTATGAGGGAAAGTACTGCATAATCACTATACGTTACAGCGTATCTTTCTAAATTCTAGAAAAAATTGCACTTTTATAGAGGTACCCTGAAGCTATGACGGTTTTTTCACTGTCCACTAATAATACGTACCTTAGTAATTAGTTTTCTAGAGTCATGTACATTTCAATACTATACACTGAGAGAGTAATTCCAGTTCAGAATTTGAGACCAAATAACAATTAACCTATATTATAACAATTATATGACAATTAAAATATATTAACTTTTTTAGATAAATTTTATGATTTTTTACGGTGATGTAGTAGTTAGCTTACTGTCCTCATGTCAGAAGTTTCATGGGTCGCGTATTATTATGGAAGTTTGTTTTTGAAGTTTTGTCAATATGGCTCGGATTTCCCGGTTGGAATGTTCCCCATGGAATTAATATTTTCTTTTATCCACCAGTTCGGTTTCCAATCATCTTTGTCCAGATTTCTTGGCCAATGGCTCGACACAGAAGTACACGCGTGGAGGTCACGTGACAGAACAGGAATGCCCCCTCGGCGAACTACGTGCCAGCGTGGGAACCCAACAGGTTCACGTCATTGGACACATGTTAGTTTCAGAATACTGAGAAAACGCTGTACCACAGGATTGGATGTAAGATCCCAATTTAAAAGAAAGAAATAAAGAATTTCTCATAAACTATGGATATGCAATACCAACCTTTTATTATGATGTCATATTCAAAGGTTGGGTTGTCACATCCTAAATTTGGGATGTCACATCCAAAAGTTGGAACGATCCTTTCCTTCTCCTCAACTTGGATCTCACGTCCATAACTGTTCTCTCCGTGTACCTTTGTTGAAATGTGGATGATACATGTTTTTGGGGATGGGTTATGCCGATTTTCATTTTCAATTATCGATACCTCTATTTCCTTATCGATGTCGCAATTCTCAATGTTATTTGGCTACAACACTCCATTCGATTCTAAGTTCAATAATATTACAAAAATTAATAATCTCGTTTCACTAGATTACAACTCTTACAATAATTCCCATTTCATGTGTTTCGAGCAATGTATAAAATAATTGCTTCATACGTTCAGAATATACCGCAAATACACTGTTTCTGTCAAATCAGCAATTTAATATTAATGTGTATTGTTGCGATATTAGTGTATTACTTTTCATTAGAGTATAATAAATAAATAAATAAATAAACTTTATTGTACAAAGAGTAGTTGCAAATTGCATATGACCACGTGGGGGTAATATACTAAGTATGCGCCGAAAACAAGAATAGGTGCATCTCATCAATCCCGATCACTAATCAATTTTACTAATAACAAAGTTACACGTTTACTCACACAACCAGACGTTCATCAACATACTTAACTATTTTTCCAGTAAATAGCAATCTGATATATTCAAACTCTCTTAATAATTTTCATTCCTTATCTGTGTACAGAGGTTCGAAAATTGGCCTTGCTTTGACTAAATAGACCAAGACTAAATATTCGATACAAGACCATAACCAGGACTGTAGTAGCAAGAACAAGGTCATGCCCGCAAGATTTATAGAAAAAGCGAGATTCTTGCGAAATTCATCTTCATAACGATTCATAACCTGGCAAAACTACTTCACTAAAACCAAATGAAATCTAGACCAGACTTTTACAATTATTTGATTAATTCCACTTTAAATCAATGAGTTTCTCTATCTAATCTAATTTATGAAAATTCCACGAACACCTCACATCACCTAATACGTTTACTTTTATTTAGAAGACTATTTTATTTGCCAGGATAATATGGCAGATACTCAGTTTCATATTAAACATTAACAATTTAAACAGGACATTAGAACAGTAATGAACAGTTATGATAATGCACAATGGAGCATCACATAACTCCCGTACAATTACCTACGCATATTCTTTATGTCAGCATGGTCAGACGTGTCAGATCTTTCAATCGTAAAGATTTAAGAAGTCGAGTAACGTACTTTGCAAATAAATAAGTCGAGTAGTTTCTTTTCGTTATGAAATTTTTCAATGGCCGTCAACAGCGGCGGTCTAATGGCAGCGCCTTCGCATCCAAGATTCCGTTAAGCGGTAGAGCGTGGGTTCAAACCTTGCTCGGTATTTTTCACCTGGGGTTTCTCTCACTTATTCGAGACAAATGTCGGTTCGGTACCGTAAGTTCCCCGTCGACCCAACATCTCTCCTTCCCAATTCCCCTGCCTAAGATCAACGGTTAGGAGGAAGAGCAGGTCTCGTGGTCGGAGCCTCACCAAAAGACACGTAATAAATAAGGAAATAAATAAATAATGATGTCATCTCGGAAAGGAGAGAGATGAACTCATCTTTTATTGCTCTAAAGTACGATAGTCCATTTGTGTGATGCACTCTTTTCGGTAAGTAAACTAAAATTTTCTGGAACATTTGCGTATTCATTTATATGATGAAAATTACTTCGATAATAAAACTGAACTGGATAAACGAGGTTCAACTGTTTCTCCTTCTTAAGCTCTGTGACCCCATTAATGAAGATGATGTTCCCCTCATTTCCATAACCGGTTACAGAAAAAGTCGACTCGTGTCATAAAAACCCTCCAAACACACGCACATTGCTCTTCTTCTTTTTTTTTTTTACGAAGATGGAATGCGAATAACTTGATGCTGCATTTCTTTCGCGATGATATCAGAGAACGAAACATGCAAAGCAACCACTTTCTTCTCAACGAGGACAAGGTGAGGCAGTATCATCTCAATCAGGAAATGGTCCTTTTCCGGCTTTCACACCACTTCGTAATTTGTCTTATTTATGATTTTGCGAGCTACAGACATAGTATCCCATCTAATCACCATAGATCCCCAAACTTCCTCTTCCCATACGCCCCGAAACATCTTTTCTTTTCCTTTTCGTGGGTAGATTCCCTTGCTTCTTTATATTGATTTCATCAACTTGAAACCTGTTTTTAATAAAGTATACTGCAATACACTTCAATAGAACTTACTGCAGAGCGGCAAATTTTAAACTGAAAATTTTGTTAAGTTTTAAATATTCATTAAAGCGACAAAAAAAAACGCGAATCTAGTAATATTCTTACATACGTTTTTCTCCAGCTTTCCTTTAGGTAGTGGCGGATTTTCCATGAGCAAGAATGTCATTAATACATTTGTTTTATGAATCTCGAATCTTTACTGCACAAAATATCTCCAATTCATTTGGGAATAATAAATGGATGAAAGTTCATATCTATTAATATTTAGCTCAGATTTAACCCTCCTCGGCCTGATATTTCCAATCTATTTATTTATTTATTTTAATACGAATATTGGCAATCACGCAGAAATCCCTTTCCATGAGCTATGAAGGAGCAAAAATTATCAAAAAGTTTTTCGAATATTTACACAATCTTATGATACATATATAATATATAAAAAGGTATTTGTCTATTATATAAACAAATTTATTGTCAAAAAAGCAGTTACAAATAGAGTAAGACCGCGTGGACCGCAAGGGACCATCCCATCAATTCCGATCGAAGGTCCTAATTAATATTTCAACACACTCCTAATAAGATAAGAATAAAATAGCTACGAATTATATTGTGAAGAGAATACCAACAATTTTTTTAATATCAAAAAATGTTATTACAGAAGTACGTATTATTATCAAACCTAGAATATTCGGAAAATATTGTTTATAAATCGGAACTATTAATATAACTGTAAATTCGAGATTACTTATTACTATAGACCGCCGCCCCCAGGTAAGAGTCTAGAAAGCGTGTATATGTAATCCGCCTCTACCCGAAGGAAAACCGGAGAAAAACCCGGGACACGATGGAGATAATGTTATGTTATGTAATTATCTGTGATAAACTCTCGTTTCTTTGTTTCTTTTTTTGCTGACATGGACCCCTTACAGGACGCAGTCGACCCCTAGGGATCGATATAGATTATTTTGGGAACCATGGATTCAAGTGGAGGGATTGAGAAGGAGAGTCGTTGAGTTGCAGGGGAATTTAAAGTACCCAAAAGTCATTTGTCTGGTGTAAGAGTGGGGAACCCCAACTGAAAACAACACCCNCACGCTCTTTCTCGGCAGTACGTAGGAAGCGAAAACTCTGCACCATTCACTAATATCACAATAATTCATACACAAATGAAACAATTTAGTTCCTTTATTAGCAAAACTAAGAACGCATCATAAAAATATAATAAACATAATAAATGAGTACATAAATAAAAACGTATGAATGTATTCTCAATTAACTAATCGACTTAGAAGAACGTGCTATATCAAAATTTCCTTACATTGATCCTAAAGCAAAACTGCACATTTAAATTTCGGAATTAGAATTTTGACGAATAAGAATATAGGAGTCGAATCATAAAGACATGAATAAATTATCTTCTCAGACTATGGGAAGTTCACTAATGAATAAAAGATTTGAAAAATTTAGCTTCCATTTTGCTTCAGTGATCTATTTTGTAAATAATTTAGTTTTCTATTCCATGGAATCCATTTTATACGTATTTTCTAATAATAAAAAGTAATAAAACTCGGAATAGGTGAACTTATGTTATATCAGCTTTTATCTCAAAACTTCTACCCTGTGAATTTCATCCAAGACGCAAAAACGTCTCCCGAGAAAAAAATAATCTTTCATAAAATCATTGATCTTTTAACAGTACATAATTCTGGAATTTTTAATCCCTGTCAATTAGAATGGGATCCCACGAGTTCATCTGAGCTGATATAATGAATGCGGTGCAAGTAAACAGAGCTGAAAGACTGTCCGAAGAGATACGAAGGAAAGATGATGACTAACCCAAAGAGGGATGAAAGTAGACGGATAAAGATGATTATAATCTTTGTTCAGATTAAAGTAGCATTACGATGACCAATTCAGAGGGAAGTGTAGCGAATCCTCTTTCAGTATAAGCGAAACGAATAGATCATAATTACTAAGAAGTATTCTTACACGTGAACGGAGTCTCAACTTCTACTTCTATGTATATTCAGAACAAATTAAGTGGGTGGCACCGAATTGGGTTCCACGTAATTACTACTGGAAAAGGTCAGGTAGGGACTACTAATCCTGGACATGAGTCCCAACCTTGTTCAGATGAAGATGATGTCACTATTAAAATAAATTCAGTCATAATTATGTAGGTAAATTAGATTCGCCTTATTCACTAACCTGAATTAGATACATATATTTATTCCTTAGCAGTTACTTGAATACATGTAAGTTATTGTTTATTCGCGTTAAACTTTTCAATGAAGAAGGTATGTTTGTTATAATTTTACAACGTAAGCTAATTTGTTGCATACAACTAGCTAGCGGGGACGCATCTGGGTTAAATCACGCCACTCGCCGGGGTCCAATGCCTAGGAAGCTTGGGGCTCAATTAAAACTTTTATTTTGTACACATTAAGTACATCGATTAGATCGACATTATGAACATCTGTCGACAACAGACAAAATATGCGCAAAATGAAATTGTTTCAATTTAAATTTCTATGATCATCAAATCCTCGCAAACAATTTCTCACGAAACAGCAGAATAATAACAATAATTACAATAATAATAGTACATGAAAACGCGCAACAACGGTCAAGAATAAGACTGATATTTCATAAGAATTGCAAAGCCATGATGAAGTGTAAATGCAGTTTAAATGATACGAAGCAATTTCGCTGGGTTGATTATGGGAAATCGTAGAAAGAAAGCCACATGTAGTTAAAGTAGTGGTAGTNCAACGGTCAAGAATAAGACTGATATTTCATAAGAATTGCAAAGCCATGATGAAGTGTAATTGCAGTTTAAATGATACGAAGCAATTTCGCTGGGTTGATTATGGGAAATCGTAGAAAGAAAGCCACATGTAGTTAAAGTAGTGGTAGTAGTGGTAATAGAGTCTATTTAGTCACAGCGATTGCGTGTTATCTTGTAGTAAATCGCTGCAATTAGAGCGAAGTAGCCAAGGCGACTAATTATCGTCTGTCACGTTTCAGAATTTCTCTAAGTGGTAATCTATCCTTCGAATTCCAAGAGATCAAAAAGTATTCACGTATTCACAAATAAGTATATTTAGAAAAGGGGTCATTCACATATTATGTCAAGCAATTTTTGCGGTTTTTAACACATCCTCCCCACCCGTCAACCGTTGCCACAATTTGTTACAATATTTTAACCCCTGCCTGTAGAATGTGACGTATCAAATTTCGAGAATTTTGGGGGTGTATATGGAACAGATTCGGGTATTATTTGCTTCGTTCAATAATGTTTTAGCAGTGAATTTACTCAAGAAATTACAATGAACAACTGTTTATGTGTCTGAACATCTGTGTCTATGTGTTAGTTGCGTAGCAAAGAGCTTTCAAGTTCGGAACACGTGTTCTACAGAAGAGGCCCGAAAAGATAATCCTGCGATTTTTTCCGTATTTCGATTAAAACTTTTTTAAAATCTCCTTTTCAGTGTTTCTGAGTGGCAGTCCCGGGGCGTATTAACCATATGAGAAATATTCGGAGTTTCGTAATTTGGCCCACGCATTTTACAGGATACGCCCATTAAAAATTATAAATAATAAAGGTTATTGTCAAAAAAGTAGTTCCAAACTACGTATGACCACATGGGAGGCAATAAACTAAAGTTACTCCCCGGAAACAAGCAAGGGACCATTCCATCAATTCCGATCAAGGGCCCCAGGGAGGAGGCGGATGTACTACTTATTTTTTTTTTAAATTAAGAAAATAAGTAGTTATCAATTTATTATTCCAAAATAAATCGTAGATATAATGTGTACTCAAAATTCGAGATTCATAATAACTAAAATACTAAATGACTTTTCCGCCTACGGAAAATTCACCACTACCCGGAGGAAAACCGCAGAAAACCGGCCCAGGAATTAGTTTGATTTTGTCACCTAATGAGATTTTAAGATCCACGGACCTCCCAACGATTTTTTTCAAAATTGAACCGAGTTCTTTGTTTATTTGAGGGTGGGGTGGGGGTCAAAGAACACCACACTGAGATTCTTTTATGAAATTCGGTTTAGATTTTTTTCTTGTATGCATTTAGACGCTGTAGACAAGAAAACCTTTTGGTGATAAATACATGAAAATCAATGAACCCTTCCACTTCCACACAAGTATATCCAATGATTTAATTTCTTAATTTCTTCCGCCATTTCTATGTTTACGAAATTAAAAATTACATTTTCTTTGTGGACTTAAAAATTATTTTTAATCTAAAAAAACGCGACGTTTTGTCAACAGGTTTGTGACTTGAAACAGTTGACTGAGAATCACCTGGTGAAGACTCAACACATTCACGGAACATTTAGTTTCAAACATTAAAAAAAACATTATAATGATGCTTTTTGTAAATAATAT
>NNCF01127167.1:68295-85352 GCA_002313205.1 Laupala kohalensis
AAAGCCAATTAAGGTTTTCACATTCCATTTGGGATTATTTTTCATTCTTTTGATCGCGAACTGCCAACCAATTTTTAAAATGTTAGAACCTTGCTCTAAACTAGATCCCAAGGCTTTGTTTTTAAATGTTTTGACTGTTATTTAGGGCTCAAGCTCCATCAAATATTACAATTTATTATCCCAAAAATGCATTTTGAAGCTACAAAAGTAAAAACGAATACATGTTTTTGATGCATTAACAACAGTTTAATAACATATAATAATATTACAATAATTAATTTTTACGTACATGTATTTAATTTTGATGTAAAGAACAAAATAGCTTTATCGTTTAGTAATATCATTAGGTATACATAGACACTTAACAATAAAAATTCTTTTTTTTTCTTTTGTCAAGAAAGTCGTACAGAGGGGAACCAAACATTCATAAGTAAAAGTCAGAAGCGGAATCAAAAAGAACCGGAATCATTATTAACGGTCCTGGAACTGGAATGAATATTCGTGGAACCGGAAATGGATGAACTTATTTCGATTCATTTCTTGATTTAGCTTATAAAGGGGTTGTGATAGTAAATAGTATGTATCCCAACCCCTTTACTTGTTTGAATTTCAATCAGAGCAGGATCCATGGTTTGATTTTGGGAGGGACCCATAAAGAAAAATTTTTCCTGTCATTCATGAATCGTACAATGTTATTATTACATATTTTCTAATAACTCGAATACAACAATTCCATCCTTATTAATAAAATCATGCTAAATCATTGCTGAATCATTTCCATATTATACTCATTTCCATATTATACCATTATTCCAATTTTAAAAAATATTTTCTTTTATTTACGATTTACTCATTTTCGATTATCTTGATTATTTTATGTAGATAGTTTTCTATTATATAAGTAGCTCAGTATCTCGTTGGAGTGTGAGTATGCTAGAAACAGTGAAATATCGCAGCCCTATGCTCATGTTCCCATGTAGGAATGGAAATCTATAAAAGCAAACTCATGTTTGTTCCATGAAGACGACGTTTTACACTGATTAGCTTTCAATGTGTGTACTAATTTCTTTCGAAGTTAAAAACTTCCTTTTCTATTTCGTTTTTTGGGAGGGGCACGTGCCCCCCGTCCCCTCCCCCTTGGATCTACTCAGTGGCGGATCTAGACCGTAATCAAGGGGGGGCAACCGGGGAGAATTTTTGTTTAAAAATTATGGTTTAAAACACATTTTATAAATATTATCTTTAAATAAAATGTATCAAATAAATAATTGAAAATTAACAATCTGGCATTATTAATAACTAACAATTATTTGTTAAAGTTATTATTGTGGTATAATTAATTTTATTTATAGGGTAATAACAATTATATTAATAACAATAACAATTTACTAATACAATTATTAATCTGGTATCACTTTTACAAAGTAAGTCATTTATCAACTCCAATTTTATCTGTTAAGAGTTCAAGTCCAATGGGGGGGGAGGCTTAGCCCCTTACCCCCCCCCCCCTAGATCTGTCACTGATTTCAATTTAGCTAAACCGCTCGATTCGTCTGTCGAGGGATCGTTGAGGCCGTTGGCCTCCTTCCTTCCTTGTTGCTGCCGTGTCCTAATTCTCGCGTGCGACTTCCCGTCACCCCTTCCCCCACCCCACCACCACCTGCTGTGACCTTGGACAATGGACGTTGAGGTGGCAGGTGATCTCGAGGCGAATGTGCGTCCTTTGGCAGTTTTCTCGCGTCGGTTCAGATGTACGGTGGCGGTTACGCTAGGTTGCAAGGACGACGGCACATCTACCACTGCAGAATCAACACGGGAATTAAGCTGTCTTTCAATTTTCTCAATGTTAACGATATCAATCAATTTCCTTTCCCACTCAATGCATTACCATCAAAGTAACTGAACATGAGCGATATAATTCACTAGCACATATAAAAAATGAAAATGATTAAGAGTTGAAATGAAGAAAATTGATATGATCTATAAAAAATTATTTATTCTGATGAATCTTTGATAAGATGAGTAAATATTTAACTAAACTAAAAGTATATGTAAGTATATCTTTGTTAAGTAAGATGAGTAAAAAACTAAAAAAATGTTAAAATTTTAGTGTTGTATTGTTTTCGTTTTTACACAGTGTTGTTATTTTTGCACTGAATTCTAAAAAAAAATATTGTTTGCTAAAAAAAGGTCGTTAATTATTTACTCATATTTCACTATGCATACGAAGATGGACTGTTCTTTGATAAGTAAATTTGATAAACAATGATAATTTAACACAATCGAAAATTCATACGTACATTAATACGCAAATGTCACAGAAAATTATAGTTCCTTTTCTGCGTAAACTTTCTATTGCTTTTATGAGTAAATCATAAAAATTAGTTTTTGCCCGTACGAGTATTAAAAGATATGCTGACGTTTTCGTATTGTTTCATCTTTTCGAGATAACAGGATTTAAAAATTACATGAAGAAAAGGTGTTACTTGTCTCAATTATTTAAATACGATGTCACTTGACTACTAGAATCCTTACAAACGACAGCACTGACGCATCTAATAAATAATAAACCACATTCGATAGAGAGTGGTACGTGACTTACGAAATGCTCCATTGTCTGCTATAATTCACTATTCATAACGTTGCTGATGTCCTGTTTACATTGTTAATACTCAAAGTAAAACCGAGTGAAACTCGTCTACATCTCGTATATGGGGGAGAGTAGAACCCGCGCTACTAATCAGGACAATAAAATAGTATTGCTAAATAAAAGTAAACGTTCACATTATCATACAGTGTTAATTACGTTTTATTTAGTAAGATATTACAAAAACTTAACAACTGCCCACTAGCATCTATAACAAAATTCCGAATTGACAGATATATTGTATCAGAATGTGGAATACCATAGTGGAATAAGACAGGTGTGCCATTGCGCATCGCGGCGGAGGGGGAAGTTGGCCAGCCAATGAAACGTGAGATATTTTTTGAGAGGGAAATTAAAGCAGTTGTTCAGATTTATGTAATGTTTGACGGTGTTGTAGGCGTGAAGCTATATCCTATACGCCCGCTCCGAAAAAATATCTTGTATCGGCTCGCACTGCGCATGCTCGGGTCGGGCACACCTTGAATTATCCCACTATGGTGTAAAACAGCGACAAATAAGATCGATTGCTTAAATGTGGTTCACAGATTATTACATATATAAGGTGTAATAATCTGTGTATAAGGTAACATAATCTGTGACGTGGTCATCCTACGTTAATGCTCTCTAGCTACAGGACAAGAAGTCACGAAGAGCGCTATTTGGAAGATAAGACATAGACATTTTATGAGGCAACAATAAAGAACACGTAAGTACAGATTAAAACGAATACTGATTTGGTTCCTACACTTTTCACATCTTTCAACACAAATTTGAGAACATAAGCATTAATTCTGAGAACGTCATTTACAATGCATAAGGTTTCTACGTCTTTCCTTTCCACGTGTTTTTCGAAACCGCGAGGCATAATTACTCAAGATAAGAAAGCTACGTATGAAACTACAGTCTCCTTCCTGCCATTGTGCGTTTCATGAATCTGCGGCCACCATTGCAATCGAGAAAGAAGCTTCTCTTTCAACGTCAATGCAATTCATTTTGGAATAATAAATGGAAAACAGGACTTTTTTTTATAAATATTAAAATCACCACAGCTAATGGAACCTTGATCGGAATTGATGGACTGGTTCTTCGCTTGTTTGCGGAGAGTAACTTAGTCCCCCACGTGGTCAAATGCGTTTGCAACTTTTTTCTTTTACATTAAGTATTGTTTTTCTGTGAACCATCTCGGCCCCATTAAAGTAAAAAATACGACAGGCCTATCATGTAAGAGAATCGCTAAACAGGAAAGCAAGAGCAGTATCATCCTGCCTCACAGAAATTAGAAATAAATGATACAATAATTGAATTCCAATAACTTTGACAGGACACATAAATACAGCTGCGATTCAAAACGATTGTGACGAAAATGGATATTTATAAATTAGTTTATTTCCTCCGCGTAGTCATGCGCAGTTTGTACTGCTTTTTAGACAATACATTTATAATTATACACCTTATTCATAAATACAATCCTGCAATTGAATCCTTTAATTACAGACAGAGTAAACTATATTTACGGCGAGAATTATGAGCACGGTGGTCGCCGATAACGCAGAAGAGGCAAGTTACACAGTCCACTCAAAATTAACAATTTTGTTTCTAACCCTGCAATATTTGATTGTACATGGTGGTTTTGAAACTAATTTCCATGAAAATACGAAAAAGTACTCAAACACCATTTTACTTAATACTTCTTTCGACCTTTTACATGGTACAATTTGTATCGAATAACACATCGCTTCAACTGTGGATTACTTCCATCGCCACATGAATGTAGTATAAAGAATAAAATAATTTTATATTGGAAACAAAAAAAAAGTTAACTACATATACAAACAGAACAATTCAATAGAAAAATAAATAATATGAAAAACAAACCATCAAAGCAGAAAATCAAAATAAACAACTGTTTCGGATAACCTGTCGGTGTCATTTTGTACATTCAATTTGTTTTTAGTAAATTTGATGTGCATTATACGTAGTTAACTCGCTTTTCCTTTTGTTACCATGATAAAATGAACATATTTATTTATATTATAATCACCTGACGATGACAGTAAGGAACTGTTGAAACGTTGTGATATTCAATAAAAATTGTCTACAAACAAGTTCGAAATAAATATTTCAATTAAAATATGATTGTAGAAGTGAACAATATCAGCACCATTACTGTTACTGTATTCAATAAATGATGTAATGTTTAGAAATAGTATGTTAGATACGAATGCATTACAGATATTAGTTTAAAAAAATCTAACATCAGACGCTTTACATTCCATCGTCAAAAATCGATTCGCTTAAATCGGGAGTCTGCAGTACATGCAACATGTATCTATGCCACTTTCGGTGTTTTCTCTCAGAATCTCGTCTCTTCTCTTTCGGCTGAATCTGTGATGTCATCTTGATTCTTGCTAATTCATCCTCGATATCTTGAGCTGGGAGTTCTCTTTCCGTTTCGGGAATCTTCCCTTCCTCTTCAGACTTATTTCAAGAACAAGAAAACGAAACACGAAGCAACGCAAAGGGTAACGATTCTTCTTCATTTGCTTCCACAAGGAGATTCGAGTCGTTTCGCTAATGGGCGTTCTGCGCACTCACGCGCACACTCATCGCCAACTCCGATGACCAGCAGGCGTCCGGAACGAGGAAGAGGGCGCAATTCTTCAACATCCAGAAAGGGTTATTCATTCGCAATTCCTGGTAAAACTTCACCAGAGAATGAGGAATTAAAATTAAAACTGTTGTAACCTCTCCTCCGTTCAATTTGTACAATATGAAATAATATATAGATAATATGTACAAAAAAATAGATATCCTATAAATGTTTCCTGGATTTTTTTTCTTATTGTCTTTTTACCACAGAAGTTGTGTTTTTTGTAATTTAAAATTTATAATTTTGCATTCTATTATTATTAATTATGTATTAATTAATTATTACATTATTTAATAATAAATATCTTAAACATAATTTTAAATCTATATAATTGTGATCAGTGTCAATTTTTATGTCCTATGTCACTTGTATCCAGGGTCTGTCGATCAGTGGCGGCGATTGGGAATGAAAAGGGGGGCAAAAAATAATATTGACAATTTTCATTTACATTACATTTTCGGCATATTTCCACTAAGTTTGATTTATATAATAATATAAATTAAAGGAAAGACAATTGGTGATTACTGCATCAAGGGTGGTGTAACTTTTTTAATAATTCCCAGTTTTAGACGGTTAAAACAAAATTTTTATCTTTCTTAAAAAAAAAGTGGGGGGCTGTCCCCCCACACACACCCTAATCGCCGCCACTGCTGTCGATGGTCGATATTGGATAAAAAGAGCAGTAATTCAAGCTAAAAGAAATGAAAGGGTTTTAGGAGAGCGTAAGGTTGTAATTATAATAACACATCCTCTCTTGATGTTTTACCAGATACAATAAATTCATCATTGATCGGAAGGGATGGTCCCTCGCTTGCATCAGTAGTTTAAATTAGTTTATTATCCTCCACGTGGTCAAATGCAGTTTGTAACCGATTTTTTAACAATAAATTATTTCTGGGTATATTAAATATAGTTATCTTTTCCTAAAACGGGTAAACCTCGGACAGAAAAACAACTCAATATAAATATGAAGAGAAAAGAAGGGGTGTTTACAAAAATGTACGTTTTAGAAATAAGGAATGGCGATACTGATAACAAATCCTCAATTCGAAGAGGGAGTTAGAGGGCAGAGTTATATAGGGAAAGGTGGGAACAGCACCAAGATACCAAAGATCATCAAAATGAAAGCGATTCTTCATCTAACGGATACAAAATGATAGATATATGAGAACTTATCTCAGCTCCGCACAGAAAATCCGTGTATCACGTCGCTTGATATTACGTGAACAGTTCTTAAAGAAAAGAAAACGAAGATCAGAACGAATCTGTGACTAAGGTCTTCGTCGTTGAAAGTGCTGAAAACGAAAGTTAGGATTAACACAAAAAAGTGTTCAACCTCGAAGCAAATGCTTCATGGAACACTGACCTAACCTTCAATACAAACTCTTGTCGTAAAATGAAAAGGTATGAACGCTACTACGAAAAAATATCTTTTTAAAATAACTCTTTGAGATAATAACTTTTCTAGCTTGCTTTTTCCTTATTCATTGGTTCAGCAGCGAAAAAAGCATACAACTGAAGTGAGAAATCAATTTCTCCTGCATTGATGACATTTGTATGTTGGCATTCACGAGTAAGAGAGAGAGAATTTCGACTCATCACTGATTCAAACGTACGAGTCGGGAAGAATGAGAGACGGGGATGGGGAAGCAAGAACAAACCTATGGATAGGCGATTTAAACGCGATTATTTTACACGATTAATCAAAAAGAATCGATTATGTTCAGACCTATTATTTTGCGCATCGATTAAATTTCACGAATATTTGGTCCGACTGTTTCAGTACGTCTATTTTTATTTTTAAAATAGATGGTTTTCCCATTCCGTGAACATTAAATATCGAAACAATAAAATAGATTAGAGGACTTTTTTTTTCAATAGCTTTAATTACAGAATATTTTGGTCACAATTATTCTAAATGTAAAATAATGAATAGCAGTTCTGAGCATAGAAATTTTAAGCCACGTGGGGCTGGCGCGTCGTCGCGTGGAACTAAGGAACTCAAATAAGAAATAGTAATCAGAACACCTTAATCAACACGCAATTTAGTTTCAACATTTCAGTTGCAAAGGTACTTGCTCTAATATGAAAAGTCTTTTTGTCGATACGATGAAAATGCATTTAACAAGTATGGAGTTAGAGTTAGGTTCGACAAAATTGATAAATAATTATGTAAATGAACTATTGATTACGTAGTAAAACAACCAAAATCAAAATGAGATCCCTTACTTAAAACTCATAAAATCATAGGCAATATAAAAGTCGTCTATGACTTTCAATATACGAATTGAAGCCCTACAATTTTTACTTTCAAGAAGCATTCTTTTGTATTTCAATCCATTTATTCAAATCAGAATAATACGTTTCTGCCATGTTAGAAGAAAAACATTTAGTGTGTTTACTTCGTGGGATATTGTTTATGTATGAACATTTAGACTAGTTTTCGAACACATTGAAAAAACTTGTATTATTACACATCCAAAGCAAACATTCAAATATTTTATGATATATTANATTGAAAAAACTTGTATTATTACACATCCAAAGCAAACATTCAAATATTTTATGATATATTATGATACTAATTAAACAAATGAAAATGTGATAATTGAAATCTTTAGTTTATTAGCCACTTAAAACCGAAAACTCACGGGAGTGCTATAGTCGCTAAGCTGTGCTCTCACTTGTACACACACACATCAATAAAATACAAATTAACCCTACGTCCAAAGCACATCATTTCTACAATTATGCAACTACTCGTATTCAAGAACCGTATGGAACAATAAGAACATATAGTGGGTCCGTGCGCAGGTATACTCCTGAGAGAACGAACAAGGGTACACAGTACCGTGGAACCAGTTTACGCCATATTGAAAGGTAATTTAAAGTAATTTTTAAAGTAAATAAAGGTAATAAACTTAATAATAAACGTGGATTTCGAAGTGTATCGATGTCATCGAGCTATGATCACCTGTTACGCCGTTAATAACTACCTACTCATTATACGGTCTTCAATGAACCATCAACATCACCTCACAAAAGGGTTATGAACTTACCACAATTTTAATTCAATTTATATTTTACAAACAAAATGAAGCATGTAAATGAAAAACAGTCCAAGTGTCAAAAACATGTTTTTACACGGGACACAAAAAACTTGTTAAATGCCATAATTAATTATGCAAAATTACCGAAAAATCTTTGTGTAATGTTGCTTATCAGAAAATAAAATTTTATACAAATTTAAGTGTGCTCTGATGCAACAATTGTAAGTGCTAAATTATTTTAAAATGGAGAATATTCGAAATGCTAGATGTGATTTCCAAAAAACGCTCTGATAATTCCCAAAAGAGTGAATGTAATACGTCTGATAACCATCACTTTACCTAGTGTTACGACAAATTATTCAACAAATTGTTAAAAATGTGTTATAATGTATTATAATATCGATTTCCCGACTGTTATTGCATTAACACATGTTAGCCTCGCGACGATGTATACGCCCACTCTATTTTAGACCGTCGTACCAATTAAACTATCAACAGAAAGCACTTAAATCTATTACTACAGCATATTATTACTAGTTGCCAAGGAAAACGTTTTTCTCAAGAAAAAGACGCACTTCGAAACTTTTCCATCGACATTCTTTAATTCTAAAAGAAATACTACGCATGTAAAAAAAATATTAATACTTTTGTTGTAAATCTGAACCATTCAAATGATCTTCCCACAACAATGCATTTCTCGAAGAGCATGTCTAACGTCGGCCGACAGAGGCACCTAGACTCGTGAGCACAACAGCCACAGGCGGCCTTGGGCAGCTAACGGCGCCTAACGGGCTGCCAGCTCAGACGCAAGCGATGCAGCGGGCTTTGGAGTAATTCACTGACGTCTTGGCAACATCCGCGCAGCGCTTGTGTCTACGCCTCCTTCCCTCACAATACTTTGCGTCCCGTTGCAGCCTTCTGGAGTCGATCGCGGAAATGATTGGTGCGCGATCCGTTACTACGAATAGGACGAGAAGTCGTTATTTTTACATTTTCCTGATACGTAATCTGTGGCGAGATCGCAAACGACTTATTTTAACGAACTGCTGGAGACGAAAGAGTTTTCCGCCTCACCAAAACTACTTAGCAGTTAACAAATGATATATTAATTCCTTCCACAAATTAACGTACTGTGATAGGCTTAAAATTGATTATACTTTATGGCACTAATCACAAATCCATTTCAAAGGATTAAGATATATGAAAGAGACTAAAAACTTTAAGATTTATTTATCACGTCATGTATCTTTCTAATGAGTCTATTCAGAATGAAAGGACTATTCTTCAGGTACAGCGTCACAGAATTTCTCCAAGTCACAACCTAACAGGTTATTAATCTATCATTTGAGGCCCTCCTAAGGGATCATTTCTTGGGGTCTGGGGCACTCTTGCTCTCCGCCTCGGCGACTCAGTAACGTTCGTCATATATAACCATAATACGTACTATTATAACATATATAGCTATACTTAGTCTTATATATCTCTTCGTAATTTGATATAACGAACACTATCATATTTAAATACATGCCGAAGCGAAGCTAACAATCCCGCAAGCTCCATTTTTCTTTCCATAAATTTATTTCCAGTCGTGTACCCACAAGCTTAGATTGTTAGGGTCTCTTGGTTATCCTAATATTATATAAATATTTATAATATTATAATATCATAAAATTAAAGGTTTAATAATTTACATCAAGGACACAGGCAGCCAAGAACGTCAAGATTGATTTCTTTTAACGCCCAAAACAGAATTTTTTCTGAAATCATTTATACTTTAAAGTATGTCAAATTTTGAAGATATTCGTAAGTTACACAGTGTGAATTGAGAAGGTAACGTACTATTTCAAATGTATTGTTTATTTATTCTTTTTCATTTCATTTTCTTTCTCTACCCGGTTCCTAAACACATGGACATGGAGCATAGAATCTATCGTACGGTAGACATAGTATTAGTTGCGCAGCATAATTTTAGTTCTAAGACGAATTTTGCCACAGAAATTTTATATTCAATTTCAATCATTTTAGAGCTTCTCTCCTTTGCTTCTGAATACTCTTAGAAGACAACCAATAATGCAGATAAGGCATAGAGAGACAAAAATATGTAAATTAGTGCAGTTCATAACCTCTAACGGTAAATAGAAAGAAGCCGCCACACGAGCTGCCATGCATCATCATGACGACAAGTCGGCGCTTTACATGTTGAAGAGATGGTGTGATTGTAATGGCACGCCTCACAATTATCTCGAGTCGGGTCACGTTGGAGTCAGACGACGCGTCCTGAATTCAAAGCACTGAACACATCGTTTATGTAATGTGATAATATGAACTAGGACTACTAGATTCACAATTTCAACACAGAAGGTGACGTAGCGAAATACTTCGACGCATCTACACTCATTTATTAGCCAGAATCGATTGTCAAGTGATATATAGAACAACTGCATGCTGTTATTTTGTACATTTTATTTTCAATTTCAAATTACTATTCATAGTTTATTTGTACAAAATACAGTTCAAACGGTAAAATCTTCTCTTTTTGAAGACAGTACTTAAGCTTCAAAAATTAACTAAACGAAATTTCAAGTAGAGTACATGAATACGATTTGTTGTTAGTTAAACAATTCCTCATTAAAAAGTGATTCAAACTATCATCGTATGTACACTTTAAAAAATAATAGCCACCTCAAAACATATCGAAGAAAGAAAACACTTATTCCGTTCTGAACTTTAACAAAACTTTACTCTCCCCTGTATTCAATATTTCTTATATTTTTTCGTACAAGATCACAAATAACGACGCTGATATTTTCTTCTAAAGGAAACTGGTGTATTAATAAAAAAACGTACAAATTTCTTCTTTTCATTTCGTATTTTAATCATATTCATTTCACTAGGTCATAGCTCGTCCGAAAAAAAGCAAATTCTCTTTCTTAACATGCAACATCTCAATTTCTTGAAAAAAAAATAAATAAATAAAAGGAAACACTGAAATTCCTTTAATGTTCCGTTTCTAACGAAGTGGATGCAAGGAATAATTAATAAGAGAGGATTGAGCGAGTGAGTCATTCATTAGTGTGAATCTCGTGCGTACACCGAGTGCCAATTGTTTCTTCACGTCGGATGCTTTTTCCACGGGATTCAAGAAGAACCAACCGCGTGCTTGATGCGAGCGCAGTTACGGGATTTACTGTTTCCCCAACCGTCCACTGCTCCATGGATTGTCGACTGAAACAGAACTTGGGCATCTTACAAACACCTTGCAAAATTATAATGTTCGTTTATGAATAAATATTCACTTAAGAATATTTTTGACCTATTACAAAGAAAATTAGACGATTTTTTTTTGACGAATGAAATTGTAATGAAATAAATGTTGAATTGAATAATAAATAAATGTTATTATCGAAACAGCGTATGAAGCAAGCAGAGGACCATTCCATAACTTCCGATCAAGGGCCCTAAGGCAGAGGTGGATTCAAAAATTTCAGCACACTCCTAAGACAAGAATAAAAATAGTCCAGTACTTATTGGAATATGAATAGATTACCAACAGATTTGTACTTAATAAAACGCCAAAATGTTATTTCAGAAATACACATTATTATCAAACTATACATTATTCGGAAAATATCGTTTAAAAACCGTAACTATTAAAATACCACTAAATTCGAGGTTTATTGTTTCAATAGACAAGAACATAGAGAGCTTATATAAAAAATCCACCTCTATCCGAAGGAAAACCGGAGAAAAACCCAGGGCAGGATGGGGCTACACAATTAATGTAGACATCCGTGCCAGGGTTGAGTGCATATAAAACTAAACTTATATGAATACTAAGACACAACACAAGCATGCAAGAAAATAGTTTTGAAATTGTGATGAGTTACTTTGAAAGTACTACAGCAATAGTATTATTAAGTAGAAGACGAATTTAACTTTTACTAAAATCAGTTAATTCTTTTACATCGTAGAAGCACTGGTGCAGTAGATAGCATTTAACCGCCGATGAATTCACTTGAAAGATTCTTACCCTTTACAAGTATTACATCACCAGCTACAATAGCAACCAAAAAAGACTGCTTAGTACGCACTTCATAATATAAATTTTGACATCAATACAAGAATCGTATCAATTAATTTCCCTCCAAAACTTCGGAGACTGATTTGAGCGATGTAGTTAATACAGAGATCTCCGGTTGCAGTGTGCTTGGGGGGGGGGGNTGTTGCCAGTCCCAAGCCCGGATGAAGAAGGAGGGTTAGGGCGTCAGGCCAGCGACCATTCCCCTGTGAAAAGCCCACTGCTAAAAAACCCAACAATCTGCCTCGGAACAGTGTCAAGGACAGATAATGAATCGTAGTAAGAAAGAAAATTTTTAAAGAAGTCAAGGAACTGCAAAAGAAAAAATCAAGTGCGCCTACCCTATGTAAGGACGAAGAAGGAAATATTATCTTTCAAAAACCTGCGGTGCTAGAAAGGTGGAAAGATTATATAAAAAATAATATTAACATAACAATTCAAATTAAAAAAGATGTTTTACCCCACTGTCCAGAAGGATTATTAGAACTGGAACCTCCCTCATATAACGAAGTATGTAATATAATTTGGAATTTAAAATCTGGTAAAGCTGCCGGTTCAGACAATATTCCCCCAGAGCTCATAAAAAGCGGGGGCAGGACAATTGGTCAAAGATTACATGGATTAATCCTAAATGTATGGGAAAAGGAACAAGTACCAACTAAATGGAACGAAGGGATTATATGCCCAATGTTTAAAAAAGTTGATAGGCTGGACTGTGGAAACTATAGGCCAATCACTCTGTTGAACATAGCCTACAAGATTTTTGCAATCTTGGTGAATAAGAGGCTTACCGACATTGTTGAATGTCAACTTGATGAGACCCAGACAGGATTTACACCAAACAAATTAACAATAGATAACATTTTTATGATCAGGCAAATTTTTCAAAAATACCAGGAATATAGCATTGACCTCTACAGTATTTTCGTGGACTATACTAGAGCCTTTGACTCAATTAAAAGAGATAAAATACCTGATTGCCTATATCTAAATAAAGTTCCACCTAAGCTTGTGTGACTAATTATGCTAACATTAACAAATAAAAAAGCAAGAGTAAAAGTTAATAATGAGCTCAGCGACCAGTTTGACGTGTTATCTGGTGTCAAGTAAGGGGATCCTGTAACTGCAACCGTCTTTAATATAGTAATAGACACAGTCTTGAAACAAATGGACAAGAGGGAACAATTCCACTCGTTTAAAGCAAATCATGGCATACGCGGATGATGTATTAATACCCGCAAGGACCAAACAGTCATTAAGAGAAACTTACCATCAGCTCAAATTATTATCTGCACCTCTCGGCCTTGAAGTAAATGAAAGAAAACGAAATTTCTGCAATGCTCTCGAAGAGCCAAACAGACTGAAAATGTAAAAGTGAACTACACTAAAATAGCAGCAATTAACTCATTCAAATTTCTTGGATCCATAGTTAATGATACGAATGAGATTGACGAAGGAATAAAACAGAGAATCACTCTGGGCAATAAGGCATATTTTGCGAATGCAACACTATTTAATAGCAAATTAGTTACCTAAACCATGAAATTAAAACTATATTGGACAATCATAAGGTCCATAGTATCATATTGTAGTGAAACATGGGTGTTAAAAGATGCAAATAAAGAAAAACTTGCAGTGTTTGAAAGGAAAATGCTCAGGAAGATATTCGGTCCTACAAGAGAAGAAAGTGGCTTTTGGAGAATTAAAACAAATGCAAAATTAAACAAACTAATTCATAATAGAAATATAATAAATTGCATTAAATCTCAAAGATAGAGCTGGTTTGTGCATCTCTGCAGAATTGGGGAACAAAGAACTGTTAAGAAGGTACGGGAATGGAAACCATTAGGTGTTAGACCTCAAGGAAGACCGAAGAAGAAATGGTCTGAGGACGTTTACAATGATTTACGTAGAATGAAAGTGGATTGGAGAAAGAAGGTCAAAGATAGGAAGGCGTGGAAGCAGATGGTTGAGAAGGCCAAAACTCTCCCATCAGAGTTGTAGAACCTGGTGAAGAAGTAGTTAATATAGAGAAAAGGAGTTTTAAATTCTAAACCATTATTTGGGGTTCATCACACAATGTACAGGGAAAGCAAAGAAGGGTAGTGAAATGTCGACTGATCGATCGCTGGACGTGAAAGTCTTAACTTCCGTAAGGCGGAAGCGGAGCTAAGGAAGAAGTTATTTGAGTACAGGAGGGGTTCCCGTTGTGTCTGACCTATTCCTGGAGGAAACTCGAGAAGACCATCAGATGGCTCCGTATGGCTCCAACGCTTCTTCCGAGAAGTTAAAAGAAACCTCGTCAACTAAGGCGAACTTGGATCATTTGAACCCCTTGGAAATTTCGAATCATATAATTTAGACCAGAAGATAAATTGAATGTTTAGACCTTAAAATAAAATTAATTTGTATTCGTCGACGTTTCGAAAATTTTATTTTCTTCCTTAGGGCTGAGGGCATGAAGCAGTACATGGTTCATAGCATTGCCCAAGAATACATATTCAAAAGAAAATCTTAACATTGCATACCTTATATGTATATGTACGAATGGAACGATTTAGGTGGTTGAATAGAATTTAATATACGTTTAAGGTATGTAATGTTAAGATTTTTTTTTCTTTTTGCATTAGTATGCATGTATTTTGACAATATTATGAACCATGTATTGTTTCATGCCCTCAGCCCCGAGGAAGAAAATAAATTTTTCGAAACGTCGGCGAATACAAATTAATTTTATTTTAAGGCATAAACTCGTCAATTTATCTTCTGGTTTAATATTGGCGTCAATAACTACACATCAATCATGCAAATTAGATAAAATCGTAATTAGATAAAAATACTATACGACGAAAAATTATAATAAAAACAAATAGAAAAACTAATGTTATTGAACAACAACAACCGCAAAATTTAAGAAGAACTCTGTACAGTACGCTTTTTTTTACAANACAACAACAACCGCAAAATTTAAGAAGAACTCTGTACAGTACGCTTTTTTTTACAAAATTTTTTTTACAAATGTACACTACAAGACAAAAAACTAACCTTATTAGTAAACAGTAATGATGCAAAGTCGTGTACAATTAAGTAACTATTTTTAAAAATGTTGTGAAATAAAATGCTTTAACTAGCCTTTCACCGATTAGCATGACAATGTCAAGTTCAGTTGCTCAGAATAGTCGCGATTATTCCCCGGTTCGGAGCAGGTTTTAAGTGTCCGAGGGTGGTGGTAAATGGAAAAAAGTGACCCCCGCTCTCCAACAAATCTGCCTACGTGAGACAATAACAAAACTCGTAAGTGTAACTAATTACACGAGTTTGTAGTTTAAACAATAACAGTTATGTCTCCACAAATACGTGTTAAAAGTTCGTAATATCCAAAATAGTTTCCAATAATCAACGATTTTTTAACATTCTTGCAATGAAAAATTCTGGAGACCAAAAGAAAAAGTCCGAATTAAAGAGTATTTCGAATAAAAAAAGTTCAACTAAATAACATTCCTTTAGTATTACGAGATATTTGAAAAGAACTTAGTAACCTCTTTGAAGCACTAATCAGTTGTCACGGAGAAAAAAAATTCAATTTCCAAGCTTCAGTGGGCAACTAAGTATTTCTTGTTCGCCCCTTACACAAAAGAAGTTATCCAATTCATGCATATCAATCAATACAAATTATAAAACTGAGTCACCCACCCACCGGTGCATCCAAGGGGGGGACGCAGGGGGCAGGAGCCTCTCCCAAAGAACGAGATAGAAATAGGAAAAGTAGTTTTTACTACTTAAAAATAATTCGGAACACCTATTGAAAGCAACAACTAATACAATCTGCTTAAAAAGACGACTTTATAGGATAAACTTATGATTTTGCTTTTATAGATTTCCACTCCAACATGGGAATATGATTATAGGGCTGCGACATTTCACTGTTTCTAATATCCTCGCACTCCAGCGAGATTCTAATAGAAAATTACCTCGATAAAATTTACAATAGAGATAATCAAAAAAGAGTTAATCATAAATACAATCAATAAATATTTTGTAATTAGAATAATGATACTTTATAAGTACAATGATGGAAATGTTTTACTGAAATTCTTTTAAAATGTAAAATAATTACATTCTACGATTCATAAATGAAAGGAAAAAAAATTATTTACGGGTTCCTCCCAAAATCAAATCCTGGATCCGCCCCTGCCCCCATTGACCAATTCTGTGACAACAATATTATTCATTTCAAATATTTCTACAAAACAGTCCGCAACAGCAAATAAAAAAAGAAGTTTCCTAGATTATCGAAGAAAAGACATAAAAAATTGATGTGTTGATGTACCAACTAAAGACGGTAGTTCAGGTAATCAAATGAAATGTGTTCTTTGTCGGAAGGTGAAAACACGTTGAATCGATGGCGATTGTCTAGGAGGAGAGCGTACATTCTCTCAGGACGTCGTAACCGCTCCTCATTACAGGGACTTGATTCAGGACACTCATGATTCCATAATTCTACAGGACAGTGGAGTCGATTACTTTTTTAAGGAAAGATAAAACCGACTAAACTCATTTTAACCGACTAAAACTGAGAATTAAAAAAAAAAAATACCCCATCTCTGATGTGGTTGTCATCAATTGTCTTTC
>NNCF01127167.1:85371-95872 GCA_002313205.1 Laupala kohalensis
AAAAATATTTGAAATGTTCATAAATAGAATACACTTTTCTTCAATACCTATAGATTTTTCGTATAAACAATTAAAATATATTGAAATGTAATTATCAATTTTCCTTTGTATTAAAAATATACATAATAATTCCTAAAACAGAATTATTTATACGAGCATTGTTCAACAATTTTTTGCATAAAGACTATGACCAATGAAGATCCCCAATGAAGATCCTAAGTCTACGCCTGTTGTCCTTCCTTTGATTTATTTTATTATTTAAACCTCACTTAGTGGAAATATACAGAAAATGTCATGTAAATGAAAATAGACAATTTTTTTTGCCCCTGCGCTTTTGATTCCCAATCGCCGCTACTGCTTCAGGATGTGTCTTCGTAAATAAGAAGCAGCTTNATCTACGCCTGTTGTCCTTCCTTTGATTTATTTTATTATTTAAACCTCACTTAGTGGAAATATACAGAAAATGTCATGTAAATGAAAATAGACAATTTTTTTTGCCCCTGCGCTTTTGATTCCCAATCGCCGCTACTGCTTCAGGATGTGTCTTCGTAAATAAGAAGCAGCTTGTGGTTAAAGCAAGGGAGGGCTCTAGTATATTTCAGCTCTATGGTTTGAGTTGTGCTGGTTGATATCTAGCAAGACGGATAGGTAGAAGAAGAGTAGNAGAGGGCTCTAGTATATTTCAGCTCCATTGTTTGAGTTGTGCTGGTTGATATCTAGCAAGACGGATAGGTAGAAGAAGAGTAGATTCGTTGCTTATTCGTACCTCGACCTAAATTCCATTGACATTTATGTGTGGGGCCATGACATATAGATAGGTTGAGGAGGACTACATCCATGGCATGCATGTGTATCCCCCAATCCTATTAATTTTTGTGAGCGGGCTCATCTAAAGCAATTGGTTTAAGCAACGGTCATTTCTAACGCTGGAGCACTTCATCAATTTCTCATGGAAGTCTTCGAAACAGTTCGACACCAGATGATTCGATACTTGAATGATACAACCACTGCATTCGTGCTGTGACGAATCTGGGTGGGGGAGGGTGCTAAACTCTTGAACCTGAACTCTTAAGAGATAAAACTGAAGTTGATAAATGGCATACTTTGTAAAAGTGTTACCAGATTAATAATTGTTATTAGTTATTCTTATTAATAATAATATGATTGTTATTGTTATTAATAATACTAGATAAATAAATTTAATAATACCAGGTTAATGAAATTAACAATACCAGAATAATAAAACTAACAATACAGTATTAATAATTTTAATAAATAATTGTTATTAATAGCAGATTGTTAATTAATAATTATTTATTTGATGCATTTTATTTAAAGGTAATATTTGTACAATTTGTGTTGTAAAACAAAATTTTTTAAACAAAAATGCTCCCCGGTTAGCCCTCCTTGATTACGGTCAAGACACACCACTGCATCCGAGTTTTGCAAGGGCATTTCGAATATTTATTATGAGTTCCTGAGTAACTGACAGTTTCAAAGTTGAAAACGTCTCAACGTATATGAAATATTTTATATTATTAATAACTGATAAACTAAGATATAAAAGTTACAGGATAATGTCTTATTATTACAAGCTATTATTTAACTTCACCGATTAATTAGTATGTTTGGGCCAAATCTTGCAAATGAATTTTAAACCAGTTCCCCCCCCCCCAACTGATAGAGCTGAAATTTGGCACACATACGTAAACACGATTACAATGCAATATTATGAATAAAATAAGTTTAGGTTTTTATTACGGAAATGCAGTGTCAAATGCTAATTCTTCCATATCTATTTCACATTAGTACATCATAATAAAACAAACGTACTTGCTATCTTTATCGCTCAAAATGATTTAATATTTTATATTGAATTATTTGTCGCGCGAAATGTTCATAAAAGTAGAAACCAATTAATTTCATTGGACAGTAACAAGTTGGTAAGTAAGTACTTGCCAAAGTATGTTCGTATTTTATTTACGATTCACGCAACAAGTTTTTTGAAAACAAATAATTCAACTTAAANGCAACAAGATTTTTGAAAACAAATAATTCAACTTAAAATATTAAATCCTTTTCAGCGATAGTAAGTACGTTTATTTTTATTAGAATCTACTAATGTTAAATATGCATGGAGGTATTAGCAATTTCCATTGCATAATATAATTATTGGACTACATCCATTAATAAAAAACCTAAATTTAATTTATTTGCATCAGTACATGCTTAAATAAAAACTTGTTTTTTTTAGATTTTTTTATATATTATTTTGTGGACCAGGTGTGTGAAACCTAAATGTTGGGGTATTTCCATATCACATGTGCGTGTTACGTGTTCATCCACGATGTACGCTTCATCAAACAATTGAAACGCTACTCTCCCTCATTGAGGCTGTTGCTTCGGTCTCAAGGCCCAACACAGCCGAGTCGCCCACTTGGACCCACGCTGATTGCTTGACCCTTCCAACCATCCTTGAGGTAGTTAGTTGGTGAGAGAGTTAGTGTCCTCTTGTGACATCTATCTCATTCACTCCCATCATAGTCAATTTTAAAATGTACGCAGGAGAGCGAAGTTTTCTTTTTACTTTCATGTTTAAAACATTTTAACTGTATACAAATTTGGTAATCTTTCCATTTAACGAATTAACCAGGTGAAATATATACTTGAACAATTTAAATATAAAATAAATAACTTTAAATCTCACATTAATTATTCTTTGCGAGAAGACCGCCAATGTCTGCACCCTAAAATAAATTTCTGACTACGAGTCTCGTTCCTGGATACTCAGCGCTGAGTTGAAGGACTTTTTTTTCGTTGATTCAAAATTTAAAAGAACTCGCTGATTTTTTTAAGTAAAAACAATTTTTATATTTATTAGCAGTTAACCAATTTCTTGTGTTTTAAATACCTCATTTTGTGTAAGATTCCAATAGTTCAGACTTGTCAGCAACCACTGAACTTGAGTCAATGAGGAACGGGATAGAAGAGAACCAAAGTCGTTTCTGATTTTTTCATAAGTTTCTCAATCTCTTCTTTTTGGGACATTAAAAAAATTTAGGTGATTTTCAGCATAAATAATATCAGAATACTTGAATTTCAGAAGGAAGTGATGAAAGAAATTAATGAAAGAGTAACGGTCTTCACTATAAGAGATAATTGCCTAATTTGTGAACAAGAGAACGTGGAGATACAATATTTGTACACTGGAAATTTAAAAGAATCCTGAAACTTTAATATAAGGGAATGTTTATTGATTTAAGTATTCAACATTAATATGCGTTACTCCCCGGCTTTTGAAACTCTAGACCGATTATCAAACGGAAAGTAAGAATTAAAAAATATATAATTGTTTATCACTACATTTATTTTTGCATAACCAATATTAAAATTATACCAAAAGTGTAACAATATTACAACGTGATTCGTCATGTTTGACTCTGCTGTCTAAGACGTAATGAAACTCTCAAGATTTATATAATTGTAATAAAAACAGCATTAGTTCCCCTCCCCTGTAATTTCCTTGAAATAATTCAACACCCATTTACTCAAAAAGACATAAAATAATGAAGGGAAATTGAAAAAAAAATTGCATAATTTAAAAAATTTTGGATCATTTTTCTTAATTTAGACGAAAGGGGTCTGTGTCTCCAGTCCGATTTTCGAAGTCCGCTTCGAGGCAATATGTTTGAGAACCACGGAATTACTTGACAAGCAGCTACTAAAAATATGGAATTTCTTTCCGGCGATGCCAAACGAGTTTTCTACCAAGCAATTTTTATTGTAGCGGAGCAAATGAGATCCTTTCGAGGAGCAATATTTCCTGTTCAATTGACTGGCTCTTCCAGACGCTTCCTCTATCATTTGCGTCGCATATGTAATCGAGAACGATGTTAAGTCATCCAAGTTAACGACGAAAGTATAGACGCGTCGTCAATATATCAAGTGAAGTGAAGCTGTTAGGTTGTCAGATGCATGTACTCGCTGCCTCTCAAGTTCCCATTTGAAAGCGCAAAAGGTTCCCGAAAGTAATTTAACATTTGTTCTTGAATCGAATATAGCATGAGTTTAAACAAACTAACAAGACCATGTCCATAAATTTACATCGGTCTGGGCCCCAACTTTACGACAAAAAATATTGATGTTATCTTTAAAGTNAATTTTTTCTAAAATACTCTGCTACAATTAACGTCCATTATATAATTATATAAAACGAATAATTAAAGACTTGCGACATTTAATGGGCGAACAATATATTTTATGATTCGAATCTCACAACGTTTCGACATTATGTTTAATATATTTATTTAATTTTTGTAAAAAATATTTTCATCTTTCTTAGGTTAGGATTTAGAAAAACACGAGCGTAAGGAATATAACGGAACGATATATTCGAGGATTGGTCATCAATAAACGATTCTTTTTACAACGCCAACGTTTCGGCAATTTATTTTGCCTTCATCGGGGCTACAAAGAACATACACAATTTACATTATTTTTAGTACAACTTTGAAACACCTTATTAACACAAATTGATATATTGTTTCTGTTAATAAGGTGTTTAGAAGTTGTACTAGAAATAATGTAAATTGTGTATGTTCTTTGTATCCCTGATGAAGGCAAAATAAATTGCCGAAACGTTGGCGTTGTAAAAAGAATCTTTTATTGATGACCAATCCTCGAATATATCGTTTCGTTATAGTTAATATTTCAGGCGCATAACATATTTGATGATAAGGTCATCTTTATTTCCCCACTCCAATCATGGAACTGCAATACGCTCGAAAAAAGGTTTTCCTGTTAACGAGACTCCACGACAATCCAAAGTTAGATGAAAGAAATTATCGTAAATCGGCGCTCACGAAAAAAAGTGCAAATTTAAACTAGCAAATATATATATTCAAACTCTCTTAATATTTGCATATTCAACTGTGTACATGTATTACTCAACTAGAAGTACTAATGACAACAAGGCTTCTTTTAGAACAAAGAAACTTACTGGTTCATCGGTCAAAGATGAACAAAGAAAATTCATTCGCGATTAATGTACCACGGAGGATAAGAAACACATTCCTCAATGTAGAAGAACGAACTATTTTCATTAATTGCAACGTAATACCCTATTTTCACATTTTACATTCAGAATTTGAATAAGCGACACATCAAAGTTATTTTAATAGCAATCAACAGAATCCAGAGTAATAATTTGTTTCCGACTTACATCATGGAAGTTCTCTTCCAGTATCATAATTCTCAAGAAAGTTTTTCGTCTTTTGGAATATTCCTTCTCAAGACATAAAACTCTGCTTGCCTGCAAATCGCACGCTGATTCTCTTTTGTTTGCCCTACGTACACATTCCAAGAAGATAACACGCAAAGGTCTTGCGCTTTAATTGGGCTATTGAAGATTCAGAGAAGAACAATTCCCATTAGTTACACAATTTGCTGATTATGAGACATTTATGAATACGAAATCTATTGTTCCTCTGAATAATGCATGAATAGCTGCTTCTGCACCAAAGAACACTGAAACCACTTCTGGAAGTCAATAAGGAGAGACTACATCCCGCGTAAAAAATATTCTTTCAAAAGTAAGGACAAATATAGTTCACGATAAGTTTTGTCTAGTTTGTGAAATTGATTTCGGAAATATTTTTGAAATCATATTTATGATTCATGTTGTTTATGAAAAAGTGTGATAATTTATAAACCTATACTGCTAGCACATCACATGATATGTACGGATAATAGATACAGAACTGTACTAAGGTTGTGTTATAAACAGTTAAATGTTAAATAGAATTTGGGTGACCGAACACTTGAAAATTGAGGCACTTAAATGGAAAACGTTCCAAATGTCAAAATCGTGTTTTTAAAGGAGACACAAATAACTGATGATACTTAAGGTGGGACAAACACTCCAAGTGAGTCANTTTAAAGGAGACACAAATAACTGATGATACTTAAGGTGGGACAAACACTCCAAGTGAGTCAAATCACTGAGATGTATAATTGATTTCTTTATTCTTTCTGTAATTGTCATGACACAACAATATGAATAATAATGATGAAAAGACGTGATTTAATTTCTATCTATCAGTTAATAATATAGTTCAAACAATATTCAGAAACTCGCTTGACTCGTTTGAAGTGCGCAAGAGCACGTAAGAACATGGCGGCCGAGCGAAAGGGTTTCGTGATTTATGCCTCATCTCACCTCAAAGGAAAAAGTGAAATATCTTTTTCAAATGTCCGGTAATCTATAGATAAAAGTGATCTAAAATTTACTACAAATCAAAGTAAACTTCCATCACTTTCGTGATTTGAAAGCTGGTCTTATCTTGTAAATAAGTGTTTTCTCCATAAAACGCAATGTATTTCACCATCAATTATAATTGCAATTATTTCATTTAAATGGCCGGTGAAGTATGTTTTTCAAATTCAAATCACAATAAGTACATGTACCGTTTATTTATGTCGATTTAAGATATTTTAGAAATTTAATTATGTCTACACTAGTACTACCTTAAAAGAAAAGAAAATATTATCCATATTTAAGGTGTTCTGTTGAAACAGACATAATTGTCAAATAATTAAAATGTGAAGATGCCATATGTGATATCCAAAAAAAACCGCTCCAAATACCGCGTATAGTACGCAAAAAATTGAATGTGCCAAGCCTGATAACCATCATTTTGCCTTGCGTTACGTCAGGTAAAAATAGAAGAAGAAAACAATATCGATTCCCCGACTGTTATTGTGACTAATACATGTTAACCTCGCGACTTTGCGTACGACCTCGCTAACTTTTGACCATCATAGCAATGAAACTATGAACAGTATCTGTTAGCATAGCATTAGCATTGCGAAGGAAAACGTTTTCCGCGAAAAAAGACAATTGTTTTGGCACTTGGAATCTTTTTCATTCACATTCCTCAATTCCCTTAACATACGCAACTTTTAGAGAAATATGGTTACTTCCCGTTCGCGTTATCATCAACATCATTAGCTGACAAATCCGTTAGCGAGTGCAGAGATAATTCACCGTTTTATCGGTCTGTCTCCACCTTTTTAGACAACATTAGACATTGATTGTGAATATAACATACGAAACATGTATTTTTCATTTTGCTTGAAGAAGTCTTGACTTCTTCATTGACGCATAGTAAAGATTATCGTTGTCTCTTCTTTGGATTCCAATATACTCATTTTTTAATTAAAAAAGTACTCTAACGTTACTTCACCGAAATTAGACCATGTTACTCGTAGATCGCGTTTTCATCTCAAAACTCACTATTCTTCGAATTTAATCTTAAATTGTTGGAGCCGTTTTTCAGGGAAAATCCAAAACGTCCTTAATACTCGTTCAGTAGTACAAGAAACAACAATATTATTTTCAGTTAATATTATTTGATATATATTATTTATACATGAAAAAGACACTTAAATGATATACTGAACCTCCTCTCGACCGGACAATTCGGAACTTGATTAAGAAATGCCCAGGTCTCAACCGAATATATAGGTTATAATATTGAAATGACCAATTTATAACACCAATGATAGAATCGTTTTAAATCTTATACTTTAATACTACTCAAGTTGATACAATATTCTCGTCTACCATTAAATTAATAAAATGATATTTGAAACATGTAAGTCACCTATATTTATTTCAACAGCCGATTTGTCATAATCAGGTAAATACATATAAAGAATTGTTTAAAGTATATGTAGTTCCCAGTCGAAGGGATTTAGTCATTTATCTACTAATGTATTTTCGTTCATTAATCTGGTGATATAAATCAGTTGTCGAAACATTGTGTTGAAATTAAAATAGTCCATGTACCTACAAAATACTACTATATCGATACTCTGGAATAAGAACTGTCGAATTAAACACATCCGGAAAACTTTGCACACGTTACACCCTGTAGCGTTCCCACGCTTCATTGTCTAATGATACAGTAAAACCGATCTTAACCGCTCTGGTTGGGACCGAGACCCTCGCCGGTTACCCGTTTGGCCGGTTAATCTGAGGTACATTTGAAAAATCAATTCTCGTTCAAGAAGAGCCTACTATTTCATCAGGTTATCACGCATAAACAAGTAAATAAGACGTCATTGCAACTCATTTTATTGTACTGTACGTACAAACATAAACGAACATGAAAAAATTGATTTATAAAAAAGTAGACTCGCAATGTAACTGGAGATCTCTCTCCCCCGCTCTGCCCGCCATAACGCTGACGTCGCGTCATCTCGTTAAGGTATCATCACAGCGACTAGGCTTAAGTACCCCCAAAAATGTTTTAAATGATAGTTTCAAACATTCTCTGCCCAGTGGGGTTGAATTTTCATACCCTTATGGAGCAAAATTTTGAATTATTAGACTAACTTACTATGGGCTTATATGGAGAAACTTTCGCGGGCTCATGTTTTTTTTTAAAATTCTGGTAAATATACCGGCTTAACATAGCCAAAAAAACGCTACTAAAACATAGCAAATGGAAATAGAAACGCAGTGAAGTTAAGATTTTCATACCTTACGGGGCATTTAAAAGAATAAGTCACCAAAATCTGTGGAAAATACTGTTCTAACGGAAATGGTAGCCGCACCACGTGACTGAAGACAATGTGATCCTTCTCAAAGAATGAGTCAAACGACAGTTTAAATAAATTATCAAGTTTTAAAACGACAAAATAATTGTTCTCATCCAATATATTAAAAAAAATATAGTGGAATGAATTATTAATTAATAAGAACTACTTTGGTGAATATTTCCAAGTTTCGTGATTAGTTGGTAACTTGACTTCAGTCAACGCGCACATAATACCTTATCTCTCCAGGAACTTCCCAGTAAAGGCTCGCCATCCAATCAATGTTTGAGTCATTACCTGCCCGCTATTATACGCTGAAAGAAAGAAAAAAACTGTCCCTGTTAATCCCGGGACCGGTTGATCCGAGGCCGATTAAGAGAAGTTCTCCTGTAGTCATATTTGTAAGAGCAGATGGAGGCTGAACGAGTGGCCTGCCTCACGCCTCGCGCCGAGTCGGTCGACGCCCAAGCGAAGCCGATGCCTGCTCCCTTTCCACTCACTAATTGACGCCCGCTGCGTATAACTGGAGCGGCATACTTTCCTTCAAGCGGAAGCTCTTCATATCTCTGTCTTCTCACCGGAAAAGGAGTCCAAAGTGTGTTAGTGAAACACTCCCAATATTGATGGACCGAGCGGTACACCGGTTCGGACATTTTGGCATATAAGGCATCGTCTTCGCGGTTTATCGCATCTCGGGTCGGGGTTTTCTCCCGTTTCCCTTTGGACACATTGATCATAATTAATGGGATGGTCCCGTGTTTGCATCCGGAGAGTAAATCAGTTTTTTCTCCTCCTCGCGGCCACACGCAGTTTTTTGTAACTGCGTTTTTGGAATAAATTGAAACAAAGCAAGTAGTTTCTGACAAGCGCACTCTCTTCACTTATGATTAAGTCACTTTCCAAACGTGAATGTCAAATATGTATGAAATGAAAACAATTATTTTAGGTCAACAAGGAAACATTAAATAGATGTATGTCAACTTCCACAAGTTCATCTGCATCCCTCACACTGCTGCTAACACCGGACCTCGGAATATGTAAGAAAGGTTTCTTTGGTAAGTTGTATTTTTTTAATGAAATTCGGCACTGCATATTTATGACAGACCTCACATCCCTTATGTAAAAGTAATAATTTATATTTGCGATTGAATCAATAAAGACGTTTTATCACGAACACAATACTCGCAATAGTAATAATATTCATCGTCCTAGAGTGTCAACCACTCTTTGCCAAAAAGGACCTTATCATTCGGGAATCGTTCTATATAATTCCCTTTCCAAGAATATAAAAGACATTATGAAATTGAATATCTTCAAAACCGCGATAAAAAAAACTACCATCTGCAGCAGTGCTTCTACACTGTAAAAGAATTTATTGATTTTAATAAAAGTTAAATACGTCTTGTGCTTTATCACGCCATTGCTGGAGTACTTTTTAAATAACTTATAATAATTTCAAAAACTATTTTCTTGCATGATTGTGTTGCCGTATGGCTCATATTAATTTAGTTTTATGTGTACTCAACTTTGGCACGATTGTGTACATTAATTCTGTAGCCCCATCCTGGCCCGGGTTTTTCTCTGTTTTTCCTTCGGGTAGAGGCGGAATTCTTATACAGGTTCTCTAGGCTTTGTCTAGGGGTGTGTTTATTGAAACAAGAAATCGTGAATTTAGTGTTATTTCCTTATGACGTTTAAACACTATACTCAGAATAATCGATAGTTCGATAATAACTTGTACATGTAAATATAGAAACATATTTGCGTTAAATTACAAACATATTGACATTATATATGTATTATAACTCGCAGCAAACTTTTTATCTTATCTAGGAACTTTTGCTGAATTTTTTGAATCCGCCTCTGCCTTAGGGCCCTTGATCGGAATTGATGGGATGGT
>NNCF01127168.1:1017-42984 GCA_002313205.1 Laupala kohalensis
ATTAAATATATCATGGCATGACATTTACAACGACGCGTCTCTGAACTACAAAGTAAAGCTTTTTACTGACCAATTAATTAACCACATTGACAAACACATACCCTTAAAAAAAACCGTGTAACTCGGACCCCAGCACTTTGGTCCCGTAATGAGAGTTTTAAGGTTCTTTCCAAATCCCGGGCAACGTTGGGTCTTTCTGCTAGTATTATATGCGCGTTGACTAAAGTCAAATGGACAGGTATTCACGAGACTTGGAACTATTCACCAAAGTAGTTGTTATTAATTAATAATTCTTTATACTGGATGAGAATAATTATTTTGTGATTTTAAAACTTGATAATTAATTTAGACTGTTGTTCGACTCCTTCTGTGACAAAAGAGTCGCATTGTCTTCAGTTTGGCATTTCTGTTAGAACAGTACTTTCTAGTTTTTTTGTGAATTATTCTTTAAAAATTTCCCGTAAGGTATGGGAATCTTAACATCATTGCGTTCCTATTTCTTATTATATTTTACTTTACTTACTTTACAGCAAGTGTTCTTTTCCTATAAGGAACTTCGTAAAATGCCTAGATACAATCCATTTTTGAGAAAACTATTTAAAATTGTTTTCAAATAAAATGTTTAATTTCTATTATTTTTTCACACCTAACCTTAGACACGTCCTTTGTAAACACGGTTCAACAATTTGTATGACCAGTTCATGGTGAGCGCATGTGTAAAAAATCTGGTTCAGTTAGATGTTTGGGTGAATGTTCAGCTAGTAACAAGAAAAGGAACCGGTTTTCTGCACATTCCAACGTTTTATGGCCTAGTAAGGATTGCAATTACGACAGAGTCGTGGAAAGAAACTGGTTTCGCTAAGACGTGACCTTCCGCCAATAAGACATCACATATGTCCTCCGGGACGCCTGTAATGGTCACGTCTCGGTCGTAACGACCTTAGAGAATTCGAGAAGTCGATGAGGTGCACACGCCGAGGTTACATCACTGTTTCCCCAGAACACATCAGTTTCTCATGACCCGTTTCTTAGCTTTCCGATCATACGCTTCGATTGTTGTGGGAAGCGGATTTCAGCGCCGGATACAGCGATCGCGAAATGAAAACATACTTCTGTTTATCACTTATTTGTGTGTTTTTTTTTTGTGGGGCTTTACGGCTCATGTCGACATCAAAGGTCATTGGAGCCCGAAAAACTTGTACAGGTAGGGAAAATGCAGTTACGCACTAGGGAGAGCCAACAAGACTCCCCCCACGTGTGGGACTCGTCGAATGATTCAACCCCATCCACTAAAAACCCTCCTGATCTACAACACACCAAAACATATCTCACAACACACATCAAATGGAGGGAGGGCTACAATGAGGGGTAGGACAAAAAATGAGAAGAATGAGGAAAATGAAAGATACCCTAGCCTTATTAGCATCGGGGTCGAAAAGAACAAGAGGTGACCAAGGAAGGTCAGAAAAAAGAAAGAAAGGAGCATTACACAAATAAGTGGAAGTAATGCCAGACTCAGCTCGGGGTCCCGTGTTCGCCAAACACGTACTTACTAGATGTATGTCCCCTGGGGGTAATTACCGAGAAGGGTGGATCGAATCCATAAAATAGGTAATGCTTTAAATGAACTAGAAGGCATGCATATAGAAGCGAGAGAAAGTATATCAGACATTACCGTTTTTATTGAGATATTTCTGGACAAATTATGTGAATCCAAGCTTTTATTTTAATTTTTTTCTCGGTTAAAGGAAATGTAATTTAAACAGTGTTATTAAAGGAATAAAAAATAAGACGCCCACATTTACAATAAACCCAGAAATACCATTGTTTATATTTTAATGTGATTAATTTTAGTTTGCGATAAAAAATTATTATTAATTTAACACATTCACTGCGTGATCTTTGCGTTCCAAGGCCTTCTTGAGGAAACACATAAATCCAGCTTTGTAATATAGGTGGCGTTGAGTAAGATGTTGAGCGTTGGCTACATTCAGTACCAACCCTGCACCAACATAAGCCAGTTAAATTGGAAATAAATAAAGAAAAAGAAAATTACAAACTGCCTATGACCAAATATACGAGAATAAATCAAAATTTACCTTTAAACTAAGTACATATTTCTTCTTGCGTGCACCCTTTCCACACGTGGAGAAGTTATGTGATAACTTTCGGTCAGGTGAAAATGGCGACGAGTTGGGAATCGAACCCGGGACTTCTGGTTGATCGCACTGTGCAGAGTTAACCACTGGTCGCGAACGGGTGGTGTAGTGGTTGACACCCTTGCGATCAAAACAGGAGTCCCGGGTTCGATTCCCAGCTCGTCGCCATTTTCACCTGACCGAAAGTTGTTACTTTAAACTAACAAAGAGTGATTTTTTTTCTCTTAAGCTAAAAACCCTCCTAATCTACAACACACCAAAACATATTTCACAACATACATCAAATGGAGGGGGGGTTAAAATGAGGGTTAGGACAAAAAATGAGAGGAAGGACGAAAATGAAAGATACCCTAGCCTTAATAGCGTCGGGATCGAAAAGAACACGAGGTGACCAAGGGACGTCAAGAAAGAGAAAGGAAGGATCCTATCACAAATAATTGGACGTAATGCCAGACTCAGCTCGGGGCCCCGTGTTTGCCAAACACGTAATTAGTAGATGTAAGTCCCCTGGGGATACTTATTTGTGATTTCATACTAAGCTTAAATTATTGATCACGACATTTTTCTGAAAGCGACAGTATATATTTTATTCCTTAAAAATGTGCCTGGTCTTTTAAGCAATATTTTTGAAAAAACGTTAATAACTCACATTTTGCATGTAGAAGTTCGAAATTTTTTAAAAGTTGTCACAAACAATAATAATCATTCGCTGAATAAGAATTATATTTGACACTTTTAATTTATTTTATATAAAATAGTGAAGTCGACGTATCGGGAACACGATAAAAATTTCACGTTTTTTAAAACATTTTTGTTTTTTAAACAATATTATTCATTCTTAGAATCATATTTTTACTTGTTTGAATGCAAAATAACATGATAAATTTACTTGTGTTTATTATTTTTTCTTTGATCTTTTTTGTGCCCTCTAAACCTGCTCAAAGTGAGGGGTCTATAATAAAAAATTCGACCGCGCCACAAACCGCGCCACAAAAAAGTAAAACAATTTGCAAATTAATAAATCTATTTCAAATTTATAAAAGACGACATTGGCTGAAGCGCAGATGACTGAAGATACGCGTCGCTTTGTTTTCACATTGTTCTCGTTCCACATAGCATTTTTTTTTTCCTTTTTATTTTGTAGACTCATTAACAAAATATTTGATTTGCTTATTAATAATTACATTGGAATAGTTCATCTTTGCCTTTTTAAAAAGATAAATATGATCTGGTACACTTTGGATGACCTTTCTAAATATATTTTTAAAAGCAATGTCAACAAATTTTTTTGATAACTTTAAAGATTTTTGATTTCATCATTTGTTACTAATTCTTCTAATAATGTATAATACAATTTTTTGTTATAAAAAATGGAAACTTTTTTGTTTCAATTTTAAACCTGGGCACTATTCCATCCCCCACCCCCTACCCCCCGAGGGCACACTCGACACGTTGAGCTTAGGGACCTACAGATCCTAAATTCGGTCCTGACTGTAATTGTTGCTCATAATTTTTATTCTTGTTTTTAAGTACTTTACTATCACATGTTTCTATTTTTTAGGAGTGTCTTAATTTTTCTTCATTTCTTGTACCGTTCACTCTTCTTTTCGTTGTTAAACTTTTCTCGATGTTTAAATTCGGTTTCAATAAATTTCATAACCTCACATTATGCAGTTTTCGTCGTGGTCGAAGTGTAACGATGTCATGGATCGACTGTAGTTGATGTGCAAATTGTAAATTATACTGAAGATTTTCTTTGGTTTCCCCCTACTTCCACCCCCCACCCACCCAAATAAATAAATTGAAATGATACATCATTTTATTATCGCAAAGAACAATTGTTTTTATAAAATACTGAACTTTTCGCGGTAATGGGATAAAGTCAGGAGAATAATATCATTATACAATTTATTCACAAATTATTCTAAAAATATAACATTCCAATATTTTTGTTATTTGTATTATATTTTTATCTCGTTTTCTAATACGTAGTATGATTTGGAGGATGTAGATATAGATATCTAAATACAGATACGTGGAAGCGTTGGTTGTGGCAGGAACGCATTTTGACCAACAGCGGAAGAATGTGGTCTCATATATCTTGAATTCGTCGCTCTCTCAGCGGTTCGACCTCCGCTCATTATATTAATTTACAGAATAAGAATTTGCGTTGTTGTGAACGACAGCGGTAGGCTACCCTTAATTGCTTTTTTAATGAAATAATAATAATTATAAATAATAAAAATGATTGCCAAAAAAGCAAAAGTTACAAACTGCGTGTGACCACGTGGAGGACAATAAACTAATTTTCTGTCCGGAAGCAAGCAAGGGACCATCCCATCAATTCCGAACCTAAGGCAGAGGCGGATTTAACGTTGCGGCACATTCCTAACAATAAAAATAGTTCGGTACGTCTGATAAAATTAATATAATACCAACAAATTTGTACCTAATTTAACACAAAATGTTATTCAGATGTACGTAATATTTTCAAACTATAGATTATTCGGGAAGAATTGTTTTTAAATCGTAACTAGTAGATGCCGCCCGTAAGCAAGAGTCTAACGAGTCGGTTTAAAAAGAATTCTGCCTCTACCCGAAGGAAAACTGGAGAAAAACCGGGGCCAGGTTGGGGCTATAGAATTAATTTTAATTCACAACGTCCGAGTACCTACTCGTGGAGGAGTGTTCGCGACGTTAACAGCCTTTAGGTGAAAATTGCGACGGACCTGGACTCGAACCCGGAACCTTATGCTCCGGCCGCAGGTGTGCTATCCACTGCGCCACACGCCTCGAAGGCCGGGTGGAAGTTGCGTACGGACTTGTGAGTCGAGGCGGGTGGTGCAGTGGATAGCACACCTGCGTACAGAGCAGAATGTCCCGGGTTCGAGTCCAGGTCCGTCGCAATTTTCACCAGGCTGTTAACTATACAATTAATGTCAACATGAAAGAAACTCTCGTGCGTAAATATTTTAATAACATTTTTACCCCTTCCGCCTCTTATTTTATAGTAATGATTTTTTTTAAAGATGCATATGTTTTTGTAATCTTGTTATCGAATATTGGTAAAAGAATTGATGGATGTTACCTTGTTCATGAGTCTGAACCCCATCTTCATGAAAAAAGTTAAATTTTCAGAAAAGCCCGGGACAGTGACACTCTTTTTCTTTCGTAATGAACTTTTTTATCACTATTAATGATCCCATTGTACTTTTGTTTCGCAAATTTTCAACAATCATAATACATGTCAGTTTTGGTTACTATTCACCTTCAGTCTGATTAATGTAAGCTTATTCATGTTGAAAATTAATACAAATATATTATGTTAATTTCATAAGTTCTCAATAACAGATTACGATGGAAGATTTGGGGTTGTTGTTAGTCCAATCGCTTTAATATACAAAACCAATGTCTTACTATTTACTCATCTCATAGAGGACAGTTTATAATTGTGCATTGGCTTTGCGTGCAGAGCCGCCATTAAGTGATCATAAATTGAAAATGTCGAATCTATGGATTGTTGTACCATTTTCACAGGAAGCGACTAAAAGTGTAAACATGAATCAAGAATCCATGTGTATCTTATTTCGTATAAAAATTATGAACTATTTGCTTCTTCCCTTCGTTTATAAAAAAAAGTCACAAAACGGACTTTAGAGACTTTGGATTCACCACCATCAGGACAATATTACTGCCATTATAATAAAATGCCGACTGGAACTGTCAATAATTTGAATATCAATAAAGCCGGTTGGCAATGTGTTTATAATTCAATCTTTAGAGTAACATCAGTTTAATCTTGTGAATAGTGCAAGTGCTCTAGTTTTGTTGTAAACTGTTCCCCAATTTTGGGCAGATTAGATAAAAGTATTAAAGAGCTGAGCAAGTATATTAACTTTGGGTTACTGTTAAATTAGCTATCGGAACCTGAAAAATGTGCTAATTTCTCAACCAATAATACGTCTCTCTAAGCTGAGAATTTAATGTAAAACATTCTTAATTCTTTAAGAATATAGATTTTTAGAGGATGAATTTTTAAACGAACGAAGATTAGCCACGAGTGTCCCAGTTTGCTCTCGCTCACAGTTGTATGAACAAAATGCTTTTCTAATGTAAAAAGGACTTAAAGTTGAGAAAACTCCACTGCAACACACAAATACTTGTTTCGGTTGATGTTCCCCATGGTAAGTAGATCATCATACTATTCTTCATGACAAAATTGACGGAATTAGTAAAATTTCCATAATCTAGAGTTGATTCTTTTATTTTGCCATTGATTTTTCCCTGACAGATTATCACCAATTCCAATATCTAAGTACTTAATTGTTAGATAAGTCTCGGTCAGGTGAAAACAGAGGCAAACCGGAAATTGAACCTGGGACTCCTGCACTGATCGCAGAGGTATTAACCACTACACCGCCCGTTCGCCTTCCAAAATTGTAAACCATTTCCACCCATACCTAGTCCCTAGAAGACTCGAGACACATACCTATATTTGTGCCTCATGTCCTCCGGGCGAACGGGAGGTGTAGTGGTTAACATCCTTGCGATCAATGTAGCAGACCCGGGTTCGATTCCCGGCTCGCCGCCTTTCTCACCTGACCGAAAAATATCACATATCTTCTCCGCGTGTAGGGTACACAGAAGAAATATGTTCGTTCATAATTATTTGTTTCCATTTTTCTCCGTAGCAAAAATTTATTAACTTGACAGTACTATTTTCATCACGTTAAGTTAAAATAAACTAAGTTAAAAAAAATATAGGTAATATGTCGTTGCTTGTCCCTGTATATATTCAAGAACCACATCCTCTTACTCTTGGATTCTTCACAAGATTCTCATTTCCTCAGCAGATTCTGGTCACAAAAATACAGCATAATGTGAGTGCGCTGTATTTATTCATTACATATTTCACTCCTGAAACTACAATAAATGCAAATAATAATCTTGCTCTCTACAACTACAGTTCAACTGTAAAATTATTCATGTTCCTCCGATGGCTAAGGAGTTAGCGTGCTCGCTCACCACCAAGTTACTCCGGGATCAATTCCCGGCGGGGCCAGAAAAACATTTGTAGCTTGTTTTTTCGCTTTAATGTCCCAGTTCATATATAGCTGTGACTACTGGAATGCAAAACCTTCCTTCCTCCATCCAGCTCCTCCAAGTATCAATAACTCCAACTATTACTAACCAGTTCAACTAACCCCTCCACGTGGGTCAACGTTTTGGTAAACCCTGCTAACCCGTCCACGTACTGACAATAGCCCATACCACCCAACTCCTACCCCCTATCGCTCCATGTAGATAAGTTTCAATAGCACGCTAAATTTCCAATTTTAAAATACAACAATAATTTGCTCATTAGCATTGCTCACTAGCAGACTAATAAAATATTATAAACAAATGTGTAGAACACAGCAGACGCTGATCAGTAAAGTTAAACTGATAGCACATTACACCGAAACCCAAACGATGCATGACAAACGATGCAAGTGGAGTTATGTGCCTTTCTGTGAAGCTCACAAATCTCTGAGAGAAACGCATTCAGAATAGAAGCCAAAAGGACAAACAAAGAAGATAAAATATATTTTATCAAATTTATTATTTATTTATTTTTAAATGTTTATTTGAATTCATTAACGTCCCTCCACTGGAAGTGGTTTTGTTCGTGAAAGGGAAGTTAAATATTTCAAATAAGATATTTCAAATAACATTTGTATTAATAAATTTTAGAACCTTTTTTTTTCAATCCGATCAATAAATATAAATAAACTTTATTGTCAAAAAAGCAGTTACAAACTTCTTATGACCACGTGGAGGACAATAAACTAATTTACTCTCCGGAAGCAAGCAAGGGATCACCCCATCAATCAAGGGCTGTAAGGCAGAGGAGGATTTAACATTTCAACATACTCCTAACGATAAAAAATTTGTTCGACACGTGTTATAGTATTAACATAACACCAACAAATATTGTATTTAATAAAACATAGAAAAGTCATTTCACAAGTAAGTATTATAATCAAGCTATGAATCATTAGGAAATTATTGTTGATAATACGTAACTATTAAATAACACTAAATTCTCTAATAATTATTTCAATTGATACCGTCAATAGACAAAAACCAAGCAAGTCTTTATAAAAAAATCCGCCTCTAGCCGAAGGAAAACCGAAGAAAAACCCGGGCCAGGATGGAACTACAGAATTACTGTACACAACCGTGCTGAGGTTGAGTACATATATAACTAAATTTATATGAATAATAAGACATAATAGTAGCATGCAGGAAAATAGTTTTGAAATTGTTGTCAGATATTTCTAAAGCACTACAACAATGGCGTGATAAAGTACAAGACGGCTTTAATTTTTATTAAAATCAATAAATTATTTTACAGTATAGAAGCACTGGTGAAGGAGGTAGTTTTTAGCCGCGGATTTGAAGAGATTCAATTTCATAATATCTTTTATATTTTTGAGTAGGGAATTGTATAGAACGATTCCCGAAAGATACGTCCCATTTGGCAAAGAGCGGTTGACACTCTCGAACGATCAATATTATTCCTATTGCGAGTTTTGTGTTCGTGAACAAAACTGTTTTGTATGAAACAAGAGTGGTGATTCGGTCTTAACAAACATGAGTTTCATAAATATAAATACGGGGAAGTGTTAAAATATTTAATTCCTTAAATAACGGTTCACAAGATTTTCGGGGGTGAGATTTACAAATTATCCGAACTATCCTCTTCTGAATTCTGAAAGTTTGGACGCTCTGTCCGGAATTGCCCCAGAAGATGACGGCGTATCGTAAATGGGAGTAAACATTTGCAAAATACACGCAACGGGAAATATGTGGACTAACTACGTTAACTAAGATTTGGAATGCGTAACTCAATTTACTTAATTTGCAATTAAGATTGTCAACGTGACAATTCCATTTGAGATTGTCTTGAATATGAAGACCTAAAAACTTTGTATTAGTAACAGATTTAATTGTGTTCCGTTTAACGAAAGAGAAACCAGTGGTAAAGATTTTGAGATACTATTGTGAAATGACATAGACACTGTTTTGTCAGTGTTTACATTGAGACGATTTGCGTAGAACCAAGTCGAAAGGTTAGACAAAACTTTTTGAGCATTGGCGTGTTTACATAGTAAATTAGTGTCATCAGCAAAAAGAACCATTTTGCAATCTGATGTGGATGATGACATGTCGTTCACAAATAACAAAAAGAGTATAGGGCCGAGAATTGAACCTTGGGGAACTCCGCGAGTTAGTGGCTTTGATTCTGAAAGGCAATGCTGAAGTACTTTATTTTTAGTATACGATATTTCGACCTGTTGATACCTATCTTTTAAATAGGAAGTTTGCCATTGATGTGCATGTCCACGAATGTCAAAATATTGTAATTTTGAAAGGAGAATTTTGTGTTCAAAGACATCGAATGCTTAGATAAATAAAGAAAAACGCCCTGAGGATTTTCTCCATGGTCAAGAGAAGTGGTAACATTATTTAAGACAGAAAATATGGCGCTGGTGGTGGAAAAGGATTTCCGAAATCCGTGTTGATTATCAGAGAGAATGTTATTTTTTGATAGAAAATCTAGAAGACACTTATAGAACAATTTTTCAAGGATTCTTGATTAAGTGGGTAGTAGAGAAATTGGTCGATTCCAATTACCAACATCGTGTTTTTTCCCTTTCACTTTCGCTCCCCAGGAAGTATTGCGTGTTCGCGCTTAGGCGAAATCCCATAAATGTGAGAGTTTCTCACGCAGATTGTAACTTTATTTAGATAAGGTGCGCAGGTTCCCAGACACTACCAGAATACGTTTTCTCACCGAAGAGACACCCAACGTCATAATTCCCAGTACTTTCACATGACTAATACTCGATCCCTTGAAAAGATACCAATTCGCCTTCGAAATAGTTTTGGATGGATGACCTCATCAATAACACGTACAAAGAATAGTATAGTGTAGTAGTTTCGTGTTTGATATTATTCCGTGTTACAGAGTTGTTGTTTTTTTCGTGTAACAAGTCATGTCGGACGATGGATCTTCAAGTGAAGCACTTATTGCGGAGAGGTTTTTGGAAAAGTGAAATCTCCACCGGCAGTCTTACCGTTGGATTTAGGTGACGAAAAAGTCTAATGAAATAAATTATTTTTCTATTATCTTAAATCGAACCAACTATCTTATAAGACATCGAAACCTCTGTAATAGCTTTATATAAACTCAGATTGAATTAGTTTCAAAATAAAAAATATTTTTTATTTATAGTAATTACGTTCAAAAACTCAGGAAACGTTTATGGGATGTTTTTGTGTGTGACCTGTGTTAGGGAAAAGTTAATTGCGATATTTACTTAAATCGAAGTATTAAAGTTAAACTTCACAATTCGTGAATCTAGATAAAATATTTCGTGTATCGAAATTACGGGGTTCAGTTGTGTTAGCTGGGAACGCTTGGACCATCAGAGTTTATTGAAGAATAAATGACTCACCACCGATAACTTAAAAAAAATACTCCGTACATTTGTAAATATTTGTTTCTTAATTTTTATATCACGTGCTATTGGTACAGTGTTCATTGAATGCAAATAATAAATCTAATGTCGCAAGCGCTGTGGAAAACTTTATTTCCACGCGGGGGCAATAAACGAGTATTGGCAATGGTGGATTTAATATTTCAAGAAATTATTTCAACAAGTAGCCTTCACAATTTATTTATTCGAAAAGAAAAAAATAATAATTCAAATCACACAAAATTAGATATAATGTAGTTAATTAGTAGTGACCCATCGTTGCCCTGGATTTGAAAGAAACCCAACTTAAAGCAATCATTACTAAACATTCAAAATTTTAAAACAACTCACGGATTAAACATAAAAATAAAAAATATTTATTTTCATTGTTAAACAAACATACAAACAAATTAGATAAACAGTAAGAAAATTGGTACCATACGAATTGAGACATTTTACCCTACAGTGAGTATTAAAACACCAGTCAATTTTTCTAAACTTTTTACCTCATTTTGCCTTTTCTACCTTAGCCCAGGAATCTTACATAATTCTCTCAATTCGTTTGTTAATGTCCATTTTTCTCTACATTTGCCATAAAACACATCTTATTGGACAACGTTTTAATAAAAAAGTTTTTAATCAATATTTTATGAAAGGAATATATTTTTTAAAACTACTATATTTCGTCGGTATAGTGCAAAAAATATGGCACAAAAAAGAAAAATATGGGAGAAAAGTAAAATTTTTAAATTTTCAAAGTCCTAAAATGGGCATATTAAATAAAATAACACATTCTTTCGTGTGCTCAAATAAAAGTAAATAAAAAGCTACAAATTAAAAAAAAATGCCCTACGATGATTGCGCATAAAATGGCGGCAATTTGAATATTTTTCGAAAAATGCCAATTGCGGCCGTAAGAATCTAAATTTCTTTATGAAATTTTAAGCACGTATTTATAGCATCAACGAACACGTTTTTTTTTAATTTTCATGAAAGTCCGTTGTTTTATCCGTTATTTATTGTTATATATCCGTTAATAATTTTAGTGAAAAAATCGGAATTTCATACATTTTGGTTTCTTGAATTCATTTTTAAAGTATACAAATAGGGTATGCTGTTCTAAATATTATAGAGAATCAATATATTTTGTTGTTGTTGTTGTTGGGGCTTAGAGCCCATGAATCAGTATTCATATATTCTTTATTCACACCAACGTTTCGTGTCTTCTTCAGAGTATCTTAATTCAGTTAAACTATAGATTATATTCTTCAAGTCATTATTCGCTTATATACATAAAACACCACGGTGGTATTTCTTCACCTTGTCAATCTTTTTTCTCTAACGACAGAAGTCAATGGGCCAGTTACAAAAGTTTTTTTTTTACTTTATCTTTAAGATATGTAAGGAAAGAATAAAAGAAATCCTACTTACTGATCGCATTATAACTAAACGAGAATTCCTCTCTGGTACGAGTGTAATGTCCTCGCCTAAACGGATTCGGAAGCGTTGAGTACCTGGTTTGACGAGTGGTGTGGTGGTTTCCGCAAGCGCTTCCTCCGCGTTGGGAAGCCAAGTCGTTTCTTCCGTTGCCGAGGGGACGACGAGACCCAACACGGCGCTCAGCCAGAGCAGAACGTAACTCCGCCGCGCGTCCATGATTAGCGAGGACTAAGCCCGAGGTTGACGCTGGGGCAACGTTATATACGCGTCCCCCAACCATATTGGCGACGGAGGCGATGACGCAGGAACTGAAGGTGACGACCGAGGAGATGAGGAGGGGGGGGGATGATAAAAAAATTTAAAATAATAATAATAAATTTATTGTCAAAAAACAGTACAAACTGCGTATGACCACGTGGAGAACAATAAACTAATTTACTCTCCGGAAGCAAGCATGGGACCATCCCATCAATTCCTATCAAGGGCCCTAAGGCAGAGGCGGATTCAAAAAAATTCAGTAGACTCCTTAGATTTAAAAAAATACGTGTTATAATATCAACAGAATACCAACAAATTTTTTATTCAATAAAACAAAAAATCATTTCAGAAATATGTATTTTATTATGTAATATACTAATATTGTTTTTGTAAATCGAAACAAATAAAATAACTCTAAATTCAATACTAATTATTTCAATAGACCGCCGCTCCTAGGCTAGAGCGTAGAGAACCTGTATAAAAGAGCCGTCTCTACCCGAAGGAAAACCGGAGAGAAACCAGGATCGAACTAAACAACCGTCCAAAGGATGAGTACACATAAAAACTAAACTTATATGAATAACAAGAAACGATAGAAACATGAGGGAAAGTTTAATCAGGTATTTACAGCAATGTCACGTAAAAATTGAAGATGAATTGGCGCATTTGTCTTTTAAAGAATTTTTTTTTTTTAATTCACAAGATTATTAACAAAAAGTTTTGATTATTCATACTTTGAGAGAAATAAGGAACGAATTTTCATCGAAATCTGAGCAAAGTTGAGTCAAAAAGAAATCTTGGTAAAAATTTCCCAAAGGAAATATTCCCTAGATAACTGGAAAACTCGCTGTGGAAATGGTTGTCCACCAATATGTTTCCGAACTTCTTGATCATCCAATGATATTTTATCAAGATTTATGAAGCGTTATCCCTATAATTTTCCTCTAAAATGTATCTCGGTGTAATGGTGAATATTAAAAAGATAGCAACTTCGATGCGCCAAATCTTTGGATGAAGATTAATAAAATAAATAACCTATAATTGCATCGTTCCCCTCTTCATAAATAAAAACTTTATTGTGAATAAAGCCGTACAAACTGCATATGACCACGTGGAGGACAATACACTAATTTACTCTTTGGACCATCCCGTCAATTCCGATCAAGGGCCCTAAGGCAGAGACTGAGGATTTAACATTTCAAAACACATTTCAAAACTCGTAGAGTGAGATTGATGTGTCATCGTGATGGGGAGGAGAGTTACTCAAAATTCCTGTTTACACGAGGTACTAAATCCTCATCCGCAGTTTTTCAGCGTGACTTCAATTAGATAAGGGTTGAAATTATGTTTCTTTTCTTTCAATCGGATGCTGACAATAATATAAATTTTCTTCATTTTCTTTGAAAATTAATCGTGTAAAACAATTTTATAAATGGCAACATTCTATTCGTCTTTAGAGCCGTAATAATCCAATACTTCCCCCACCCCCACAAACGTAGGATAACGATCGATCGCATTTGCGATTTTATATTCAGGTCCACTGAAAAGGGAATTTCACAAATTGCTGCAGTACTTCACCATAAAGTATGTTGCATTTCGATCTATCTTCAACTTCATTTTAGACTTTCTACTTGTTAATTTTATTTGTTCACCTTTTCTTATATCCTCAAATTAAAAAAAAAAAAACCAGCAACATTACTCATAAGTTTGACATTAACATCACAGGAAAGGCGGACTAGTGATTTCAGTCGCATTCTGTTCTTATGACGTGTTTTCAAACTTCCGATGCGTTTCCCTCTCTTACGTCGAGTGAATTTAAAAGTACGTGGAAGGAGTCACATGTTCTTGTGGTTAAAACTAGGAAGAAACATGAGACCTCGTGGTGAAGACGGATATTCGTTTTGAGAAGACGCGAACGATATTTGCGCGTTACTTGCAATGACCCATCCCATCCTGACCCGGGTTTTCTTTCTCCGGTTTTCCTTCGGATAGAGGCGGATATCTTATGCAGGTTCTCTAGGTTTTGTCTAGGGGCGCGTTTATTGAAACAAGAAATCGTGAATTTAGTGTTTTTTTCAACTCTTATGATTTTTAAACACTATACTCAGAATAATCTATAGTTCGATAATAACTTGTACATGTAATTTTTTGCGTAAAATTACAAACATATTGACATTCTATTAGTTTTATAACTCGCGGCTAACTTTTTATCTTATCTAGGAACTTTTGCTGATTTTTTTCAATCCGCCTCTGCCTCAGGGCCCTTGATCGGAATTGATGGGATGGTCCCTTGCTTGCTTCCGGAGAGTAAGTTAGTTTATTGTCTTCCACATGGCCATACGCAGTTTGTACTGCCTTTTTTTAGATTTTGGAACTAGCCATATAAGCGTTGTCGCGCTAGGGGCGCGCGAGTCATAGTACATTTTACATGAACCGTTAGGGGAAACAACTTTGCGTTTGAAATCTACACTTAGAATGAATCTTTTACGGTGCGAAGCAACAAGCAAGAGAATTGGGTCTGAGAAATAACCCTCTCATACATTACGACATAATTTTTTTTTACTTGTTAGAGATAAGATTTTTTTTACTTTTCTAGCTTAAAATAAAATAAATTTGCTGATACAATTGTAAATAGCGCGTTACAAAGAATGACCTATTCTTAAGTCGGGCAGCATTTTGCCAAACCTCTAATCGTGCTGACTCGATGGATCGATCGAAAATGTAAAGAAATGGCACGCGGGTAAAGATAAGTAGGTGATCGCTAAGGTATATATTTAAAAAAAAATCATTGAATTTTTGTCTGTGGTTAACATAAAATTATCAGCATCTGGAAAGTAAACATGAATACGATTGGAGGAAATACTTTTCATGTCCTTTAGTGCCGAAATATTAGCTAGATGTTTTTAAGAGGATTATTTTTCCGAAGAGCGAAGAAATTAGCATATACTTCTTTTTCTTTTTCACTTGTACTAAAAGTAGCGTACACTGTCATCTCTTCTTCCGCGAAATTACATTAAATTTACAAAATGCAGTTTGCTTGAAATTAGATTGCAGGAATTTTGAATTGATAATTGTAATATTGTATAGACATCCACAAGGATCGATGTACTTCAACAATACATTTTACGATGATTTAGAATATATATTGGACCAACTTAAAACTAGACATCCGTTTGCAGGACTGTTAATATTAGGGGTTTTTCAATTCAAGAATCGGAGAAGAAACATCTCTCCCTCAAATAATTTATTATGATGATGATGACATTGATGCAAATAAAAAAAGGTACGCAAAATAAGGATAAAGAATTGAACACAAATGGAAATAATCGCTTAGATTTATACTGTACGCATCGTTTAGAAATCCTTAATAGAAATCATGTTCAAGGTCTTCTGGATTACTTCACATATCTTAGTACATACGGACGTAGTTTGATCGATTATGCCTTAGCGTCCGAGAAAACATTGCACTGGCTAGACGATTTCTGGATTGAAAGTAGGGTACAATCACATCATATGCCAATATTCATTAGATTAAAATAAAATATCCCGGAAAAAACAAGTTCCAAGTTATATCACACATATGCGTTTCAAATGGACAGAAAGTAAGAAAGATGATTCGCTCACACCTAGCCATAGGAAATTAAAATGCAGCAGCTGAAGTACTACAGAACGGTCTTTATAAAGCAGGTCGAAATATGAGAGTATTGAAGACAAGTAGGACTAGACAGAGGGAAACAGGTTGGTGCAATGCTAATTGCGATAAAGCTAAAATTGAAGCTGGAAACACATTAAAATTCTTTGTTTGGCATGGGTGGGGGGGGGGGGGAAGACTTGCGTCAAAAATTCATCAATTTACGGGAACAGTATAAGAAGACAGTATTAGAGAGCAAATTAGCATGGCAAGAGACGGAATCAATTAGAATACAAAATATAATTAATACAAACAATACTAGCGATATCTGGACAACTATACGGAAATTAACTCGAAAACGTACAGTATTAATCATATAGACGGGTTAAGTTGGGAAACCCACTTTCACGATCTCCTCAATACTCAAAGTATAGTAGTTACTACAATAATTGAAATGTAACTTCAAGTAGCTGAGTTAGATAAGAATATAGAGATAGTTGAAGTAATGTTCGCGATACAGGAACTAAAAAACAGCAAGGCAGGAACTAAAAACCACCTGATATTTTTAAAGTGTTAAACCACGAAATTGCTCCGGTACTTTGTGATATCTTTAACTACATGTTAAAGATATGGGCGTATTCCCTGTTATCTGGAACACGTCAATTTTTTTCCCAATATATAAAAACAAAGGTAATGCAAATGACACCACTAACTATAGAGGAATTTCAGTGTTGCAATAAAAGTTTTTTGTAAAATACTGTGTAGTAGGCTGAAAAGACGGGTTGAGAATGAAGAAAAACTATCAATTTTACAAGCAGGATTCAGAACAAATAATAGCACAATAGACAATATTTTTATTCTTACCTCTCTTGCGGAACGGGCAACAGCCGTTAAAAGAGGAAAACTATATTGTGCTTATGTTGATTTCGAAAAAGTTTTTGACCCGTTAATAGGAATATATTTTGGACTACATTAAGAGAAAAGGGTGTATCGACTAAATTTATCACTACGTTAAAATCCATATATAGTACAGAGAGTGCATGTGTCCGTCTTTATGATGGCACCGTCACAAATATTTTCCCAGTAAATCAAGGGGTCAATCAGGGTTGTGTGCTTTCTCCACTTCTTTTCATATTATTCGTAAACGGATTCATTGATAAGTTACGTAATGTTAATTCAGATGCTCCTACAATAGGAGAAAACAATAGATCAATATCAGGATTATTGTTCACTGACGATCTAGTTTTCCTTTCAAAAACTCAAATAGGATTACAAAATAGTCTAAACACGCTTGAAATATTATGTGCCGAAATGCAGCTTAATGTAGACATTAAGAAGACAAAACTATGATTTTCAAAAATGTCTGGGTGATCGAATTAAATAAAAAGTGGTCTTATCGGGGAGAAACTCTGGGAAATGTGAAAGAATACACATATTTAGGTATAACTATAACTATGAATGTATCGTGGACCAGATGCAAAGAAAAAGAAAAACAAAGGTTTGTACATATTAAGTAGTATCATGCGAAGTAAAGCAACGGTACCGGAAATAGCGCCAAATCTTGCAAATAGAATGTTCACTTCAATCTTGGTATCCGGAATAGCGTACGGGGCAGAAGTATGGGGGACAGGAGAAAATACCATGTTCAGTTCTCTTCAAAATACATATCTCTAAAATATAATTGGTCTTGCAAAAGGCACTGCTAACAGTGGTACTCTCTGGGAATTTGGCCAGGTTCCGGTTGAACTTACACTGAAATTCAGAGCAATAAAATACAGACTATCGATTAGGGCGGGGACAAAAAATGCTATTGTTAGGGAATCGTATCATAATAATGGAAATGATTAATGGGGTAGGCAAAATAGAGAAATTATCTGTAATTCAGGGCTGGAATACTTATGGCAGGTCACGTCTGAGAGTAGTGATAGCCAGGTAATTCAAAATAAATTGTATGAAGCGTGCAGACTAGAAATAGAAAGGAGCAGGTTAGAAAAAAGGTCACTCATAGTTCAGACAGTTGTAGCAGGTCACTGTGGACGCAAACCATACATCAACTCACTGAAATCGAGGACGCGATCAGGTTACGGGTGATTTCGACTAGAGGGATGGAAATTAAGAAATAATCTAGATTCGATTTGGCCAATATGTGTTGAGCAGGAAGAAGATTGGATTCAAATCCAGTTACATTGTACACAAACAGAAAAATATCGAACATTTTTGCAAATCGGGGGCTTTATAAACGAAAACAGAAACATTAACTTGGCAATTAATATAATGCGCGACAACAGAATGTCTGTAGTGGAATATTTGGGGCAGTTTCTAACCTACGTCAGGGGGAAAACGGGAGGAAGAAATGAAGGAGATCATAATGGTTGGGCAACATGCAACGTGATACTGCCGGCGTTTTTATCTTTCTATGTCACAGGTAACGAAACTTCTTTCTACGTACGGTTGAAGAAAGACTATTTTGTAAATACTTTTCTTATAGATTCTATTTTGTAAATACTAATTTTGTGATAATTCTTATAGACTCTTGTCTTATATAAATACTTTTTTTAATGTCTTTTGTAAATATCTTTTCCATGTAGAGTCCTTGTGTCCTGACCGTTGGTTTTCCGTGGTTCCCAACGGTGCTCAATGAATTAGTCAGTTGCACCTATTTCAGATTTTAGAAACTATTAGAGTTTGTCAAAAGTTTGTATTATAATAATAATAATTTTCTATCCATGCATAACTAAATTTAATATTACGGTAGCAGGAAATAAAAATATCAATCTTTCTATGAAAAATGTAGACGCAACTGAACAATACATTGAGAGTGAATACCAGGGCATGTAACGCACAGCCCACGGCATTCAAGGGCTTAAGAAGGCAAAGGGGCTGAAACCTCGCCACATGTAATTTGAAATGTAAATATTGAAAATAAAATGACCTATTGAATTGAATTGAATATAAAATATATCAAAAGAAATTGTTTTACTTGGCCTAAAAGCAAGTTACCCTTAGTTGTGCAATATGGAGGCTGAAAATGCGATCAACGACTGACATTTCCAACATATATAAGGAGGTTCCTAAAGAATTCTTTGAGTCAAAATCCAAAACTTAAAACGAGTGATGCTTCGAGAAATAAGCTACTAACAAACCCAACGGAAATCTGCAAAGAAACGGGGATCAAATCTAAAAATATTTTCAAGTTATATTTTATTGCTCGAAGCCCTTTAAAAAGTGCGCAAAAAACGTTTACTCCACCCCACCCCTCGGAAACCACCCCAATTTCAGGTGTAAAGGGTTCAATAAAGGTTTTTTTTGTAATTTTTGGGTTTTCTGTTGATTTTAAAGTATAATTTATGGACTATGGAAAATTTTGTCCAAATTAAGTTTTTTGGGAGAAAAATTATGCGAATATTCGCCGCTAGAGGGCGAAGAAAGTACTTATAATAGTATCTTACGAGAATTATATTCGTTTTAAATATAGAATTTTACAGTCCTGTGCACTCATACATACTCATATAATATATATTAACACACATACACACACATGTGTACTGGGAGATTTATTATAGGTAGTAATAATGCATATAAAAATGCTACAAATCGACAGCACCAAGCAACAGCAGACGTCGTGGCATGAGTGTTGGAGTGCCTCAGGGAACAGTTCGACGTCCTTCGCGCTGTTAGCGAACATCGTGACGTGTACTTCGTCGAAAGTGCTATTTGCCAAGTTAACGAAGAACAGTGGAAAATTTTGGAATTGAGTTGCATGCTCCCGTATTTAGATCGTGACAGTCCCATGTAGCACGGTAACTAGTGAAAATGCGAGTACAAACGAAATTTCCAGTGAGTAGCACTTCAGAGTAATTTTAACCATTAGTCTCTGGCTCAAAAGAATATTTTTATAAAAATATATTAATTTATATTTAATATTGAACTGCGAGCCCATACACGTAACATATTTTAATATGCTTCATCTTATCCTTATCCTATGAAGACATATATTTCAATAAGAAACGGTAACTCCACAAAATGGGATAAGATTGCAATTGCTTTTGGTTCTGAAGTTTGGTCCCCGGTTTCTTAAAAATTAGCTATAACGTATAGAAATTACTTCGATGTTATGAACTACAGGACACTGTCCTTGAGACACTGTGGACCAAATTTCAGAACCAACATGCATAAAAAATATTGCAAATAACTCTCCTCATCGTTTGGAACAGGTCACCCTCTCAATTTCCCACCTCCCATTGACGTCATTAGGAGCGCAGTGTATTTTGGATTATTTCGTAGGTATATCTGTAAATTTATTTGAGATAAAATGGCGAAACTTAAATCATTTCATGAAACGATTGCGATGAACAGAATCAACATTCAACTGAAAAGCTGAAGAAGAAAAAAAGAAAGAATCAACAAAATATGTCGTTCCTATCGTCAGTTATGATCGAGAGTGCACACAAAAATTATGATTTTTGCAGTTTGCCCGAATTTTCCGACTTTCCATAGTAATTGTCCCGAATTTTTTTCAGCGTGAATGAGACCTTATCGAAGCCATGTACTCTGGATACATGCATGGAAATGGGGCTTCGTGCAGATCTCCATCCCGCCAAAGGAAGTTTTTATGTTAACACTGCGGAACAAAGTCCTTTTTGCGGTGAGTAATTGCCGTCATCTGGCGATTTGTCCAAAGAATAGTCTCACACTTTTATGAAATACTTCACTAAAGCATCGAATGGTCGTGTCTTCTATCGATAAACCCTTTCACTCAGACTGTAATATTTATATTTTTATTTCTCTATCTTCTTTGCATCGAAAGAATCAATTGAAAGTGTATAATTGCTATAATTTTCTTTTCATAAAATTTCTAATATCAACTAGAAGGAATGTATAGTTTTTAAATATATACTTTTAGTGATGTAAGCTGTCGATCTTCAATCTGAAGCCACCTTGTTTGATATTAAAAGCAACCATAAAAAATAATGCTTTACAAAATTCAGCCAAGTCAAGTCTTATGAATATTAATAACGTAGTAAATCAGATTCAATTGCTAGCTATGTAGGCCAAAATAAGAGGGGGTTAAAAACTAGAATCCAGTAGCACAAACAAAATTTAAAATCAATTGAACAAAGTGCAGTACAATCACATTGATTAACAATGATCGCTTGATGGATTGGGATGATACATTAATATTGGACAAAGAAATTAATTATTGCAAACTGTGTATATCAGAAGTGATATTCATAAAAAATACATACGGGAGTTTGACGCATTCAAAAGCTATCTGGTATTTATATTTACAATACAATATTATAACATGTTTGGGTGGATTCTTCTTCTTTGTAAACATATTTTGAGATTATATTTACGTTAATATCACGTTCCATTGCTTCTTGTTATGATTTGTTTGGTCGCCTGGCGAGGACTTCAACAGAAAGGCGAAACATTGTGAGCTTCGTATCACAAAATGAAGAGTATTCGACCATCACAAGGTCATTTAATTTGATTATGTGATCAACATTAATCAGAGTAGTTTAATCTAAAAGGGAAGACAAGAAATGAAAGAAAGATGGCCCTCAACTCGGAGAAAACCCATAAAAAATAGCGTTCATCGAACTATCTAATACAGAGATTGTACTTATCAGATTGTACAGAGATTGTACTATCTAATACAGAGATTGTACTTATCAGATTGTACAGAGATTGTACTATCTAATACAGAGATTGTACTTACATCCAAATCAATGTCCTCCAATTATATCCACCCACGTACCCAATTCTATGTTCACTTCCGAAACTAACGCCAGTGAAGTCATGAGAGTCATCGGCTCATTAAAAAACAAATTTTCCTTGAAAGCTTTTTGGCTAATCAAAGAAAAATAATTAATTTGAAAAAGACCCGGTAAATACAATCACTGATGAGTAAAACATTTTTTTGCAGGCAACGGTAAATTAAGACCAAACATAGTTTTCTCTCTTCTCTTTAGAATTAGATTGCCACTTAAGTAATGGAGCTTAGTAGGCTTATTTATGAATCCGAAGGAAAACCGATGGAAAAACGAAGGAAAACTGGGGGTAAACCTAAGCCAGGATGGACTGGAACTGCCATAATGAGTAATCATAATTAAGCATCAACAAACGCAGTCACTGAGCATCATGATCAGATTTCAACTCCCTACTTAGTCGATTCGGAAATAAAACAAAGACAGACCATTCATCGCAATGTACTGACTTCTTAGAAAGCAAGATGGAAGATGTGAATGATAAGCAAACAAGACAACATACTTGAGAATTCAATGAGTTGGTTTAAAAAGCACGTGAGCAGCACTCCCAATTAGCCTGTTTGCTTCTCAAGAATAGAACTGCAGCGTAAGGCGTCTATGCTATGCACAATAACCAGAATATTTTACAATACTAAGATATGATATTGCGTTTTGGTCATTAGTTTATTGTCCTCCACGTGGTCATACGCAGTTTGTAACTACTTTTTTGACAATAAATTTATTATTATTATCAACACGGCATTATTTCGGCCATCTTTATTTTGGTCTTCATCAGGGTTACGACAAGATTTGTGGGTCTTACTTCATGTTCTAATGAATTATTTAGTTTTACATTTTGCAAATACATATTGTTGACAAACACTCGCCTTTTTATTTATTGTTCGTCAACAATATGATTTAGCAAAAAGGAAAAACTAAATAATTAATTGAAACATGAAGTAAGATCCACAAATCTTGTCGTAACCCTGATGAAGACCAAAATAAAGATGGCCGAAATAGTTTCGTGTTGATAATAATAATAATAAATTTATTGTCAAAAAAGCAGTTACAAACTGCGTATGACCACGTGGAGGACAATAAACTAATTTACTCTCCGGAAGCAAGCAAGCGACCATCCCATCAATTCCCATCAAGGGTCCTAAGGCAGAGGCGGATTCAAATTTTTTTTGTATAAGTTCCTAGATAAGATAAAAAGTTAGCTGCGAGTTATAATACATATATAATGTCAATATGTTTGTAATTTTACGCAAATATGTTTGTAATTTTACATGTACAAGTTATTATCGAACTATAGATTATTCTGAGTATACTGTTTAAAAATCATAAGAGTTGAAAAAAACACTAAATTCACGATTTCTTGTTTCAATAAACGCGCCCCTAGACAAAACCTAGAGAACCTGCATAAGATATCCGCCTCTACCCGAAGGAAAACCGGAGCAAATCCCGGGCCAGGATGTAAACAAAATGGGAGTTATTATATATGACCTAAATGAAATATCCTATCTTTGTATATTTAATAACCATAAGATCGAAAACTGAATAACTGAATTCATATTTATGACAATAGCAAAGAATAGTCGTTATTGACGTTACATCAGAATTCAGTTTATATTATTCTAAATTTTGTCATGGTCCCTTTTATATTTGGATATTTTGGTTTTCAACGAAGCCGACGACGAGCTTTCCTCCTCGAAATTCAAATTCGTTCATCTGTAAGACAAGTTAGGTTAGGTTAGCTCTTTAGTGGGGCGAGTATATTGTATGTGTGGAAAACTCATGTATCACAGAGATGTTCTGCACACATTTTTTATTTATTAGCAATAGCTTATAAGTTTTTTCATGGAAGAGGTAATGATCTCACCGTAATATTATGAAATAAACATAATATATTGGAATAATCGATCTATATTAATATATAAATGTGTAACTTGAAAATGTGTTTGTCTGTTTGCTTCCTGATCACGGCTAAAGCACTGAACCGATCGTCCTGAAATTTGACTAGGATGTCTAGGATGAACATAGACTAACTTTTATTTTTTAAATGTGCAAAGAAAGAGAAGATTTGTAAGAGAAAAATAGGTGTATTCGCTTACGCTGCCTAAACGGTTAGAGATAGGTGACAACTATAAATGCTATAGTTTGCATCAAAGAGTTCTACAAAAAGTTCGCGCCAGCATAAGTCTATCAACAAAAATTAACCTAAATTATCGAAAGAAAAAAAAAACATTTTGAAAAATGGAAGAGTTAAAATAATTCAATTTTAGGGAGTAATTTAATAAGGAAAAAGTCAATAATTATCAAATTTGATGGATTATTTGTTTTATGCATTTAACAAAGATAAATCGTAAAATTTCGACGTGATAGTTTAGATTTTACAAGAAATGTATTGAAATGGTGGAGCCGAGTCATGCGCCTGGAAAGTGAACATTCGACCGACGCGGCTCCGGCGAGATGGTGTAGTGTATACAGACAAGTTTTGTATTAAATTTGTATTATTATGAATTTGTAAAATTAGGATGTTGTATATGTTTAAAACGAACTAAGTAAAATTATTTTGATCTTATAACATACATAATTATATTTTTTCCTGAGTAAAAGAAGATTAGTCTACGAAAACTCCCAAGCAACGTCTGGTAATCAGCTAGTTAATGTTATAATACTGTTACGTCCATCACAGATAGCTTGGTCCCTGTTTTGAACAACGTTCCCGCGTGATCCATTAGTCACGCGTTCCCTGGAACACACGCCTTTTGCGAGAACCAGGAAAACGCCGATTAGCGTCCAGAACTGTCAAATGAACTATGTGTATGCTTCGCTGAATAATAGACAGGTCATATTTATGAGAAACGGTCGTTGAATTCAGGTCAAAGGGTCTTTCAGGTGAATGCAATTCCCGGGCTGAAATATGTAAATTGCCGAGGATTGTGAAAGGACGAACAGTCACTGTAAACGTTGCGCAATTGTATCTCAATCATGTTAAGGAGAATATGAGTTTCTATAACGACGTGACTCACTGTCGAACTAGTTCAAAGTTCGCACACGACCTCGTCTTTCCCATTCGTTAGCTCCAATCATTCGTTAGCAGTGAACATTTGTTCGTATTTAAAGATTTTTAAAAACAAATTATATAAGAAGCGGAAATGTAGGAACAAATGATTTATTATACAAAACACGAAATACGGAAAATAGAGGTTTCAGAACACCTAAAGTAGAAAAAAAGAATTGTTTAGACAATCCCTTCAGTACATAGGATCTAAGCTGTTTAATCAGTTGCCTTATGAAATTAAATCCTGCAAGAAACTGAAACAATACAGAAAAATGCTGAAGTCTTGGCTATTAAGGACATCTGATATTAGCTACTTCAGCAAGGTAATAAGTTAAGTATATTAATGAATTTAAAATAATCATTTAAAGTAATTTTTCTATCACGTATACTAATTATAAATTAATTCGACTTGAATTGTCATCTCATTATTGCATCGGCGAATGTAAGCACGTTTATATCTATATTTTATATATACTCATAAGTTGTATACAAGTAAGATTTTGTTTGTTTGTTTTTCTCAGACTACAAATTAATGTTATTCTTAGTTATTCCTAAATAAATTAATTAATGTAAATGTGTCTCGTAGTTTCTATTTATCGGTGTATTATTCAATAAATTATGGTTTTGATAATTAGCCTAATAGATTGAAGTAAATTTCCATGCAGACGCCACAGATAGCGGCATATTGACTGCAAAGAAATTTTCTGGTGAAACGGTCTCATTATTTTTTGACGCCCTACAATTATATTTTATTCATGTAACTGACTTACAACTGGATATTGGTCAGTATTCCTAGAAGTTTAATCTGTATGTTCTTTTGTAAATGTGATGATGGAAGTAAAATTATTATTATTATTATTATTATTATTATGTTTGTAATTATGAGTCCCTATCACATAGAAATAATAATTGTAGTTGGAGGTTGTCTTGTATGTCCTTGTTAATATAATACAATGAAAGACGTAACATAAAACTGAACCCTGAATCTCGCTGTTAACTCACTAAACATGTTATGAAATTTGACCATGTGATGGATTATAATAAAGTAAGAATCCTGAAATGTGAAATTAATTATGAAAAGAGACTGATAGCTGAAATGTTAGAGGTAATTAAGATAACACTAGCGTAAGTAACATTAAATCACTAAATCATCTTAAATCAGCATAATTGAACAGAGTAACCTGTACGTATTGTGATTTCAACTTCAAAAACATAACCTCACATTATTTAAATAAAATAATTGCCATTATAATTGATGATGTAAAATATTGCGTCTTAGGGAGAAAACATTTATTTATAAAACGAGACCAACTTTTGAAACACGACATCACTTTTCCCTTCAGGAAGTTAAATAACGTCATCTGAGATGAGATGCATAAATCAGGAATCCGTTTTGCTCGGTCTTCATGTTTGTACGTAATGCTTTTGTGCTTTTCAGACGAGTCAAGTGAGCTCCTGAATATTAAGTGCACTATGTTATTAACAGATAGATATAAATTAAATCGTGTTTTCTCGTCATTATAAATCATACTGTTGTGTCTTAAAACAATTAGAATAATAATAAAAACAATTATATTTCTCAGTGATTTGACTTATGTTGAGTGCTTAAAAGAATAATTGTGTAAATAAAAGCAATGATGTTGAACATCTTAGTATACTAAATGTATAGAGGGCTCTTTAAATGATTTCTGTTTTATGCAACATCTTTACTCCGACCTTCTCAGTCGCTAGTTTTTCGTACAACACGAAGCAAAGCGAATGTCTGTCCTTCAACATTTTCACAAATATAAATACTCCAATTACTAAGATTACGATATTTGAAATCAACGATATGTATTATAAACATTTTATAGGTTTTAATTTGTGTTAATTATCCTTGAAATATTTGATTACAACAGGTATGTTTTACACTTTGCCACATTAAGATTTATATCGTATTTTATGTATTATAAAAATTGTAATGTAATATTTTTTGTAGCTATGCTTCGGTCCCAGCACATGGGACAAAACGTTGGCAGAATGTGTTACATGTACTGAAACAGTTTCGAAATGTATTTTTCTTCAAGGTCATTTCACTTTTTTATATAAAAGAGAAATAATATTTACCAAATTATATTTATACAATATTATTTACTTTTGAATATAAGCATTTTTGTGCTAAAACGACATTTTATGGATTTTGAATAATATTTATTTACTATGTTTTGTACTCTGTTTATGAATCTTCCATGAATTGTATTCCGTTTGTATCTCTTTAACATGAGCGTCTATTTAGTACGAGGAGTTGTGCCCTTGATTTTCTCCAGAAATATTACTCTTCTTACTGTCCAATTTTTACTTGGCCATTCCAGCTCCAGATCTCTGATTTTTACGGTTAACCATTTTGCAACTCGTATTTGGTTTTTTAACATAAGTGGTTTTGGTGGAATGGATGAAGAAGCAAAAGGACATAGATGAAAATGGTTTAATTGACGGTTGCGTTTCAGATATACTATCTCACGCCTCTCCGGAGGGGGCAGCGGCAAAGCGAGGCTAGGCAAAGTTGCGTTAAAAGTTAAAGGATTAAAATCAGAAAAAAAAATCTTGCGTATTTTACCACAGAAGTAAAGGGATTGATGTTTTTTTGGAGTGTACTGCTGTATTTTCGCGTTAAGGTGGAACCAGCACTCCCAGATAGTCAAAGCACTGAGATGTATAATTGTTTTATTTATTTTTATTCTAATTGTTTTAAAACACCACAACATGAATAATAATGAAGAATAAACTATTTTAATTTTTATCTAGAAGTTAATAATATAGTACAAACAATATTGAGGAACTCGCTTGACTTGTTTGGAGAGTGACAGAGCACAACAAACAAGATGGCCGCCGCCCACAACGGTTCCTTGATTCATGCATCTCAGCTCGGGAAAGGTTAAATAGCTCTCTCAAATGTCCGGTGACTTGTAGAGAAAAGTGGTGTAAAATATTACAGAAAATGTACTACAAATCTTCCATCACTTGCTTGTTTGAAAAGTTGATTATTTTTTGAAAATAAGTGCTTTGTCCATAAGACACCATCATTTATAATTGCAATTTTTTTTATTTTAATGGTTGGTATGCGTGAGAAGAGGAGTCAGCGTGGCTCAGTGGATAGAGCTCTTAAGTCGCTGGCTTGATGGCCGGGGTTCGATACCCGGTGAGGTGGGGATTTTCATCGCGCTTCAACATCCAGACTGGCTCCCAGGCCTACTCAGCCAGCTATAAAATGAGTACCAGGATCTATCCTGGGGTCGAACCGATCGGAGCGAGATGCTGACCACATCTCCTTCTAGTGCCGGGGTCGAGAAATCGCGCGAGCTCTACCCTCCGCGAAGGCCAAAGTCCTCAAAGGGCTGTAGTGCCAGATAAGAAGTTGATGAGGTATGTTCTTCACGTTCAAATCACAATAATTTCACGCTACTCTGTTTATTCTTTTGCTGACTTAAGATAATTTTGTGATTTAATTCTGCACTAGTACTACCCTAAAGGTGATACAATTATCTTGAAGATAAATATGATATTGATTTGTCATTTATCGAAGAATTGAATAGCTAAAGATAATAACATTTATCTATATTGATCTCAGATTGTTTCTGTGCGAGTATTATCAGGTAATTTGAATTAAATTATTCTAAATTTCTGACATACTTTATCGAAGTCTTGAGTGACACATGTCATAATTATGAAGGTTGTGTCAAAATGGATATCACGAAAATTTTCCAAATATAACAATTAAATTTACCAAATTATTTTTTTTCAGACGAATAAGATATCAGAATTTTATCTCAAAATTCAATCATAAATTTTAGAATGGCCCATTAATCATTTTGTTTATCAAGTTGCTGTAGATGTTCTCAAGTGTGCTTTAATTCCCAATAAGCGTTTCTTGGTGATGACATAATGAGTGCGAATTATTCGTTCGTAATTGGGAACTACGAAGCAAACAAAGTTACCTTTTTTTCCCTCATGTTCTAGATTTCCTGAGTTATGTACCTTTGAGGAAAACATGTTAATTCAATGCTACGAAAAAAAAACAACACTTTATTGTCAAAAAAGCAGTTACAAACTGCGTATGACCACGTGGAGGATAATAAACTAATTTTACTCTCAAGGGACCATCCCATCAATTCTGATCAAGGGTTCTAAGGCAGAGGCTAAGGATTTAACGTTTCAACATACTCCTAACGATAAAAAAAAATAGCTCGACACGTGTTATAGTATTAACAAATACCAACAAACATTGTATTTAATGAAACATACAAAAATCATTTCACATGTTCGTATTATTATCAAACTATAAATCATTCGGAAAATACTGCTGATAAGTTATAAGTTAATCTGACTAGGAATAGAAAATGACTAGGAATAGGAACAATTTTCGACACGTGCTGATTCCATTCTTTTTCGATTACGATATCGATAATCGCTTCGATTTTCACTTCGATTCTCGTTTACCTCAAAACTAATTACTGTATTTTATTCTTATACTTATCCTTCAAAGAAAATTCACTGTATTGTGTTAGCAGAGGATTTTTACACCGTCATAAATATTTTGCTTTTATTGTCAATGTTTAAAAATATGTCATGTCAAATTCTTTGTTTGTATATGAGGTGGAGAAAGGTATAAATCAAGGTAATGTCACTTTGAGACAGTGTTTTACAAGAAATTCTAAGTAAATAACTATACAATGCAATACTTTCAATATACTTCGTCAAAAATTCTCTATAATGATTTTACTTGACGTGTGGTAAATTATGGAGATTAAAAAATGTTTTTAAGAATGATCTTTAGGGGCTTTAATAAAACAATCAATTTTTCCCTCCACGGATTAAACATTTCAACGAGATGTTTGGAGGTAAAATTGGCGTAACTTACAGATAGAACAATATTTCTCTCAGGGGTATGAAGATACAATAATTACAGGGTCTGATTCACTGTGTTCACTTCAAGTGTCCATCGTAAAATCACTTTTATGTTTATCCATCTGTACGACATGCACTCTAATAACAACAATTTTTTTATTAATGGGGCTTTAGGGCTCGTCAACATCGAGGTCATTAGAGCCCATCTAATAACAACAACAACCGGCAATATCCTCAGTGGTGGAAGCAAAAGTGGTGCAAATCGGACGTAATATCATTTTACCCACAACCACAACAAGCATGGGTATAGCCAAAGGTGGGGGGGGGGAGTTTCGAGGGTCACATGTCCCCTCCCCCCTAAAGACTCAGAAGCCAAAATGAAAGGAAAAATAGTCACGAATGTTATTGAATTTTTTCTAGTGTAAATCGCAAATCTGGTCTATAATTTCACATGTGAATCTAACACATGTTAAGGCACCCAAAAGAGCCCCCGAGTCGAATGACTTTGTTCCTTCATTTTTGTATAGATACCCATAAAATATTACAATTCGTTACATTTTAACCCCCCACACGTTACATAGCGTTATTTTTTTTTAAAGATTTTTATTCACTTCAGCTGCGTTTACCTTTTATAATGCATCATTTCACACCTGAATGCACGCGGAAGTTAAAAAAAAAAAAGATCCCGGAAATTTCAAACAAGCGCTGGGACAAAAAAAAAAAAAAATTTCCAGAATAACAAACAAAATTGTGTGCAGCGTGAGAAAATATGGATTCGGATTCCGAAACTGACATTTGATGGATGACAAATACGAATGTTCTCTTTCTCAGTTGGGCTCTAATGACCTTCGATGTTGACGAGCCCTAAAGACCCAACAAAAAAAAACAACAAAAAGAAATCTTTCTCAGCTGAGACAATATGCTTGGAGATAAAAATAAATTCTAACTGTCGTCGTCAACACAATAAGTGATTCTTGTTCTACTTTCAAACCTGTACTGAAGAAAGAAAAAAAAATCAATTAATGAAATTTGAAAACGAAAATATAATTACAGAAGACGTTTCAACGCCGCTTAAGTTTCGACGTCAGGAGTATAATTACAAATTCATTGCAAAACGCGTGACCGCTCGTAACACGACACTCGTAGTATGACATATATATATGACATATTGTTCCGTTTGGTTTCATAATTTTTCCGATATGAATTTATCAATATTTTGATTAATCCTCAGACCAGTTTTATGACAGTTAATTATAATTCAAATCTTTTCTTATATCTATAGATAATTTTACTCAAATCTCACTGTTAATTATTTCGCTATAATCAAAAATATTCGGAAAGTCATCACATCTCCGTAAGAAATGTTAATTGAATCGAAAAACTGAACAATTGTTTCGTGATTGCTTGCTTCAAAACCCAGGAATCGCTCTGAAAATTCGTAACAACATTCAGAAGATCAAAATGAACGAGTGTGTCAAATTTCATAGTATGCTTGTATTGTGTCTTATTATTCATATAAATTGTTATATATGTACTCAACCTCAGCACGGTTGTGTACATTAATTCTGTAGACCGATCCTGGCCCGGGTTTTTCTCCGTTTTTCCTTCGGGTAGAGGCGGATTTTTTTTAAAGACTCGCTAGGTTCTTGCCTAGAGACGGCATCAATTGAAATAATTATTAGCGAATTTAGTGTTATTTAATAGTTACGAAATATCAACAATTCTTTCCGAACGATTTATAGCTTGATAATAATACGTACTTGTGAAATGACTTTTCTATGTTTTATTAAATACGATATTTGTTGGTATTAAGTTAACACTATAACACGTGTCGAACAAATCTTTTTATCGTTAGGAGTATGTTGAAATGTTAAATCCGCCTCTGCCTTAGGGTCCTTGATCGGAATTCATGGGATGGTCCCTTGAGAGTAAAATTAGTTTATTATCCTCCACGTGGTCATACGCAGTTTGTAACTGCATTTTTGACAATAAAATTTATTGATTTATTCTTCCTTGATGCGGTTTTCTAGTAACCGTTCGGTTTGACCATGTCTTCCTACAATTGCCAGGGTGGATCATGCGGTACATGGCAACCAATGGCAACAGTGTTAAAAGTGCGCTATTGAGATCACATTCATATTGTAAGTATTATATAAACGTAACCAGTAATGAATGCATGTTTGGGACCTATTTCATATTATCGTAGAGTTTTTTTTATATATTTGGTTAGGATTTAAAATATAATTTTTGATTGTTGAAAATAACACAATGATTGTCAGTGACATATTGTATTTAATTTTAAAACAACAACAACAATGTAATTTCTCTTTTGTTGAGACCGGAGTTGCTGAACGTTACGCTCCGACTTAATAATTGTAGAACGCCATGGTTTGAGGAATGTAATACCATCTTATGAAGTTGTATTTTTGTTTTCAAACTTTGTTCATTAAATTGACATGATGTGAAGTCTGCTTATTTTGGTTGAATTTAAATTTATTAATTATACACGCAGACGCGATGCAATTGATGTCACCTATTTCATATTCATTTTGTATTTTTGATCTTAGATCCTAGATTACTTTCCCTTTAACAATGTCATTACAGGGTTCTGTTTTGATTAATTTCCATTTCGTATCTATTGTCGTCATTGTTTTTGCTTCATCCACTTACAAGCTTCGATACTGGTTCTGTTACTTCGTACAGCTGGTGAGGAAATTGCAGTTACATCAGAATTACATGTGCAACTTGGGTCTCATTTGACAAATTATTGAATCAGCGTAAACAACAGTGCAAGTAAAATATTTCAAATATTGTGTGATGTCATGTCTCGATCACTGAAAAGTATTTCTTACGTATTTTCGACGCGCAAGAATTTCCAATTTCATATTCCACGCGGCTTTCAAGGTTATTTTCTCCGTGCATACAGATACATAACATGACGCGAATTGAAAAGATAAAGAATTATTCATTGATTGAAGATACTGTGAGAGTGTTTTCTGAATCAACGAGGAAATATTGGATATGCTTGCAAATAGACAAGGTGGAGTGTGCGTTTTACGTAGTATTATTTAATCAAGTGAGAAAAAGGTATGCATACCACTGCTCATATACGGGACAAAGAAAAATATGAAAATGCTTTATTATTAAACAATACAAATATTGTAAATATGTGCGTATATTCCTAGCTTTTTTTTTCGAGAATAACTTTAACGATGTTTATGAAATTTACAGAGCAGGTGCGGTGGCATGAAACAGGTCAAACATGTTTCATATTCGAGTTGTATCGTTTTGGTATTTTTGAAATATTTTAAAACTAGTGGTGCAAAACCTTTGCACATATTTACTCCATCTGCAGCATAGTGTAAGAAAAAATATCGTAAAAGTATTTTGTAAATGTAATTTCGTTGTAGAAAGAAACTGATGTATTTTCGTATCTGCGTTTGCTGTTCTCCAGTGTGTTTTATCATTATCACATCTTTCATTTCAATTTACGAAAAGTGTACTCTACGTCTGCTTGGTCCATTTACACTGCTAAATGTTATTCAAACTTCTTGAAACAGCAAACTAAAGTGTAAGTGCAGCAGACAGAAAGTATTTTACTGCGTCTATACCAAACTTCCGAGCGAAATACCGCTAATGCAGATGTAATGCATACTAATTGTACTTTACGTACAGGAAATTTAAGCAAAATCGTTGGTGCAGTTTTTCGGGAAATATTCGAGCACACAATGGCACACTATGCTGTGTGCGCTTAATAACCGGTTTCACGCGTTCATACGTGTTAAGGTTCGTTATGTACATATTTCTTCCGTGTACCCTACACGTGGAGAAGAATCTTATCATGTAGGTACGTGTGAAACCGGTAATAAAGCGTAAGACTTGGTTATCTCCTGTATGGGGATGTGTCTCAGGTCTTCCGGGGTTTAGGTCTGGGCGGAAATGGTGTCCAGTTGTGGAAGGCGAACGGATGGTGTAGTGGTTAGCACCCCTGCGATCAAAGCAGGAGCCACGGGTTCCATTCCCGACTCGTCGCCATTTTCACCTGAACGAAAGTTATATAAAAAATACATACTTTTCGTCCACAAAAAGTCGTACGTCTTTCATAATTTATTGAATTAGATTATATAATGGACGTTAATTTTAAAAGAATTCGATCATCATATTTTCCCTTTCATGTATTATATCTTAAGTGTCTAATAATTATAAAATAAAGTCTCTTTCATGTCACTTGAAACAGTTTTATAACAACCTGACAACCACAGGAGGCATAACCAGACACGTAATAAACGGAACGGGTTTACTTGTGTTTGTTAGTACACAAAATGGCTCTTCAATGTATGTGAACTCCAGAGAATGCCTCTACCGTCCTCTTCCTCGCCCGCGCCTTCACTTGATGACATCAATTCCCAATGGATTCTCAACAGTGCGAAACCTTTGGTCTCTCGATAACTCTCTTTAAAATGAAATAAAGTATATGACGAATACATTTGTATCACTTGGAAATTTGGAATGTTGGTTTATATCATATATATAATGAATATAAAATATCATGAATTGAATCAGAAACGGATAGCAGCAACAAGGCGGAAGGATTTTGTCCCTAGCAAATATTCCAAGGGAGACAGCATATGTTTATAATGCAGTTTTAATTTTAACATTAATTATTCCAGCTACTTAACTCGTAAAATCGAGCTCATTTCTTATATTTGATATACTTTTTTTTTTTTTTTTTTTGTGAAAGANGATTTTCTATTGCAAGTTCTACTTTTACAGGTATGTGATCTTAATTTTTATCCTGGTGATAAGGAAAAGGAAACATGTTAATAGAAGAAACAGGCGAAAGAATTTAAGATCACTCGAAGATTCCACATCACTGGAAAGGTGCTGTTCGTACGAAAACACCTGGTTTTGCGATCAAACTTATCAACACTAATGTTTTTGCGCGAGAGTGAGTTCCGAGGAACGATGAATTGGTCTAAAAAATCTATTTACGAGAAACATTTACAAAAAGCAGTTTAACGAACAAAAAAGGATAGATTTAAAATTCGTATTGAAGTCATTGGAAGAATTCAGTGTGTGTTTAGTAAATAAAAAAAAATTACAAGACATATTTACAATTACAAGACTTACATAATTGTAGTAGGCAAATTTGGAGTTAGACAATATTTAAATACTGTGTTTGTTTAGATAAAAATGTGCTATAATTATCATTTTACCAATAGAGACAAGTAAGAAAGTTGCATTTTGTAGAATTACCGAGATGTTTTCTTTTTTTTTGTCTGTGTGTGTGGGGCTTTACGGCTCATGTCGACATCAAAGGTCATTGGAGCCCGAAAAACTTGTACAGGTAGGGAACATGCAGTTACGCACTAGGGAGATCCAACATGACTCTCCCCGCGTGTGGGACTAGTCGAATGATTCAACCCTACCCACTAAAAACCATCCTGATCTCTACAACACACCAAAACATATCTCACAACATACATCAAATGGAGGGGGGGGCTAACATGAGGGGGACAAAAAATGAGAAGAATGAGGAAAATGAAAGATACCCTAGCCTTATTAGCATCGGGGTCGAAAAGAACAAGAGGTGACCAAGGAAGGTCAGAAAAGAGAAAGAAAGGAGCATGGCACAAATAAGTGGAAGTAATGCCAGACTCAGCTCGGGGTCCCGTGTTCGCCAAACACGTACTTACTAGATGTATGTCCCCTGGGGGGAATTACCGAGAAGGGTGGATCGAATCCATAAAATAGGTAATGCTTTAAATGAACTAGAAGGCATGCATATAGAAGCGAGAGAAAGTATATCAGACATTACCGTTTTTATTGAGATATTTCTGGACAAATTATGTGAATCCAAGCTTTTATTTTAATTTTTTTCTCGGTTAAAGACAATGTAATTTAAACAGTGTTATTAAAGGAATAAAAAATAAGACGCCCACATTTACAATAAACCCAGAAATTCCATTGTTTATATTTTAATGTGATTAATTTTAGTTTGCGATAAAAAATTATTATTAATTTAACACATTCACTGCGTGATCTTTGCGTTCCAAGGCCTTCTTGAGGAAACACATAAATCCAGCTTTGTAATATAGGTGGCGTTGAGTAAGATGTTGAGCGTTGGCTACATTCAGTACCAACCCTGCACCAACATAAGCCAGTTAAATTGGAAATAAATAAAGAAAAAGAAAATTACAAACTGCCTATGACCAAATATACGAGAATAAATCAAAATTTACCTTTAAACTAAGTACATATTTCTTCTTGCGTGCACCCTTTCCACACGTGGAGAAGTTATGTGATAACTTTCGGTCAGGTGAAAATGGCGACGAGTTGGGAATCGAACCCGGGACTTCTGGTTGATCGCACTGTGCAGAGTTAACCACTGGTCGCGAACGGGTGGTGTAGTGGTTGACACCCTTGCGATCAAAACAGGAGTCCCGGGTTCGATTCCCAGCTCGTCGCCATTTTCACCTGACCGAAAGTTGTTACTTTAAACTAACAAAGAGTGATTTTTTTTCTCTTAAGCTAAATTTTCTGAAAATAAATAAAATAACTGAAAGAAAGAAGTAACACGACTTTGTTATTCCATAGTCTTTGATATTCCCTTTCATTTGTTTCGCGTTGTTTACTCCTTGCTTGAGTTTCATTCACGTACCAGCAGAGTGCTGTAGACGCCGCGGCACGTGGCCACTCGCTTCGTGACGTCCGGCCATCCTGTTAGGGAACCAAGTCGATTGGACCGAAATGGAGCGTGAGGCATCCTGAGGCCCCGGAATGTGAACGTGTGCTTTCGCGGCTCCTGATCTATATTATTTAAGAAGTGCAGATTGCATTAAAGACAATCAAAATCACAGGTAAAACATTGGGTTCTTTTCAGGGATCACGTGAGTAATAGCGCCTGGATTTTAATGCGTCTCCAGATACTTCACTCGTGATAATGAACCGTTACAATGTTTGGGTCTAGATGTAAGGACGGAGACGAAATAAACATGAACTGAAATGCACGATGTTCGTTAGATTATTTTGTATCAGTCGCAGTAAATTACTTTATTGTCCTCACTGTGGTCATAGGCAGATTGTAACAGCGCTCTTTTGAACGTAAATTATTTATATATTTATTTATTGTCAGTCTCAATGGCTTGATGGCATAGAACCTATACTCAATGTAGCCAACGTCCATAATAGCAATGATAAGGGTACCTCGCGTTCTATTGGCAAGACATTCGAAATTGAATTCATAACCAACCTTGGCCACCAATGCTCTAGTGGCGCTGCTCTGTTCTTTCTGCATCGAGCGAAGTGTGGAACGAATACTTATTAACTTGTATTTCTTTACAGCAAATAGTCGCTTTTGTGACTACTATTAATATTTTTGTGGATATTACTTAAATTCTTTGTGGCCACGCTTTCCTTGAAATTTTCGCGAGTGTTTCAAGGATTTGTTTCGTAGAGGTTGGCAATTTGTTTAAGGCAGCCATATTGAATAATTTTAGGCGAAGTATCAAAGTGACTTTGAGTTTACGTGCTGATGAACGAATCTGGAAGATGACAGAACGTTTATGTGATCCTGCTTAGTTATATATGTTTTAGAATATATGTGATATTTCACAACATTTTTTTACTTGCATACCAACATTTGTGAATCTGAAGAGGAGGTAAAACCATAGCCTTGAAACGTTATTCGACAACTGTAGTACATATGTTCTATTATTGATCACGTGATACCTGATAATAAACCAGCGATTTTCATCGTCTTTAATATAATCTGCACATCTTAAATAATATAAAGTAATATTATCATAGACAATCAGAGGGTGAGAAGATGTAATAAAGAAAATGAGTGTTTCTCATTAATGTAAATGGGATCACACCAACCAAGTGCAGTGTATCAAGAGTAGTGACGGATTTAATTTTCAACTTCCATATTACACAAGTGGGATATTTTTGCATTTAGACCAATAGGTTTTTGCGTTATTTAGTTATGGCAACGTTTCGATATATTGTAACTCTGCTTCTGGACTAACAGTTCATTAAACATTGGATACACTGTGGTGTTATGTTATGAACAGTGTATTCATGTTATACGAATTGTTAGTACTGAAAAAGATATAAAATGTATCCTTGGCTAAACAAAAAAGAATTGAAAGAGTTTTTCTTGGCCTAAACGTACAAATATCCCTATTGTGGAGGATTTAAAATCATTCATAGGCAATGAAAAGTTTGGTGGTGTTCGGTGAAGTTTGTGAGATGGATAGTTACTCAACCTGGTGTCAAACGTCCTCGACGAAGTTCCTGTGAAAACTACTTCGACGAATAAGTTGAAACGTGCGCGGGTCACTTAACATTACTGCACCACAGAGCAATCATTAGAGGAGGAATAAAAGTAGCCATAAGTTCATGTCTACAAAATATTTGGAAAAGCAGTTATAACAATTCGTTTTTAACATAATTATTTTTAACAATACTCTATTTGTAGGTATTTTTCTCTCGTAACTACTAACCTCACACAAAATCTATTTTTCTCCTGACATTGGTGTAACAGACAACTAGCAGTTCCTCATACGCCAGTTCGTAAATTCACTTCTGGTCAAGCAACGGCGAGTGAAAGTGCCAGAAAAAACTTGAGACAGAATTAGAATCGCACTCTTCGGGACTCCATGAGAAGTCGTCAGCTGATGTCTAGCTGCCCCACCTGACTACAGAGAACGAGTTAAGAAAAGGGTAAGTGAACCTTGATGGTAAAAGTGATCTTTGTGAACCCTCGTCATAAGCTGTGCTCTCAAAGTTATCTTAGCTCCAGTGCCATTTTCTGCGCACTTCCTATCGATCTGGTCGGCACGCGATGGGATTTATCAAAATATTACCCGACGAGTTAAACAAATGTGTTATATTTATGTGTAAGGGGATATTTTGGTTCTCAACATCAAAGATATATTATTTGAAGCTGGAAAAATTAAATATAAATTCAAATAGATTAATTATGTTATGTTGAATGAATATGGGAGACGGGACCGAGTTTCGAACTCGGAATCTTGAGCTTAACGCGCACATGCGCTGACCAACTGCGCCACACCGTTCGCGTCCCGGGCCAGTTTTCCATTAACTTTCAACTTGCGAGACCCAAAGACCTCTGAGGTGATCTGACCTCAATTTAAGAGATTTCTATGTCTTTGTGAACCAGAATTGGATTATTTGACCCAAAACAAAGTACTTCCTAAGGGAGTCGCCTCATACGAGGATTCCAGTCTCTGTTTTTTTTGTGGGGCTTTAGGGCTCGTCAACATCGAGGTCATTAGAGCCCTTTCTAGTCTCTATGAGACCTTCTCTTGGCCGTCTTGGCAAATACACAAATACGCAACCCCAAGTGAAATGCAGGTTTCACGTTTCCGAGTAATTTTTGCAGCAACAAGAAAATGTATCTCCTTCGATTTTATTAGTCTAATAAATAAACTTTCAAGTCAAAAAAAGCATTTCTCTATTTTTGGCAGAGCAGTGGGGTTATGGCTAAACTTTATTGTCAAAAAAGCAGTTGCAAACTGCGTATGACCACGTGGGGGGCAATAAACTAAATTACTCTCCGGAAGCAAGCAAGGAACCATCCCATCAATTCCGATCAAGGGTCCATGAACAGTGGGGGATTTAATATTTACAAAAGAAATTATTTAATAAATACCTACTGTTATCCATTTATTATTCAAAATAAATTGTAGATATTAGTGCAGTAAAAATTCGAGGTTAATAAAACAAAAGTATTAATCACATTTTCGCCACTACCGGGAGGAAAACCGGAGGAAAAACCCGGCCGGGATGGGGCTACAGAGATAATGTACACAACCAAAGTACCACGGTTGCGTACAATTAGAAATAAACTATTAAAAAATAAAAAGGAGCAAAATCAACACACATGAAAAAAGGAATTTATTCAATATCTACAGTACAATAACAATGGCGTGATAAAGTATAAGAGATATTAAGTATAACAGATAATAGGTGGAGAGAAAAAGTCTGGCTTCATACTCGATACAAATGTTCCACTGGACTCTCCTGTTAGCATGAATACCAATAGGAAGGTTCAATACGGTTTTAGTTGAAGATTTATCCGAAACTCGAGAAAAGGACCGTATTTTTCCTAGCACGGGACTAGGAGGTACTGGCCAAGAGCTCCAAAAATTCTTGAAAGGAAATGTTATTAATATTTTTAAATAATTATTTTACAACAATTATTTTATATAAACAAACAATTTTTCTGTTACTTATAATTATTTCCAATACGTAAAAGATAATCGACCAAAATATTTCAGCGTTGCCAATTATACATCAATTAAGGTAAAAACAAAAGTTAATATCTTGTTTTGCTTATCTTTGATGATTTTATACAAAAAAGTACCAAAACCTTTTATAGAAGAAAAGAAAAATGTACATTGAAGGATTAAAAATGTCATAACCCCAGTGGGCCAAAAGCTCAGGGTCCTTAAAAAGTAAATCTGCTGATTTGTCTGGGCTACCCTGGACGGCTTCAGTAGACGCTTCGGAGTGTTCGCTCCAGTGTCAGAGTCTATTGCCAACGTAAAAGAGTATATTCCTATATCAGACGATATGACGTCACTCAAGGACGGGGTTTCCCGATCTTTCAAGAGAACCAATACATCTCTTAGAGAAGAGCTTCCCAGAAGCAAACTCAATTTCCTTTCAAGCAACTCCGTCTTCTGGACGGAGACGAAGTGAATGCGCTGGCGACGATGTGTACAAGCCCTGTACCAACATACATGTAATTTTCTGAAAGGAGCTCATCTATTACAGATGCCACGACACAAAAACAACAATTCAGTTAGACTAGTGTGATTAGGAAACGGAACAAACTTCCAGGTGATATTAGGGGCTACTCTTCTCTCAAACAGTTTAAATCATTTATATCTCTTGAAATGCTAGTAAATTACTGTAAGTATTCAGGACAGATGCGCTCTTTTTGTTTAAAAATATAAAATCAGCATAGTTTTGGTAAACAATTTGTGTTAGCGTTAGGGAAATAAATTTCAGCGTATTTAAGAATTATTGTAAATATCGATAAATTTGCAGGTTAAAATGTATTTAGTAAGTTTATATAGTAAAATATGATGTTAATTTTTAAATGAAATAGGTCAAACATATTTTCCATTAGATTGTGACACATGTTTTAAATTATATTTAGAATGTAAGACTTACTAATATGTAAATTTTAAGTAAATTTTGTTTTTCACATTGTTGAAATAACTTCGGTTCTCTAACTTCGACTTTCATGTAATTCTTATTATTTGTGGTTTTATTTATTATTGTAATTTCAATTATGATGGTAATATTAATTAATTTGTAGTTTATTAATTATTTTAAATTTTAACTATTATTGTAATTTTAATTCTTATGGTGATTTGTTTTTTTCTTTTGTATGTGCATTTACTGTACATGGTTTGGCGGAATAGCAGATCTCATGGTCTGAGCCAAATCCAATCAATATTCTATTCTATGAACCCCGTTCGACTGGCAAAAAAAGTAATTAATTAATAATTTATAGTCAATGAGAGCTGTTGCCACGTTGAGAACAATGAACATAATAAACACACAGTGCGTTTCCGTCCAGGTTTTTTTCAGTCTCTGACGTACGTTACACGACAGAGAGTATATTTTTTCTTCGTGGTGATATAAGATAACAGAGCAGGCATCGTCAAATTTTACAAAATGTTGATCTCCAATTATATTAGAGATAAAATAAATCGTGGGAAGAGTTTTTTTTCATCTCTATCTACCCTCCGAAGCAAAGGTACTGATATTAGGAAACCGCTGGTTGGGGAAGAAGAGAAAAAATTCTCTCTTTGTGGCAGTGAATGCTGTAGATTGTAATAACACACTTAGTGCCAAAGAAGTTAAGACTCTTTTTGAAAAGAGTTGTCAGTACATTCAATGCTTCCCTACTTGAAGTGGAGATAATTGTATTTTAAGAAGAACAATCCAAAAATGACTTACAAATTTAATTTATTGAAGTTAAATTACAAAATTTATTGGGAAACAATCAAGGTTGCAGGAAAGAAGCGATACTCCAGTTGTCCCACGAAAAAAGATCAAAATAGTGGAAGAACAGGCACTTCATGTTGATAACATGAGTTGCAGTCTACATTTACCAAATTTGCTCTAAACAAATCTTTCTTTTAAAACTGATAGTACATGATTGTTAAACCATGACAAGAAAATTGCTCGTGCAAATAACAGGTTTTTA
>NNCF01127168.1:43371-67260 GCA_002313205.1 Laupala kohalensis
ACATCGTGATAGAAAAGCTCAATCGTTGAACATCACTCGTGGCAGTGGCATCGTGATAGGAAGCGAAATCGTCGAATATCAATTGTGGTAGTAACATCGTGGAACGGAGTTCTCAAGTAGTACGAGGCGGTTAGTTTTTATGCATTGGAGAACATAAGTTTCGATAGTACGAGAATTAGCTGCAGGAAAGGCGAAATCTAAACGCACGTGATATTAAGAAGTATAAAGGGAAGTTAACCGCATAAGCATTGTGTGATCAAAATTGATCAGGACTTTCGTACGGTCTACGTGAGAACGAACATTATTTCCAGACAGATTCAAATCCACGATAGTTTTGATAGTACGACCGCAGTGAATCAAACGGAAAGCATAAGATCGGTTGAAGTAAGCTCCGAGAAAGCTTCATCCTATTTCGAAAGTATTCGTACGCGACCGAACGAGCCGACGCCAGTATTTGGAGGGGAAGCAGTCCTAAGCGAACCACGTGGCCAGAAGGCGGTCAGTACACCACTACTCCAAGGTCAACGAACAGCCCAGCTGAGACGACTTGTCGAGAACGAGCAGCAGTTTGGTTGGTAAAATCACAATCACGATTTCGGAAGAAAGATTTGGACTTAGTGAGTATCAGTCTCTGTGAGGCAACATTATTCAAGTGTGTTCGCGTGATAGGGAAGTCATTTTAATCATTGTGATTTGATGCTAAGGAGTATTGTAAAGAGAAAATTGGCATCGAAGTAATTATTGTCGAGATTTAATGTAATTTATTTTGGAAGAATAGCCGAGAAGAAAGAAGATAAAAGTAAATTGAGTCAATGAACTGTATAACTAAATCTCAAGATCAAGAACCATACGAGCTCATTGTGTGCTTAGTTTTTTTTTGTTGTGAATAGAATCTTTTATAGTATTAAATTTGAAGATTGTAATTAAATGTAAATGCACAATATATGATTGGTGAGCTCAGGACGACGAAAAATAATTTGTACACGACGAGAATATCACTTGTTCAATAATTTTATGTGGGGGATTGTTGAATGTGTAGCAATTATAAATGTAAATTGTGTATCTATCAGAATATACGTTGTTCATTCACATCTGAAGTCCGAACTTATTTTATTTAATTATAACTATCTGAACTTGTACCCAATAATTAATTTACAACATAATTTTTGTATGTTTTTTCCCACAACTGTTATATAAATTATATTATTTGAAAAGGGTACGTTAGAATATATATATATGATAGATGGGTGGATAGATAAAAGCGAAATACCTCACTCACACTCTCAATGAGAAAATCTCAGAAACTACGAGGTCTACAAACTTGATATTGAGCAGAGAGGTTCCTTTCAGGGTGTCGACGTCCGCCAAGAAAGGACTTTACGAAACTCTACCCCTAACAGGATGATGAGGGGATTGATACGTTTTACGTCTGTATCCCACCATAACTCTTGAATGTCTGAAGCAATTTCAACCAAACTTCATGTACAGATCTGACTATCCTACAATAATCACTGTGGGAGTAAAACTTCCCTGGCACCCCTTGGGATGGAGGGGGAAGAAGGTGACGCGTTAGAATAATCGGAAAATCCTATAACATATTTAAAACCTTAGTTATCGGTGCCGTTTAATTAATAAGGGCGCCCCCAATGCTTCGTAAGTTCTCATTACGTCCAAATTGGAGATATTAAACCCCTAGCATTCTTGGGGTAGAAGTGGAAACGGGCGTTAGGTTAAAATGATCAAAAACGTCCGATATTGGTGTTGATTACATCTGTTTTTCGGTCGCAAAGATAAGAGACACACTCTCAATGCCATTTAATTCGCGATCACCCCCTATGAGGGAATATACTCCGCTTGGTTAATGTCATGTAAAAATAAACTAAAATTACTTATATTAGTGTTGAGGTGATAGTTTTGAGTTCGCATGAAATGTTTTCGATGACCCCGAAGTCCAAAATCATTTTGCACCCCAATGGTAGGGGATGCTATGAATAGACTATCAAAAATGATAGTTACCAGTGATTAGTTCACAGTTTACAGCATTGCTGAGTTGATTGTGTAAGGAGATATTCTGCTCCATAGGAAATCAGACACTTCTCTGAGTAACGGACGGGAATTGGTTGACAACTAAAAATAATCAAAGGGTAGCAATATAAGGGTGGAGATAAGTCGTATTGAGGTCGCTGAGATTATTAGTGACATATCGGATGCTCTTTACATCCACGAACAGTCCTTTAAACCCCAGTACCTCAGGAAAGGATATGACATAAAAATTATCGAAAATGACATCAGTGATTTCGGTTTCGCTGTACTGTCTAATCCTTAACACATTTGAGACGGAATTTACAAAGCTTTTAATTATATTGGCGGAATAGGTTTAAATAATTTCTTCATTCTTCAATTGCTCACCTCCTCCGGTTCTAGGACAAAAAGAGAAATATAAGTACCAAGAAGTAATCATTTCACCGATTTTCTAAATATTTGTTTTAAGTGTAAAAAGAGAAATGTGAAAAATTATTGGAGTAAAATTTATAACATTTAATTTCTTACGGTTTTACGCTTAACCCGTGGCAGCTCATGTCACGGTGCAAACTTTTCACAAAACAGTATTTCAGAGATTCGAATTATTTAATAAATGGGACCAATAATGAAATAAAGACAGTTATCATTGTGGAAGTATATTTTCACATTGAAAATTTTCCACGCGCTACCTTGCGATCTGTGACTTTACCTTTAAGTCTGCAGGTTGTTCAGAATGCGCAACCTAAAAGGTCTGTCACATGACGTATTAGTTACAGTGTTCGCTTGTGAGTCCAATTAGTCCAAGAGAGTACATTTTGATTTAATTCTGTGGATTTATTGTTAATTCTGTGATTCCAAGCTTTGGATGACTTCGTTTCGGGACATCATCGCATTCATGAATACAAAAATGTCTCTAGACTTTCCGTTCCTTTTGAGCGTGACGGGATGAGGCAAATCCCACAAATGAAGCTCTGTACGGTGGAGCATTAAATGAAGAGATGTTGACTTTCCGAGAAAACATTTTGTATACATTTCATCAAGAAAAGTATATATTTGACACATTTATCTGCACAGGATATTCCTTGACTTCTTCATCTCGGACATTTGAAAACTCTGACGCGCGAGGCCATGTTGGTATAAACAGTATTAATTTGTGAGTTACGCGATGGATACTCCATTGTGTATTATCACATACTAAACATAATTGTTCCTATGTCCTGTTTACATTGTTAATGCTAAGTAAGAAAGAGAGTGAAATTGCCTGTAAGTAGAAGATAAGGGGCAAAGTAGTACCTGCCGTATGAACCTTGTAAATAAATCAGTCTTGATAGCACCGAAATTCAACTGATAGCAGTGTATGATGTTTTGACGATGTGGTTTACGGAAGTTTTCTTTTCTCTATTACCTTACACTTATTGTTTGCTTTCATTTTCTTTCCATTTCCGGTCCGCTTCTCGATGATATACAAGCTCACGTTGTAATACGTCAATAAAGAATTCGCAAAACTGGATAGAGATAATAATAATCATCATCATCATCAAATTAACTACCTGACTTTACCACTTGGTATATACACAAACACTTTATCTCATCTCTTTGCAAATCCTTGGAAGCCGGTGGCAAAGACGTCTTTCGGATGCTGTGTTGCAGCTAACGAGTAAAACCTCTTTTGGATGATGTGGCGTAATCGGCTTCAAAGTGGCGACCACACAAGGACAGATGAAAACCACTGGGGGCCAAGTCGGGACTGTACGGTGAATGTTCCGAGCGTTCCCATTGAAATGTTCGTAACAGCTCCTGCCTTGGTCTTGCTGTGTGAGGGCGAGCATTGTCATCCAGAAGAATCACTCCCTTTGTCAGGAGTCCGGGTCGCTTGCGGCGAAGGGCCTATCGGAGTTCCCGCAATATGGCGCAGTACGACGCGGCATTTACAGTCTCATCGCGAGGCTCGAATTTCTCCAGTGTATTCCCTTGCATGTTCCAAAATCATAGTGAACGTAACCTTGCGCGCTGATGGAATCTTCTTGAACATTTTTTTTTGTTGGCTAGGTGGAATGTTTCCATTGAATGGTAGATCGTTTGGATTCAGGTTAACAGTGGTAAACCGAAGACTCGTCCCGTGTAACCATCCGTCCCAGGACGTCCTCTCCTTACTAAATGTACCTTGTGAGGTGCTGCAAGAATAGACCCGTTCTGTTCTCGTGCTCCTCAGTATATGACGGGGAACCCATCGTGCACAAACTTTATGAAAAGGCAACTACTCGTGCACGAGGTTCCATGCGAACAGTCTAAAGCGCGCTCTACGTCATCGATCGGTACGATTCGTTCCACACGCTGCGCTGTGACTGCAGTTGACACCTCCTTCGGGACGACCAGGACGCTCCCCATCTCTGATGCTTTGCCTTCCCTTGTCGAACTTCTGGATGGAATTGAACTCAGCTTTCCGTGAGAAACGGAGTGCATTTTGCGATGTTCTTCCTCTGTGTACACTCATCCTTTGTCCCCCATAAGACTCACAGCTCTACGCAGTTCTTCTCGTGTACACTCATGCAACACAACCACCATCGTGCACTGGCTGCGCGCCTACAAGATGTCACGCAGCATATCCCAAGGCAAACGAAACACATTTAAAAGGGTCCATGCATCCTTTCAAATGGGTCCATGCATCCTTTTGAAATGGGTCCACGCTCCCTTTAATATGGAACATTAATTATAAGAGTATATTTTGTATTCTTTATTATGGTAAAATAAATATTATTTTTGATTGTGCTATAATACAAACAGTAATATAAAGAACGCATAGTTTAATAAAGAATTGTTTAGCCAGTTACTGGAATAAACAACGCTTCTAAAATCTCCTTTAGGTTGTTTATTATCCTAACTCTTCTTCCTATTTGCGTTAATCAACGAACTTCCTTCTGCAAAAATCTGGATTTCGTAAAGAAATTTGAAATGCACGAAAAACAGCTTCAAACTTTAAAAAAAAAATTTTTTTTTCATGCATCTAACATGAATGCATTTCTCAAAAGAATACTTTGTCTTCTTGTAATATTATTTTTTAAATCTATAAACATACACTTTTATCTGTTGCAGTCACCGTAGCGACGCGACTGCTCCCTGTGACTGAGAGCTCGTTGGTTCAATTCCATCTTGGGTCTATTATTTTTATTTACTTTGGGGAATGTAATAATACGCCGTTTTATTCTTTGGGACTGTTTTTAACAAGTTAATGAAAGAAAATGAATGTGTTTGAAATATACTTTATTCCTATCCGATAGATATTCTCGATTATCCACGGAGCCTTTTAAATGGTCCACAAAAAAAGACCCTTTTACCCATTTAAATGGATCCCCCCCACCGAAAGGGTTCAGTTTGCTTTGGAACACGAGAAGCATATATACGCTGCCATCTGCTTGCGAAAAATGCGCTCGAAATTTAATACAGTAGAAGGGAAACCAACATTTGCATCTTGTATATTGACGTGCCCTCGTACTTTGCGAGGCATTATATGGTGTTTTGTGAACAACCTCACTGCCCCTTACATTCTCATTTTTTGTCTTACATTTACTCTTTGGATAAGCTTCTGCACCATTTCATTAAAATTCTCGTAAAGTCTAAACTATTCATAGAAGTTTTATGATTTAGGGACTTTTCTATGTTTGATGAATGCTAAAGACAAATAATTCAATAAATTTAATGATGATTCATTTTTTCCTTCTTACATTTCTCTCTTAATTTGAAGTACTTGAACACTTCTATTTTTAATAACGTTTTATCGATATTTTAGGTTAATTTTAGTAGATAGACTTACGCTATCGCGGAATTTTTTTTGCAGAACTCTGAAGCAAATAATACTTCCAGTCATTGTTGTCACCTATCTCTAACCTAACCTAAGCAAATACAACTCTCTTCTTTCCCAATTTTATCGCCATTTGTTGTCAAAAACCATTTCTATCTTTCTCATCACACAATTAAAAAAAGTTAACCCATGTTCATCCTGAACATTTAAACTATCTCCTTAAACTGTAAGAATATATATATATATATATATATATATATATATATATATATAGATAGATAGATAGATAGATTTCGTAAACCATATTACTTACGACAGATGGAATCATCCTTGACAGTATGAACCACATAAGTACCAGAAGAATTCCAAGAGATTATGGAGTCATTGCTTTCATAGAATTTGGTTCCTAGGAGTATACCAACAAGTCTTTGTGCACACATACTGTTAAAAATAGAAGATACAATCAATAAATATAAAGAAATAGCTATAATAATAAATTTATTGTCAAAAAACAGTACAAACTGCGTATGACCACGTGGAGGACAATAAACTAATTTACTCTCCGGAAGCAAGCAAGGGACGTATTCCATCAATTCCGATCAAGGGCCCTAAGGCAGAGGCAGATTCAAAAATTTCAGCAAAAATTCCTAGATAAGACAAAAGGTTAGCTGCGAGTTATAATACATATATAATGTCAATATGTTTGTAATTTAACGCAAATATGTTTGTAAATTTACATGTACAAGTTATTATCGAACTATAGATAATTCTGAGTATAGTGTTTAAAAAATCATAAGAGTTGAAAAAAACCCACTAAATTCACGATTTATTGTTACAATAAACACGCCCCTAGACAAAGCCTAGAGAACCTGTATAAGAAATCCGCCTCTACCCGAAGGAAAACCGGAGAAAAACCCGGGCCAGGATGGGAATTTTATGGGTTATATTTCATATGAGAATCACGATCTATAAGATCTCTTTTAATTGCCTTATACTCATAATACAAATCTGATCTTATAATAAAAAAACTTCGCGAAACTTCTGCAGCAACATGTGGGCGGGAAAATGATGCGGCAGGATTCCAGGGCAACAGCAAACATTTTTCCTTGAAGGTATTGAGCGTTTGTCTCACAGTGGATTAAATGCATTTACAGTTATGGCGATTACTGTTGAGTTAATATTCGCTAATAATTATTTCAATTGATACCGTCTCTACGATTTATATAAACCTACCGAGTGTTTATAAAAATCGGCCTCTATCCAAAGGAAAACCGGAGAAAAAAACCGGGCCCAGAATGGGGCTACTGAGTTAATGTACACAACCGTGCCAGGGTTGAGTTGTTTTTTTTTGTGTGTGGGGCTTTACGGATCATGTCGACATCAAAGGTCATTGGAGCACGAAAAACTTGTACAGGTAGGGAAAATGCAGTTACGCACCAGGGAGAGTCAACATGACTCCCCCCGCGTGTGGGACTCGTCGAATGATTCAACCCTACCCACTAAAAACCCTCCTGATCTCTACAACACACCAAAACATATCTCACAACATACATCAAATGGAGGGGGGGCTAACATGAGGGGGACAAAAAATGAGAAGAATGAGGAAAATGAAAGATACCCTAGCCTTAATAGCGTCGGGAACGAAAAGAACAAGAGGTGACCAAGGAAGGTCAGAAAAGAGAAAGGAAGGAGCATTGCACAAGTAAGTGGAAGTAATGCCATACTCAGCTCGGGGCCCCGTGTCCAGGATTGAGGACATATACAACTAAAATTATATGAATAATGAGACATATTACTAGCATGCAGGAAAATAGTTTTAAAATGTCAGATATTTTGAAAGTACTACAACAATGGCGTGATAATTTACATGACGGTTTTAATTTTTATTAAAATCAATAAATTCTTTTACAGTGTAGAAGCACTGGTGAAGGAGGTAGTTTTTAGCCGCGGATTTGAAGAGATTCAATTTCATAATAGCTTTTATATTTTTGAGTAGGGAATTGTATAGAACGATTCCCGAATGATACGTCCCATTTGGCAAAGAGCGGTTGACACTCTCGAACGATCAATATTATTCCTATTGCGAGTTTTGTGTTCGTGAACAAAACTGTTTTGTATGAAACAAGAGTGGTGATTCGGTCTTAACAAACATGAGTTTCATAAATATAAATACGGGGAAGTGTTAAAATATTTAATTCCTTAAATAACGGTTCACAAGAGTTTCGGGGGTGAGATTTACAAATTATCCGAACTATCCTCTTCTGAATTCTGAAAGTTTGGACGCTCTGCCCGGAATTGCCCCAGAAGATGACGGCGTATCGTAAATGGGAGTAAACATTTGCAAAATACACGCTACGGGAAATATGTGGACTAACTACATTAACTAAGATTTGGAATGCGTAACTCAATTTACTTAATTTGCAATTAAGATTGTCAACGTGACAATTCCATTTGAGATTGTCTTGAATATGAAGACCTAAAAACTTTGTATTAGTAACAGTTTTTAATTGTGTTCCGTTTAACGAAAGAGAAACCTGGGGTAAACATTTTGAGATACTATTGTGAAATGACATAGACACTGTTTTGTCAGTGTTTACAATGAAGAGATTTACATGGAACCAAATCGAAAAATTAGACAAAAGGTTTTGTGCATTGGCGTGTTTACATAGTAAATTAGTGTCATAAACAAAAAGAACCATTTTGTAATCTGATGTGGAAGACGACATGTCGTTCACATAAAACAAGAAGAGTATATGGCCGAGAATTGAACCTTGGGGGACTCCGCGAGTTAGTGGCTTTGATTCTGAAAGACAACGCTGAAGTACTTTATTTTTAGTATACGATATTTCGACCTGTTGATACCTATCTTTTAAATAGGAAGTTAGCAATTGATGTGCAAGTCCACAAATGTCAAAAGATTGTAATTTTAAAAGGAGAATTTTGCGTTCAATGACATCGAATACTTTAGATAAATCAAGAAAAACACCTTGAGGATTTTCTCCATGGTCAAGAGAAGTGGTTACATTGTTTAAGATAGGAAATAAGGCGCTGGTGGTGGAAAAGGATTTCCGAAATCCGTGTTGATTATCAGAGAGAATATTATTTTTTGATAGAAAATCTAGAAGACGCTTATAGAACAATTTTTCAAGGATTTTTGAGAAAGTGGATAGTAGAGAAATTGGTCGATAGTTACCAACATTGTGCTTGTTTCCTTTCTTGTGTAAAGGTTTCACTTTAGCTCTCTTAATTATGTTAGGAAACATCCCTTCCGATAAAGAACTATTTGTGAGTGGATTTAATATAACGTGGGTCGAAAATTTAACAATAAATTCGGGTATATCGTCTATGCATGTTGAGAATTTGTATTTTAATGAACTGATGATTCTAATGATTTCACTTTCGTTAGTTTCGGAAATGAACATGGAATGGAGCACGTGGTTGGATATATTTGGAGGACATTGGTTTTGAGACATTTAATTAGTTATTTTACCTACGTCTGAAAAATAAGAATGTAACAAATTAAACAAAATATCATGTCGATTTGATATGATTTTTCCATCGTTTATTAGGGAAAGGTTTTCTTCGCGATTTTCAGGTGACGAGTAATTTTTAACAATATTCCACATGGTATTGGTCCAGTTGCTCGATTTTGGTATCTGTCAGTCATTTTCCACAACTTAAGCTGCATAGACTACTTTTCGGAGAATAGTCCTGTATTTGCGGAAATAATCATGGGATTCGGGTAGTTGGATATATAGTTTTGAATGATAATTTAAACGGCGTTTGTTTTTGGAAGAAATTCTTATCCCTTGGGTGATCCATCTATTGTATTTCTTTGTGTTAATTAAGTTGCGTGTTATTGGAAAGTTAGTGTTGTAAGGTTGAATTTGTCGTCGGAGTTTTGGCAATTGTAAACATCTTTCCATGTTTCCTCACGTAAACAATTTGTAAATATGAATAAATTTGTGTCGTTAGTCTAGAATACTTGTAAAGGTTTTTAAGTGGTTTTAGATTATCTTCAATGGTCATCACTTGAGCAAAGTGATCGCTGTATCCCGAGTTAAACTCTTCCGAGGAATAGGAGTTATCATTGTTGACAATAATTCTATCTAGCAAAGTTTGAGAAGAGCTGGAGAGGCGAGTGGGGTCGTTTATTGTTGTTCCAAGGTTGAATGAGTCGGTAAGATTCTTGAATGGGTGTATTTATGTTATCGTATGCACTCAAGAAATCAATGTTGAAATTGTCATATATAACAATAAATTTTTTGGATTTGCGGGTAATACGTTTTAATATAATTTCAAAATTGCGAAAAAGTATATCAGGATCTGATTGAGCAGGTATATAAATACATAAAACAGTAATACCTATGTCGCTCAAATTAACTGCAGAAATTTCGAACACGCTGTCGACGCAGAAGTTCTCGTAATCTGACAATTGAGAAGTGAAAACAACATTACGAACGTAGATACAATGGTTCCTTTAAAATTTTGTCGACAGTACGAACTTGCAAAATAATAATTGGAAATAAAAGTATTATTGATGTTATTGGTTGAAAGCCAATGTTCTGTGAGAACAGCAAATCGAATACTTTTTCGTGTACAAGAATTTCAATGTAACGAACAATATAAAAAAAGATCATCCTAAGGTCATGTGAATATGAAAGAAAACTTACGTAAGGGAATATTGAGTAGTTTCAATACCCTTTATCACACAGTTATTTCCCTCATACATCGCCGCTGCGACCAAGGTGGATTTGCCGTGGTTACAAAACGTTTGCTTAAGTATATCTAAAACAACAACAAAAATCAATTAGGATACTGTAAGAAGTGAATTTACAATCTATATTTCTCGTATATTCTGACCCAGGCTTTTCTCCGGATGGGCAGATATTTTAAGCAGGCTCTCTCTCTTGGCTCTCGTCTATGACGTGATCATAGATCTTATGTCTACGTGTTATATTATTAACAGAATACCAACAAATTCGTATTTAATAAAACCCGAAAAAGGTAGTTCACGGGTACGTATTATTATCGAAGAATAGATTATTCAGTGTACATTGCTTATAAATCGTAACTATTGAAATATATACATACATTCGAGATTGATTATTAGAAATAGGCCGCCGCTCCTATACAAGAACCTAGTGTCTGTACATAAAATCCGCCTCCACCCTAAGGAAGACCGGAGAAAATCCTGGGCCAGATCGAGGGCACAAAATTATCGTACACAGCAGTTGAGTCAGGGTTGAGTACAGTTAACACTAAACCTTTATAAAGAATGAAGAACAATAACAACCTGGAGAAAATAGTTTTGAAATGTAATGATTTATTTTGAAAGAACAATAGCAATGGTGTGATGAAGTACAAGATTAATTGACCTATTTAATATTTAAAAGAATAATTTGAAAAGTAAACATTTGACGGGAAACAGAAACGTACTGTAAGTTACTTTAAAATCAACGTGTCCTTTTCTTTTGTAAAAGTAAAAGTGATGATGCAGTAGGTAACTTTCGAGCGCGGAATCGAAGAGATTCAGTTTAATCACATCTTTTTCGTCTCTGGAGAGGGAATTATATAGAAGGATTCCCGAAAGATGTGACCATTTTTGGCAACGTGCAAATTACGAAGTTTCAATAATGATGAATATCTATGCACCGGAGAGAAACGATGTTTGAATTCCTCCTGTAATTTTTAAATGTTTATTTTTGGTAGTTTATTTCCTCACGAAATTTTTAAAAGGTACAATGATTGGTTGGTAAGTCAAATTCATCCTCGAAGGAAAAATCAACATTTCTAAAGCTCGCTCTACACAGAGTCCATTTTACACACAATTTGCGAGCAGTTGCTGTGCGAGAAATACAAGAAAAAATAGAGAGCAACATAAACAAGTACAATTATTTACACCTCCCAACCGACTCGAGAGATGCCGCAGCTAGTAAAGCAGAAATTTGAATTCTCGCGTACTGAAGAATAGAACACGTTTCAAAAAAAATCTATGTATTCTGCGCCCTGTCTGGAATGTATTCTGCAAAACAGTACACGTGAGACGGAACGTCTAAAACGTGTTCAATGCTATTACGTAGAGATTCTTACCTAACCCATATTATGTATTTGGACACCCTGGCTGAAGGCAACCGCCGTTAATCAATAAGCACAAGTGTCCTGGAAGAAAAATAGAAATATATTTCCCGAAATGGGTTTCATTTTTACTTTCACATTGTACAGAACGTATAAGAGAAGTTTTGTAATCGATTGAAAAAAAATGTTTGAGATCTCTTCTAATTGGCTGCGGGAAAGTCTATCTTCCAATCTTTGGCGGTAATGTTGAACGTCGTATGTGTGTGTTAAGAAATTCGTTATCACGGTAACTAACAAACAAACTGAAGTATCGAAACGAAACTTGAGGTTTGACTTTGAATGCGTTGAGAACAGAAACCTATTTCTAGACAGAAGCTCATTCCGACTTCATTTACACACCGGTTTTCCACTTCCGGTTTATTAATGTTCAAAATTTTGAAAATATGCGTTGAAGCATTTCCATTGGTCAGTTAATTCCGCGAAACCGCATTTCCGCATGTCGCACCGTTTCCGAGATACAGCGATTCTTGGAGGCGCTATTTTAAAATCAGTCAATAGGGTTCTTGCAAAGAGTACAACGTGGAAGATAATTTATTCAGCCTATACTTGAATGTGCTATCGTAATGTTTAGGAGTGTACGATGTAATGTGACGATAAATATTTTGAAACTGATTGAACATATGTATTCTTGTTGAATAATCGTAATATTTTATGATTATTTTTTGAAGTGTTCTTCTCTCAAATTTTTAGTTATGTAGAATGTTTAGTATCACGAGTTTTTGTTATGAATTATAATTGCAAAGTACAGTGGCGCACACTCCGGATTTGTTTTAATTTATCCGTATTTTAAACAGTGTTATGATACAGATAGTTCATAAATATTTAATATTGAAATATAATCAACATTTTTAAGTCAAGCATGTGACTAAATCTCTTCTGTCACGGCGCTGTACCTATCACCACCACGGGGATGACGATGTAGTCCTTTTCATTGTTATCCTTTATTATGCCTCGCTCCGCTCATATCCTTCTTACTCATCTCTTCTTCGTGCTTATTAGGTTTTTTTTAAATAAAGGTCTTTCTCAAGAGATTTATTTTCTTCAGTTTTGTGGATGTTCAGTTCCATGTTAGCCTCGCGAAAAGTCGAATCCTACTTTTTAAAAATTTTTCCTTAACATGAAATTCCTTTCCTTTATTATGACTAGGCTATAATCTCTAAAATTTTGGCTAGTTTCATTCAATTTAGACATTCTAAGAAAATTACTATCATTGAAAAAAATATTCCTTTTTCTACTTAAAAAAAATTACTTTTCCACTTTGTGTGTATTTTTATGTAGCCTGTTGCCTTACGATTTCTGCATTTTGTCTTTATATTTTCATTTTGTAAATTGGACGAAATATTTTCTTTATGGTATACTGTATTAATGTCAAAATATCATTACTTCATATTATTATAAATCGTGTGTTAGTAAATACTATAATTTCTCCCTATCTCTTAAATACTCTCTTTAGACGTGGGGAGAAAATTTAAAATTCCAAGATACACTGCAATTGAATTCATTCAATTCATGTTACATGCTACTCATGAATTTCTTTTGAACTCGTAAATGAAGAAGAAGTCATACGGTCTAAAATCTTAATTGTGATCTTATTTTGAGGCAAACTAAAGATTCAAGTACAGTTGATTAGATTGTATTCATAAAGAAAGTCTACCAAGAAAATATTTCATAAATGCAAATATTAGGTTACCACAGGTTTGTTTTAACTTCTTGTAGTCTCACCATGAATTTTCGAAGAAATATGTTTGTATCAACGCTAAATTAATTTTATTGAATGATAAATTAAACGTCGTTTGTTTGTTGCTTATAGTTTTAATGTTATAAAGCATTTTCGGCTGCATAACAGCCATCGTCAGTAACATACACTGAATATATATATATATATATATATATATATATATATATATATATATATATATATATATANAACAAATTTATGACCCTCTCGGCAAAAGGTTGGTCTCGAGGACGACGTGTCCTCTGGCTACAAATTGCGAAGAAGAGATTGGGTTCGACCGGTGATTTACGTAAAACATACCTTAACCCTTCTCAAAGGAAACACAGTTTTCTTAAAACTTAGGTATAATTATTATTAAAGAAATACATGTATACTGCTGCTCTTATTACTAAATCCCGTAAGAACACTCCCCCAAAACGCATGCTACTAATACTAATAATCTACACATGTCAAGCTATCACTGTTTTTACAATATCAACGGAGTTGGTCCGTTTAAAATTTCTTCGAGCTGATGGCTTATTTGGTGTTATAATAGTCCATCTTTAAATGAAGCACCACAACCGTCAATGACACTGCTCCGTCAAGAGTCTGTCAATTCCACGCTTTATTCATTTTTAAACACTGGATGAACATCTGATCTCACATTGTTAGTAGAATAAAGTGCCGTCACTGATCCTTCAGAATAATTACCTTACGACGCAAACAATTCAGCACCAGCCGCTATCGACTCAGTTGACTCCCTTTCGCGGTCACGTGATGGTAACGGTCAACTCGGAAACTTCATCGGAAGTCGGATATCGACTTAAGTAATCTCACGAAACTTGACGAAAATCGATTACACTTTCTGCCGTCATGATGATGATCTCGAAAATCTCAGTAGGATAAGAATGGTCATAATCTTCTGAATAATAGAAGTCGAAAAATCTCTCGAATAATAGAAGTCAAAAAATCTTTGTAATAATAGAAGTCGAAAAATCTTTGGAATAATAGAAGTCAAAAAATCTGTGGAATAATAGAAGTCAAAATCTCAAAAACTCTCTCGAATGATACAAGTCGATGCCTCTAAGAATCATTTAAAAGTATCTCTTAAAACCTCTCAAAAATCTCCCTCAGTAGTATCTCAGTTTTTTCGTTCTCCCGAAGCGTCTGAGTTCTAGTGATAAAAATCAAAACTCGCCATCGAACTCCTCGAGTTTGGCCAAACACCCCTTCTCTTTAACCAATCATCGGCAAATAGTTCCTCACGTGACCTCCACCGAATGGTTAAATTTTTAATGACGTCGTCATCCAATCTACCAATCATTGGTCACCCTTTAATTACAAGATGCCCAGCTTCGGGATCAGGTATTTTTCCAAAGTCGTCATCTAGCTTAATATCCACACACTCATGTCATCCTTCCGTCACAAAGGACCGTCACCGAAGCCTGCCCTTTAAATTCCCACATCTGCCAGACGTCGTTAACATTCCTTAAGCAATGTTCGGGGCGCAATCCCTTCCCATTTCCTGCTGTTTCGTGTCGATAAAACCTTCTCCCCGAAATTGCCTAAACGCGCCTGCGTCGTCGCAAGAGTCCACTTATTTTCGTGTCCCTCCGGACCTAGGAAATTAAGATTCCTTCTATTTCTCACAAGGATTTACAAACTACAGAAACTAATTATTTATAACAAACTTCAGCAGCGTCTGGACGTATGAGACATATCCGGCTGCCTAATGGCGCTCCCATATATTAGTCAATTTCTACATCCTGGGTCAGCTGCACTTGTACATAACTGTAACATCACACCTCAAGCCCTGATGCGATGTTAGTATTTTTTTTAGTAGAAGCGGGATCCACATAAATACCACAATCCCTATGGTAGTTTTCGTCGCTGCCACCAGCTCTGTTTCCCGAGCAATCAAACACACGTGTAATAACAATAAATAATTATTTAATACAAATTAACTAGAAATCCGAATTTACAACAGAGACAAACTCCCAAAATCGTTAATAATCTAATAATCTGTTATTACACAAGTAATGCTATCGGAAAGCATTAATTACACTTGGTTAATTTTAGTTGAAGACAACTAAACAGTAAAAACCCTCAGGTTATCTGAACCTTCAAAATTATAAGTTGTTTCCCCCAACAACTAACTGATACAAGTTACGACACTCGCAACTAGTAATGACTTCATTAAGAGTACCGCAGCAGCCTAACGAACATCTGGTCTCCGCGACCTAGTCTTTAGCTCAGTCCCATCTCAGTGCTGGCGAACCTCTACTTTCCCGCGTAAAGAGTCCCTGAAGATCTTCACTCCTCCCAATATATACAGTAGCAGAAGTCACGCGATCCGCAAATAACCATGACTTCACCACCACACCTTGCAAGTATTCTTCTTGTCCATCCCTTTGAAATTCTAAGAACGAAGTCTGCGCCGCGATGACGAGCCGCCTTCGGTCGCAGCTTAGCGCACCCCGTTTCAGGGTGTCTCATTGCTCTATTTCCGGCGACGTACTTCACTCATTACTTCGTAAAAATTCTTCTTTTCTTTAGGTACACCTAAATTCCAGTGAACCGCGCATGGGTCAACGCCGCAGGCCGCATTCTCCGAAATCAATTGTATCTTCCTTAAAAGTGAAAGGTATTTGTTCAAACAATACCTCAATAACTGCAGAGGCTTAGGGTGGGTCCCAAGTTCGTCGCACTTCCGTCTTAACGCCGACCGGCCACTTTCTGTAATTTTCTTAACAGCATCCGGCTTGGTAAATGCAAAGAAATTTTAATATTTCACAAATTGATAGAATGTCTTGGCGCCGACGTTGCAATAACTCTTCTTTTTCACTTCGTGCATAGCCAAAGTTCGGACCAATATGCGGTCGTCATGTGACCCTCGATGCTCTCTCCACTTCTATCCAAGGTTCAGACAGAAAGGTTATAAATAAGACTCTCGTTAGTATTCTGTATTCTGCATAAGCATCACCATCAGCTTAACTGCCTTAGTAGCAGTATGCAGTAGCAGTTACTCATCAGAGTTTGTAACGAGCAAATCACTTAAACATTCTATAACTTGTAAAGGCAACTACCGTTGTTCGCCAATATAAGAAATAAATGCTTTTTAAAAACTGATATCAACTGTACAAATTCATAAGTCGTGCTCCAAAAGAGGGTCGCTCTCCCCTTCCCCTATCCTTCTGATATATTTGCAGATACACCAGACCTTCCTCCCGAAATTGTTGAAAGGTGCTTTCATTGTTCCACGCGTACCATCACAAGAGGCCTTTTATTTTCGTGTCCGCTTGAACCCCCGAAATTAAGATTCCTTGTATTTCTGGTGAGGATTTACAAAAAAAAAATACCGAAACTAATTATTTATTACATATATATATATATATGATAATTGAAACATAATTTCATTTCATAATTTCAATAATTTTTACACTTCTTTCGATGCTGTTTTTACGTCTCAAGTACACTCAAGTACATTTTCATGTAACAGAGTTTTATGTTTCACTGTACTTTACTGACGATGGCTGCTGTGCGACCGAAAAAGCTTTATAACATTAAAACCATGAGCAACAAACAAACGACGTTTAATTTATCATTCTTTGATAATGTTGCTAATTTGGCTCCACAATTACCAAGTAATTGTATTCAAATATTTTTATTTCAGTAATAAAAAGATTATTTATTTATTCAATAATAATTTGACGAAAGCAGTCAATGTACAGTGCTTGCTACCGCCGGGTTGTCTTTATCGAAACCCGGTACAATGAGAAACAACATCATCAATTGACCCATACCAGGTGCAGAATGTTTGTAATGACTGATGACTGATAATACTCCCAACGCACCCAGAGCTTTTACATTTTTTATTCGATTATACTTTAAAAATGTCCTCGTTTTAATGTGTTCTTCGGATGTATCTATGTTTTGTATTCGTGGCTTTCCAATAAAATCAGTACAACAGGACTTACCATCACATATCGTGGTACCAAAGCCGAGGGTGTCTGTCTGTATAACACGGACGTGTCTCGCGTCGCTTGGGCTGAGTCGAAACTCACGGTCATCGAATCCAAAGCACGGTCCGGCGGGGTCCAACCCTATATTTAATATAAACTTGTAGTAATACAAAAGAAGAGTTCGTAATATTAATTAATTATTAATTTTTAATCGTGGCAAATGATAATCAAAATAATTACTTTTCGATCCACTTGTGTCTGAGGACCCTGGATCGAATTTGGTTTGATTGGAATTGATGGGTTGGTCCCTCGCTTGCTTCCGGAGAGTAAATTAAGTTATGGTCCTCCACGTGGTCATACGCAGTTTGTATCTGCTTTTTATACTATAAATTTATTTATTTATTTTAAATCTTTTTAATCGTTTCAGTTTTTTTAGGTAAACGTGTCCGTTTGTTTAGCTCGTGTTGTTGTTTGACGAATTCATTAAAAATAAACAAAAAATTAATATATTTAAATTACTTTCATTACTACGTATGAAAATTTATCCAAAAAGGGGGAGCAGGACTCCTAAGCTCCTATCCCTCCGGCTACAAGCTAGGGTTTCAATCGATTCACGTGGAATATATCCACGCAATGAGAGAGACTTACCCGTAATTTCGCTTACGAGGAGTCCAGTCTTTTCCAGAACTTTCTTTCCCGCTAACCCACACAAATGAGCTCCCAGACTGTGTCCCACGAAATGAATAGTGCCCGGCTCGATGCTACAGTTCTTGATGAGGAATTCTATAAGTCTACAACAAATATTGAGCATCTCAAATCATAATCATTTTTACTTGTTATCAGGATGGGAAGGGCAGAGGAGACTTTGACATTCTACACTTCAAAAAAGTAAACTTGTCACCATTTATTATCTCATTAACAAGTGGAATATCTTTTTTTATGTTTTTAATGCTAGACCTATTCAGTATAAAGCATTGATAATCTGATTAAAAAACATAAATTTTTTGGGTGTATAGAATTCTCTGCGATCAATAGAAGCAAAGATACTCACTTTAAAAAACTCCCAGTGGTGTTTTTTTATACATTAAAAATTTCGATCCTTAAAGAAGAGACAATTTTCCAAACGTTTCGTGTATTGATGGTTAGTTAACCTCTTTATCTTTGAAATGCAATTTGCCAAACCTTTTTATTAACAAAAGGCAGCTTTACAGCCACGCAAAAATGATTACGGGATAAATAGATCGGATTTCGCAAAAACTATTGCACCTACAACGCTCAGGTTTTGCATTATTTTTAAGCATCACAAATCTTGAGGGATTTTTAATAATTATTTTCAAAATTATAACAACGAAAATTAGCCTTTCATGATTTTTGCAATAACTTTTTATCTGTAGACCGTGTTCAGTTGTCGGTATTTTGCTTTACCCTCTGCAATTTACTTTACTTTTCCCCATTACCGGTAGTGTTTCTAATTTATTGGAACAACTTCTTTCCAGTTTATTTGTTTAAATAAAAGTACGGCGCGAGCAAATTTTTATGAAACTTAAGGTGAGAAGTCTTTTCTATCAATGTTTTCTAGACATTTTCTCTTTAAAATCTCAACTTAATAAATTACATATGCCCTATGCTAGAAGACGAGAATGTGACTAGTAATTACGACTGTAAAATTGCACAGGGGCAAGTACTTTATCGGTAACCATTTAAGTCCGGGGATGTGGTAAGGGAAAAATTGAAGTCGTGCCCAAATAAATAACTTGTTTTTTAAATTTGGGTTTTAGGGCTCGCCAACATCATGGTCATTAGAGTCAGTGGCGGATCTATGGGGGTAGGGCTAAGGAGGTCACAACCCCCCCCCCATTGGACCTGTACAATTTACAGGAAAAATTGAAGTAGAAAAATGGCATGCTTTGTAAGAGTTTCGAGATTAATAATAATAATTAGTTATAATTGTTATTAACAATATAATTATTTTATTAATAATTTAATTGTTATTGTTATTAATAATACAAGATTAGTGAAATTAATAATAACATATTAATGAAATTAATAATATCGTATTATAACTTGAATAAATAATTGTTATTAATAATATCAGATTGTTAAGTATTTATTTGATACATTTTATTAAAGGTAATATTTATAAAATTTGTGTTATAAAACCATAAATATTAAACAAAATGCTCCCTGGTTAGCTCCCCCCCCCCTTCATTACGGTCTAGAATCGCCACTGATTAGAGCCACAAAATAACAGGAAATAATAAGCGAAGATAAAATTATTGCGGAGGTATGACATCCCTGGCATCTAGATAAAGAAGATAAAGAAGAGAAATTTCTCGCACCTGCTCATTTCCTCTGCAACAACTGCAATGTTGGCTGCCGCTTGAAAGTAATCAGGTCCTTTGGCTTTTTCTTTCCAATTAACAGTCACCACGACATTGTCTCGCTACCAACAGAAAACACAAATGTTCAACACTTATGAGAAATATTAACTACACTCCAATTTCCAAGTTTGATAGCATACCAGAGGATCAGTTAACATCGCAATAGTATGAAGTTTCAAAAATGCTTGCTACAAGTATAAAACGTGGTCACCTAAAATATATCGTCAACAGAAACAAAATAATGGTGTCCAATCTATTAGTAAATGAATAAATAAATTTATTGTCAAAAAAGCAAAAGTTACGAACTGCGTCGTGTGACCACGTGGGGAACAATAAACCAATTTACTCTCCGGAAGAAAGCAAGGGACCATCCCATCAATTTCGATCAAGGGCCCTAAGGCAAAGATAAAGAGAACAAAGTTTGCTACCTATTATAATATCAACAGAATACCAACAAACAGTTCACAAGTACTTAATATTATCTGACTATTCATTATTCGGATTTTATTGTTTGATATAACTCCAAATTCGAACTTAATTATTGCAACAGATCGCCTTCCCTTGGTAAGAACCTATAGATCCTGAATAAGAAATCCGCCTCTACCCGAAGGAAAACCGGAGTAAAACGCGGGCCAGAATTGTATTATTATTTTGTGTGTTCTCGGAAATATACATCGTGATCAGCGTTCGCGAGAAGATAGCGAAGCACTCGGAATAGAAAAGGATGAAAGAAATGTTTGCTCAGTCAATGACACCGATTGGGGTAAGGCTGAATTTTTTCCAACTGATAGACCACTTCCCAAGGAGTATTTCCGACTTGTGATTAATTTTTGGATTACGCAAATCATGCGCAAACCGCTCCAAAATCTCTACTGCTGCTTTAAAAAAATTTCGGGTAGGGTTTTGGGAATTTTGGAAAACCACCCCTAGAGGTGTGAACAAATCCAAAATTTCCAGTGTCCTTCCGGGTCAAATCGCTTAAATTTTACCCTAGACTAATTGTATAGTAGAAAAAAGTTCAGATTTACTCTAATTTTTTTTCCCGTATCAAAACGAATTAGTAACTTTACCACCAGTTTTAACTTTCCAGTTATACAAGTATTGTATCAGAATGTAATGTAATCTTTCCGGATTTCTTCAGATCTTTAGGATATTGTCACAGTTTAGATTCTGTGTATTTATTATAAATACCATTACTGATATGTAACGTTCGTAATTATTTGTTTATATAAACTTGTTTGATCGGAACAAACCGGGTCTTAGTTGGCACAACTACCGACGTTTCGTTCAACCTGTTGGGTCCTTCTTCGGGACAACGTAAGAGTCGTACAGACCTATACTGAAAGTCGCGAAACTTTGCCTAAAACTATTCAATATGGCTGCCTTAAACAAATTGCCAACCTCTACGAAACAAACCCTTGAAACTCACTCGCGAAAATTTCGAGGAAAGCGTGGTAGGAAAACATTACAAACAAAGACACAAGGTAGTATTCGTTCCACACTTCGCTCGATGCAAAAAAGAACAGAATTGCGTCACTAGAATAAGTGAATTGAATTGGTGTCCGAGGTTGGCAATGGATTCAATTTCGAATGTCTTGCCAACAGAACGCGAGGTACCCTTATCATTACTCTTATGGCGAAGTAAAAGCGTTGGCTACATCGAGTACAGGCTCTATTCCAACATCAAGCCAGTTAGGCTGACAATAAATAAATAAATATATAAATAATTTATTGTCAAGAGAGCTGTTACAAATTGAGGACAATAAAGTAATTTACTGCGACTAATACAAAATAATCTAATGAACATAGTGCATTTCCGTTAAGGTTTTTTTCTTAAGCAAAGTATGATGACTTTTTCTATAAGTCGTTCTCTGCTAGGTAAGACGTTGGTAGCTCTGTCTACTAAGTCGAGGTTTGTCCCGAACAAACGAGATTATATTGACGGAAGCGTACGTTAACAATAATTTATTCCAGTGTCTTTATCAGTGTGATCAAGTATAAGGTGTTATATGGCGAAGGTAAAAATATGACCAATAACGCCTCATAATTTATCATTCTTTGCTTATTTTGCCAACATCCAACAACAACCAAAAGATACAAATGTGTTAATTAATTGCTTTATTTTGTTTAAAAATGGAGTTACCTGGATCAATTTTTTTGTCATGTCCAGAATCCATTGGGAATTGGAGCTAGCGGTGAACCCGTGGACGATGAAGAAGACGGCAGAAGCATTCCAGACGGGACATTCGCTGGAGTTCAAAGAGACGGGAGAGACATTGGCGGTACTAACAAACACAAGAAAAACCAGTTCGCATTATTATTAATTTGGTCTTATGGTGAGGTTCAGATTATTAAAGCCCTCACGAAAGAAAACTGAAGAGATGTAACCAATGGAGAGAAAGCGCGGTGTAGTCAAAAGTCTGCTACAGGGGACGGCCAAGCCACCCATTCCAGACGGCACGCCACGGCACCCACACAAAGATTCTGCTTTAAACCGTTGAAAAGCTAACTTCAGGCAGTGTTAGTTCAGTCAAAGGTTACAGATCAAGACCTCTATCCGTCACAGTTGGCATATCAATTAATGTCGATTCTACGAATTGGCTGATGTAGACGTTAGCGTTAAGACGCAAGCTCAATAAGATTCTGTTTTACTTCCACTAACAAGAAAATGAATTTCTACAAAATGATGACGCAGCTCAATACCCCGAAAGTAATTCTAAAAAATTATATCGAATGCATTTGAAAATTTAAATTAACAAAAACCAAACATGTTTTTCAAATATTTTGTATATTTTTTAATAATTTTTTGTACTGATCCTTGTGATTTTGTTGTGTAAGCTCTCTTTCTATTTTCCCAATGTAGGCCCGTTACAGAATTTGTTTTTCATTGCTTGACTGATGACGGCCCACGTTATGTGCTCTCCTTTATAGTAAATGCGTCAGTATGTGGAATAAGGTCCTTTTATTCAAAAACTTTGAAAGACGAACAACAGTTTTTTTTTCATTGTAGTATTTGTAAATGGGAACAGTAGCTTAGTTCTATGGAAGCTTATCTACACGGAGCGATAGGAGTCGGGTGGGAATAATAATAAATTTATTGTCAAAAAACAGTTAAAAACTGCGTATGACCACGTGGAGGACAATAAACTAATTTACTCTCCGGATGCAAGCAAGGGACGTATTCCATCAATTCCGATCAAGGGCCCTAAGGCAGAGGCGGATTCAAATTTCAGCAAAAGTTCCTAGATAAGATAAAAAGTTAGCTGCGAGTTATAATACATATGTAATGTCAATATGTTTGTAATTTAACGTAAATATGTTTGTAAATTTACATGTCCAAGTTATTATCGAACTATAGATTATTCTGAGTATAGTGTTTAAAAATCAGAAGAGTTGAAATAACACTAAATTCACGATTTATTGTTACAATAAACACGCCCCTAGACAAAGCCTAGAGAACCTGTATAAGAAATCCGCCTCTACCAGAAGGAAAAACGGAGAAAAACCCGAGCCAGGATGGGGCTACAGAATTTATGTACACAACCGTGCCAAAGTTGAGTACACATAAAACTAAATTAATATGAGCCATACGGCAACACAATCGTGCAAGAAAATAGTTTTTGAAATTGATATAAGTTATTTAAAAAATACTACAGCAATGGCGTGATAAAGTACAAGACGGATTTAACTTTTATTAAAATCAATAAATTCTTTTACAGTGTAGAAGCACTGGTGCAAGAGGTAGTTTTTAACAGAAGATTTGAAGAGATTCAATTTCATAATATCTTTTATATTCTTGGGAAGGGAATTATATAGAACGATTCCCGAATGATACGGTCCTTTTTGGCAAAGAGTGGTTGACACTCTAGG
>NNCF01127168.1:67740-79451 GCA_002313205.1 Laupala kohalensis
CTAAGAATTTTGTATTTGTAACAGTTTTTAATTGTGTTCCGTTTAAAGAAAGAGAAACCTGGGGTAAAAATTTTGTACTACTATTGTGAAATGACATAGACACTGTATTGTCAGTGTTTACAATGAGACGATTTGCATGGAACCAAGTCGAAAGGTTAGACGAACCTTTTTGAGCATTGACGTGTTTACATAGTAAATTAGTGCCATCAGTAAAAAGAACCATTTTGCAATCTGATGTGGATGATGACATGTCGTTCACATACAATAAAAAGAGTATAGGGCCGAGAATTGATCCTTGGGGTACTCCGCAAGTAAGTGGCTTTGTTTCTGAAAGACAACGCTGAAGTATTTTATTTTTAGTATAGGATATTTCGACCTGTTGATATCTATCTTTTAAATAAGAAGTTAGCCATTGATGTGGAAGTCCACGAATGCCTAAAGACTGCAATTTGGAAAGGAGAATTTCGTGATCGATGACATCGAATGCTTTGGATAAGTCAAGAAAAAAACCCTGAGGATTTTCTCCACGGTCTAGAGATGTCTAGAGTAGGGACCATTGTTAGTAGGCTGGTTTCCCAACTACTTGGCCCACGTGGAGGGGTTAGTAGAAGTAGTTTGTAATGGTTAGAGTTATTGATACCAGGAGGAGCTGGATAGATGAATGAAGGTTTGCTTTTCAATAGTCACAGCTACATGATCTGGGACATTAATGTGAAAAGCTACAATCGAACCCGGGATGACTTGGTGAAGAGCGACAACACTACCCCCTCAGCCACCGATGGGGCTGAACAACTGTTTAGAAATAGAGATAGGATCGAAGATATTTACCTGTCGAACACGTAGAACGATACGTCGTTATACTCCAGTGGCTGTGGATCACGCCGAAGACAGAAAAACTCAAAACCTGTTGAAAAGCAGACACAATATGAAATCAAAATGTACTTAATTAAAACAATGATATTTATGAGACCGTATGTGGTCTTCATGTGTGATGGGAATGTTAGTGAATCATGTAAAATCGAATTCGGTTGGAAATATAAAATGACACGTATATTACTATGTAAATTACACTGTTTTAAAAAATCATCCCCATTTAACTCCATCGGGAAACAAAAATTAACGTTTATTTTTTCAATGAAATGAGGAGCGTTAATTTTTTTTTTACTTTCTCATACACGTAGTAAATGAGAAATCAATAAATTAATATTATTAATGTAATTTGCATTTCGTTTTTACGGTAGAATGTACTTGCTGTCGATGCATGTGCTCTGTTTTTGTTTTTTGTTTACTTTAAAACAAAGGTTACTCCACATAAAGGTCAAAGTACTCTGTGACTTACGAGTACTACCAGTTCTTACTTGGAACCGGCAATATATCTAAACGCGCTTCATCCCAGAATATTTCATGACGTGTCTTAGTATACTAAAAAGAATCACCAAATCCAAACATTTAAGAAGAAAAGTTCTCCTCCATTGAAGTCAAATTGTTCTACACCCTCTTCGTAGCACACGATAGAAAGTCACACAACGTTGCGCGTCGGGTAGAAAATGGGTGGAATTGTCTTCCTCAAAAGTTTTCTGCGAATATTTCGAAAACTATGAGGTCTAGATAAAATTTCAGGTATATTACATTCATCTACCTTAAATTCTTAGCAAAAATAGTCCTTTACATTTCTTGTGCCGCAGTGGCAATTACTGAGATGATGAAGGGGGTAAAAATGTATTATTTCCTGATTGACAAAAAATGTAAAGAAATCGTAATTTTCGCTTCTCTTTCCATTATTTAATTTTTGCATCCTTTATTTGTAGTTACGCGGGAATAATAATAATATAATAATAATAATAAATTTATTGTCAAAACACAGTACAGACTGCGTATGACCACGTGGAGGACAATAAACTAATTTATTCTCCGGAAGCGTGCAAGGGACCATCCCATCAATTCCGATCAAGGGCCCTAAGGCAGAGGCGGATTCAAAAATTTCAGCAAAAGTTCCTAGATAACACAAAAAGTTATCTACGAGTTATAATACATATATTATGTCAATATGTTTGTAATTTAACGCAAATATGTTTGTAAATTTACATGTACAAGTTATTATCGAACTACAGATTATTCTGTGTATAGTGTTTAAAAAATCATAAGAGTTGAAAAAACACTATAGATGGCATTAAGGCCGTTGCCGAAAATGTTGCAAAGTTACAGAATTCAGTTTATTGCACAGTGAATTAAATGACTGATTTAGCGCGCTGAAAATCAATAATTAATTTTCTTCAAAAGTGTCTCGTAAGTAAACATACGTACACTCCGACCTCACTGGGAGTCGTTACCGCGATCCGAAGTCGGTCGTAACGAGAAATACATCCGGATCATTCTTTTCATAATCGTCCAAAAATCGACCAACTCAGAATTGGCTGAAAACTTTTACTTCTGTTCAATTCCATAAAAACTAAGATTGATTTTTCCATTTTATGAGAAAGTCTATGCGTGCGGTGACCGCAATATAATAATAAAATCATACTTAAATGAATCATAATATTTCTGTACCCAAAGGTTTTTATTATTGTATTGTCTATGAGTGAAGTAATAGATATTTCCTCCCATGAGACGTTGCGCCAGACTGACTTGGTTCAACATTGCTATGTTCTCAAACGCTACACTGCATTTTACGGTTAGTCGTACTTTTCATTGCAGTAAATTACTTTAAAATAATATTGAATAATTAGAGTTATCAATACAAAGTCTCAAAAACTAATTAATTGCTATCAGCTCGCTGAAATTTCAAACTATTCAAATATTGAAATTAGTTATCTACAAACGGTTGAAATTAACACTCTTCGTCGGAGGAAGCTTGAGTTTCTTCGCCTACGTCGATTTTCTTCACTGTTATTTTCAGATCACAGAACCGTTTTCAGACATCTTGTGTCGAGGGATTTCTGATTTGGTGATTGAAAGACGCGTGAAATGAGGATCTGGAGAAAATAACACGATTCTGCAAAACGTCACTTAATATCAACGTCTATGATTTACGAAAAAGAGAAAGAAAAAAAAGGGATGAATTATTATTGTTCCTGGCAATGGTCGCTGTAATACAAAGGATTGTGGCAGTCCGCCTCTTCTAAAAATCTATTCAAATATATTGAAAACCTGATCTGGAGGTGGCTTGGAGGGTCGTTCTGGACGTTGCTGGAACTTATCAGTTGCCTCCAGCGAAACCCCCTGGGATCCTCGAACACCGTTGACATGTTTATGACCAACTGAATGAATGCGGTTCCCGTTGACCTAATGTAAGGAACCGGATGCCTGCGCCACACTCATTTCTCTCCCTTCTCCAAGTAAAGTAAAATCATCACATCAAATAAAATCCATTTTAACTTCCAATGAAAGTACTGTTCACCTCTAAAAAATGAATTGCAAGGAAAAAATTAAGTACCGTTTTTTTGCTCCTTTTTTCATCCCCGTCGCTGATCTCAATTCGTGCAACTTACTATAGTTTTTTTTTCTTTTTTGCTTTCTATTTCGCAAACTTTACCTACAAATGTTTAATACCAACCATAATTATACTTACAAAGCTGAATAAAACCCGAACTGGTAAATCTAGAAAAAAATATTTTTTAACGTAAGATTATCTTTACAATATTATGAAAAAATTCATGGAATCACGGCGGTGAACTTGTTAAAAGTCTCAACGAAATAAATAAACAATTTCATCATTATGTTAATTCATCGATCTTTGAAAATTAATTAAATACGTAAAAGACTTTACTGGATAAAAGACAACATGACAAAATAAAAGAATACAGAAAAAAGTCAATTCAAACAGTGATAAAATAAAGAAACTTCGGGATACCCTTCTTCACCTAGTTTCTCACGTCGTCAGTCGTATAGAATGTCACGTTGTGAAATATTTTTTGTGAAGATATAAAACCGATTGCCGGTTTCAAGTGTTATAACTAGGGCAGTAAATCGTAGACGGTCACTTTTCCATCGACTTAGCTTCATGAAGTGAAACACAACAAATTTTCTGACCCCGCCCGGCATCGAACCCGGGGTTTCTGTGTAGCAAGCGAGCATCTTGAGCTACCGAAACTGTATATTACAATGAATAATAAATTTATGGTCAAAATAGTTTATATATATATATATATATATAAACTTGCAATTTTGAAGTGATTTCGAAAAATTTCAAGGAAAGGGTGAAATAATCATATTTGTATCCCCTCCATATCTCCGAAACCGTTGATCTCAGTACAAAAATATATAATACTATTTTTATTGAAAATTTGATATATATTAATTTAATATAGTAAAAAAATTTACCTAGACCTCATAGTTTTCGAGATTTTTTGCGAAAAACTGTTGAAAAAGAGTAACTTAACCCCTTTTGCACCGCTTCTCCCTGAAACCCGACGCTCTATTTGGTGTAGGTTTTTGTACTAACTAAGAGGGAGGTATAGTACAGTTTGGTGTAGGGTAGAACGTTTCTCTTTGGATGTTTGGGTTTGGTCGTTTTTCGGGATAATTGTACTATATACTAATTCTGATATTAGCACGATTAAGATACAAAGTGCCGACATACAATGAAACATTATCTTCTTGGTTGGGACCTCATCCGAGACAGACACATATCACTAAGCCTGGCTGGCTATGTTGAATCAAGTTTTACAAGTCCGAGAAGACCCGATTAGCGAGAGATAACATTTCGTCTGCCAATGAATAGGCTCAATATTTAGGAGAGAAAACTTTTGCCGCGGAGATAATGTTACACCCTCAAGGTTCCAGGAAATTTAACGCGGTGGTAAGACGTAAAATTGGCATGGTTATATCGATATTTGTCATAGGCAATGAGAAAGAACGTTTTTAATGGTTCAAGCATTAGGNTAATAGTTCAAGCATTAGGAAAGATGGGTTTATTGTCCGTACGAAATCCGAGGCTTCAGACATTGTTCAAAGTAATAAATTTTTATCTCTACCCTGAGAGAGAGCTAGACATCCAAATAAAGAAAATTTTATTCCTCATAACTGAGATTTTTCAAACGTGAATAATTATTTCAAACATTAGGTATTGTTACGACACACCGCAAGCCCAGATGCGATGAGGGTATTTTTTGGGAAGAAGCGGGATTCAACCATAAACCACAACCTTTATGGTAGAGTTCGCTTCCACCAGCTTGGTTTCCCTAAGCAATCAAACACACGTGTAATAACAATAAAATATTCCTTTAATACAAGTCAAATTGAAATCTGCGTATTTACAAATTTGAACGAACTCTCAAATCATAAATACAAGTTTGAATTTGTTATTACAGAGTTATTGCTATCTAAAAGCAACAATTACACACAGATATACTTACTGGTGTTATCAATTTACTCGGAAATCTACTCAAATTATCCGAATCTCAAAAATTTACAAGTTGCTATCCCGAAATAACTAACTGTTCCAAGTTACGTCATTCGCGCCTAATAGCAATGTAATAGAATTTCCGCAGCAATTGTCAGTGGTCTGACGACCAACACTAACCAAGTCACATCTCAAATAACCTGGGTACTTCCATACACTTCCGCAGAAAGTCTGAAAAGTCTCTGAGGATCTTCAATCCTCCCAATATATACAGAAGCGGAGGTCACGTGATCACGCCCTCGCTAACGCTCTGAGCACTCTACATCCGCTGGAAATATTCCATTCACACTCGCCACGCGCTTCTGCAACATTCTTCTGAGGGCATACCTACTCAATTTTCAGAAGTAGATGGAAACAGTTCAGCCTCCACACAATGAACGGGAAGGCTTAGTAGCGGGTATTTTTCCTTATTTGGCGACGACTGGCCCGACCCTTAATCTCCTTAGGAATTTCCGGCTAGCAAAATGCTTTAAAATGTTAATATTTCAAAAATCGATAGATTGCACTGGTCCTGATATTACAGGTATACTGACAATAAAATGCCGTGTCAGTTTATAAAAAGTAAAATTAAAGGTAATAATTCTAAGTCTAATCAAATTAATAGTTTACATATTAATGGTGTTGAATGTAATGATTCTGCTGAAGTTGCTAAAGCTTTTGTTGATTATTTTTCTAATGTTGGCGAAAGACTGGTGAGCAATATGAGTGCAAACAATTCTCAAATAAACTACATACAACTCACCCGTGCTCTATAAATCTATTACCTATAACTAGTTTTGAAATATTATTATCTGTAATATGTCCATCAAAGCTGGCAATGTAGATGAAATTTATGTTAAGACGTTGAAAGTGATATCGAAATATATAAGTTCCTCATTGGAATATATCTTTAATTTATGTTTTAAAAGCAATATCTAGCTTGACGCTTATAAAATTGTAGATATAGTCCCGATTCACAAATCCGGTGATAACAAACAGGCATTTAATTATATACCAATATCACAAACCTCTAATTTATCTAAGCTCTTAGAAAAAATTTTGTACAATACGTTGTCATTTTTTTTACATTTTAACATATTATCTAATCAACAGTTTAACTTTAGGAAAAATATTTGGACGGGTGAAGCAATTGCTTATCTAGCTGATAATGTATATACAGCAGCTGCTATTAGGCATTTGGCTAAGGCATTTGACACGGTCAACCATGGAAAACTTTTAGATAAGTTGGAAAGTAATGGTATAAGAGGCTTTTGTTTATAAGGAGCTATTCAACAAATCGAACGCGAAGGGTAAGGATAGATAGTCATTATAGTGAGTACCAGTCAATCAGTATCGGTGTACCACAAGGAACTATTCTGGGTTCTCTTCTTTTCATTATTGACATGGATAATTTATTTGAAACTCCACCCCCTGATACCATACTATCATATGCTGATGACACAGTTATCTTGGGATAGGGCTTGCCAGCTATCAAATGAGCTTCTGAGCCTTGTCCTTGTCCAAAAACTACTTATCTCTAAATATTTCCAAAACTGTTGTTTTAACATTTGGTTTTAGCATCCGCAACGAATTTAAGATATTAATTAATGGTGAGCTGATCAGTAGGGTGTATTCTTATGAATATTTAGATACTATATTTGGTTGTCATATGAGATGGGATATGTACATAGATTACACAGTTAAGAGAACTAGACATTTACTTTTCTATTTTCTATATGATAACGAAAAATCTTGCTACCCAGGATCTTACTTTTTATTTATTATGCGCTATTCCATAGTTTCATTAAACTACGGTATTATTTATCGGCAATTAATTCTTTGCAAGTCCTAAAAGACAGACTAATTAAAATCATTGCATTACCGACTAAGTTAAAACCTCCACCTTCAATAAAACTGGGTTTTATTTCTCACTCTTTACTATCCCTTGTTTATAATGGCCAAAAAGAAGATTTTACTCAAAGCAATAGTAAAACCACTTAATAAATCTATTAAACTTCCTAGAGTTAATAAATCTTTGTATTTTAAGTTTAGCAAAATAGTAGCAATTTCTTATTATAACAAATTACCTAACACTTTAAATATACCAGAAACTACAAAAAAAGGCATAAAAGCGAGGCTTGCGGGTTGGGTCTCTGAATTTTACACGACCTAATTTAGTATTTTCTAATTAGTCTTTTTTGACTATTTAGTCCATACTGATTGAACCATTTTTATTTTTTTAATTTACTTATCGTACAAATAAGTGCTTATTTAACTATTGTTCATGCCGGTTCTTTTTACAATGGACTTGATTGCTTGTGCGGTGCAATTACTATGCATGCTTTGTATGCTGTGTTATGATATTTTCAGGTGATAAATTTAAAGTGGAAATAAACTTCAGAAAAGAATATAGGTGTTCCATGAAAAGTTAACGATGGAAATTTTTGCGAAACGTCAATAATTAAAATACGAACAAATATAATGCATGAAAATATTTCAACTTAATTTTGTACGTTAACTTTCATGTTTGATAATTTTTGATATTAGTTTTTCTTATTATTTATTATGTATTCATTACACTGTTATTTTTTACTCATAAGGCCTTCCCAAGTTATGATCTCACAAACTCCTGTACTTCAATACTATGGACTACAACTTGTAGTTGTAGACCTGGTAAGAGACTTTTTTCCTCAGTTCGGCGAATTGGTTCGCTTACCTTTTTTGTCAACGTCCATCAACGCTACTCCCACCCATCCGAGAGCAAGCGAAACCAGAAGCCACCGCATAGTAGCGGTAGAACTCAGGCGATGAAGACTTGAGCTAAGACCACATCTACCTTTCATTTTTATATAAATATTGGTTCAGTGATGTGTGAGGGAGTAAGGAGTAATTACTTCTCTTCCCCTTTTAGCAGTGTTCTTCTAGCATGTAGTAAAGAAAACATAAATTCGTCTCTCTCATGAGAATACAAGAGCAACTGTATGATAAGTTTAATCGAAACACTTGTGATAGTTCCACATTTAATCTGTTGTTGAAGATGATCTCCCTTCACATACTTCTCCTGAACCGACACACACGTGAAACGTTTATTCCCGATACGTGAAATACTTTATAGCTTCAATATAATTAAATTTTATGGGATAATAAAGAGTAAACACACCACTAATAATGCAAAATAAACACATTTTCCTATCTATGAAGCGCACATAATGTAATATGCCCAGGAAAATAATTGTTGTATTCTTCTGTCTTCTACGTCCTAAAACTATCGTTTGTTTTATCTCTTTGATGTTTGTATTCATGAAGCGCGGTGAAATTTAACAACCCGATATATACACTCGTTAAATTCCCTATCTAAGATAAGCATATCAAAATATAGAAAATTACAAAATAATTACCACAAGTACAACAATGCATACGACGCATCAGTAGATAATACAACAAACAACATTTGCTAAGTTTCGAATGTGTCCACTAAACATTGTTACACTTCTGATGTAGTTTACAATACGTTTGATTACAATGATTGAGATATAGTATTAACTAACTTAGTTATCCACCATCTCTAGAACACCTTCGTAAAATAATAATAATAATTTATTTATCTGCAAGTGAGCAATGCTCGGTGGCAGATGGAAGACATAATAAGAATATACATAATACGATAATGTGAATTTAAAAAAAAAATCTTCGTCCAAATATCTATAAAATACACAAAAAACGGAATAAAATGCTTAGAAAATTAGTACACAATAAGCGAAAAGGATAATACATCTAAAAAATTAGAAAATTAAATTAGGTCCATATGTGTGTATATTCACATACGTACAGAAACACATTTTCACTTGTAAACAGATACAGACAAACACTCATACGTACAAGCACGCTTCAATATACACACATATACCAATACACCTCCTATAACCTTAATGTAAAAATGGTTGCTGAAATATAAATAAAAGAAATTAATAACATTAAAACAGGATATGTTTTTCGTTAAAATATCTTCAGTTGACTGAAGTAGTTTACAATTTAAATTTAAGACGTATCCACACACTGTACTTCACGGTATGTTTTACTTCAGCTAACATAATCTGGTTAAAATTATTTTATTTTTCAAAGACAAATTTGAATTATTAACTTTATTTGCGCAAATAATGAAAAATATTTTTTTTCTAAAACTATATTTCAAACAAATATAAATGTATTTTTGGTTTAATTGAGAAATATTTTCACTTATATACGCTTCAAAATTATTTTCAAATGTAGAACAATTCAAACATTTTCCAATTTTGTCTCAATATACCAGGGTCCCGGTAAAAATTTTGTGCAGGTAGACCTGACCCCTAAATGTGGGTTGAATACATTCTCTGTACGGTTATTCCTGCCCTGGATTTTCTCTGGTTTTCCTCAGGGCACTTTGATCGAAATCCATTGGATGTTCCCCCCTCTCTTCCCGGAACTTAACTTATAGCTCAAGCATCTCGAGGGCGTGGCATCGTTGTTCCGCGCCTGCACCAGACGGCGCTCATCGTGGAGGGGCTGCACGGCTTAAATTGTAACAAGTCCCACTGGAACATAGAATGCGAGTGCCATGTCCGCCGGAAACCGGCCACTTAGGCTCCTCTCATTAGCGGGGAAACGTGGAAGTGAAGGTAGGAATGAGGTAATGATGAAATGGTGGGAGTTATGTTGGGTTTATTGACGGAAAGATGATATTGAGGTGAAAGGATGAAATTGAAAAAGAGATAGTTCGGGGTAGAATGAGGGGATGGGGAGTTGAAGGATACCGACGGTGAGCGCGGGGGTTGACTCTGCGAAACAGATGCCGAGAGTACTTACGGAAGATGTTGTTGGGGGTGGGGTCGTGGAAAGCCTTGCGGATATGTTTCCGGGCACGAAGGAAGATGAATTTAGTTATGGGTTCTAAATTGGATTATAGCTCAAGGTCGTGCAATATGGCTGGCTGCCTAACACGAATTTAAGTAATGGACGGATATTAATAGCAGCCACGAAGAGGACTATTTGCAGTAAGAAAATGCAAGTTATTAACACAACAAACTAAAATATCAGATAATATTTCTTCCACGCGCGGCAAGCAGAAAGAACAGAATAGCACCACAAGTGCAAGTGAGTTGAATAGATTTTCGCACAGACGATGAAAAACTATCTGGTTTATATAACACAATAATATAACATGTTTGTGATTCTTCTTTTTTGTAAACATGTTTTTGTTTTTATAGTGTTCAATTATCCTGTTGTTACGTTTAGTGAAACAATTTGTTATTATTTGAACCACGTGACGTCGGCGTAAATCCACGTCGAAACGCAGTGAGCCATTCACAAAAAATAAAAATAATATTCAAAGTTCATAAAAGGTCGTAAGATAACAATTATTTATTTAATTAGATTATATAACGGACGATAATAGTAGTAGGACAAGGTAATATTCGTTCCACACGTTCGATGCAGAAAGAATGGAATAGCGCCACGAAGCAAGCCACTTAAATTGAGGGCTGATGCTCGAGATAGATTTAAGTTTCAAAAACTCCGAATGTACTGCCAACATAACATATCACCACTCTTAGGGACGATAACGAAGTGGAAGCGTTGGCAACGCTGTGTACGAGTCGTGTGCCAACATGACACCCGTTGGACTGGCATTTAAAAATCAATAAATATATTAATAAATAAATAATTTTGTGTCAAGATAGCAGTTAAAAAATGCCTATAATGATGTTCAGGAGAATAAACTACTTTATTGCTACTACTTTACAATAAACTAATAAATAAATAAAATTAAAAATAAGTACAAAATAAAATTAGTTTATTATGCTCCTCGAGGTCAAACGCAGTTTGTAACTGCTATTTTGACAATAAAGTTTATTATTATTAAACACAGAGCGTTTCCGTTCAAGCGTTTTTTTTTCTTTTGTTACATTTTTTTCTTAAACAACTCGTGTGACTTTGAGATTTGTTTTCCTCGTCGTCACATGAGGTAAATTTCACTATGTATTCAGCATTGTCATTGTGAAATATTTAAAAACTCATACTTCCATATTTCATTTCAGATAAAATAAATCGTGGGAAGAGTTTTTTTTTTTTCATCTCTATCTACCCTCCGAAGCAAAGGTACTGATATTAGGAAACCGCTGGTTGGGGAAGAAGAGAAAAACTTCTCTCTTTGTGGCAGTGAATGCTGTAGATTGTAATAACACACTTAGTGGTAAAGAAGTTCAGGCTGTTTTTGAAAAGAGTTGTCAGTACATTCAATGCTTCCCTACTTGAAGAAGTGGAGATAATTGTATTTTAAGAAGAACAATCCAAAAAT
>NNCF01127170.1:3796-30135 GCA_002313205.1 Laupala kohalensis
TCTTTTTGTACTAAAAAGATCCATGTCATTTAGAAGGGCTGGGTCAGAGTGGATCTGGGATAAGATTACATAGATACCTGACATCTAGCACTCCCTCCCTGCTATCTCGTTACTTGGAAAATTTTGGATAAAGAATATGCATTTCATGTCCATCAATAGACATCAATCTTGACAAAAATAAGGAAAGTAATTAGCAAAACTCAAAAAATTACACAATTCTTTGAAAAAACATCAAGGACCATTCTATGTCAAATCAATCCAGTTAATGGATTTCAAACATGACCATCTCAGATTTTCATAAAATTTTGAGAGAGAGGACTTGACTTGACTTATATACTCTTACTCTTACTTGACTTATATACTCCTTGGCGCAGCTCTCCTGATTTCACCTCTACACTTCATCTCCAGCTTATGTGTGGTCTACCTTTTCTCTGCTGTCCTGGGGGTTCCATCTAAGTGCCTGCCTCACTATTGTCAAAGGTGCTTTCCTTAGTGTATGACCAATTCACTTCCATTTTCTTCTTTAGATAGTGGCAAACACAGCTTCTTTATCAGTTTTCTTCTATAGATTGTCATTGCTGATTGGACCAAAATATTTTTAATATTCTTTGTAAATTTATTAATAAATGTTTGTAAGATACTAGATATTTTTTTTCCTACTTTCCATGTTTCACTCCCCTATAACAGCACTGACTTGACATTGCTGGTAAATATTTTAAGCAAAGTTTTCAAGAGATATTTTTCATGCTTGCCATACTCGATATAGTTGAATAAAGGCAGAGTTGGCTTGTTTAATTCTGCATTGCACTTCTTCTTTGGCATCGCCATTTTCCATCACAATACGTGAATTCTTTCACATTTTCGACGTCATTGTCCTGAATTGGAATTTTCGAGTATTTTTGGCGTTGACTCTCATACAATTACAATTTACTTTCAGGCCAATTTTTTTCCCATTTTTCTCTAGGTCTTTTAATTTCTCTTGCATCATGTTGAAAGAATGTGACAGTAGGCATATATCGACAGCAAAGTCCAAATCTTACAGTTGATCAGATATCATCCAGACAATAAGTCTTCTCTTCCCTTCCAATACCCTTTTCGTATCTTCGTNGTTGATCAGATATCCCCCAGATAATAAGTCTTCTCTTCCCTTCCAATACCCTTTTCGTATCTTCGTCCATCACTACAAGGAACAGAATTAGAGAGAGAATGCATCCCTGTCTTACATCTGTGGGTGCCGGTATATGGCTCGATAATTTGCCTTCATGTACTACTTGGAATGTCAAGTCCCGATAGGTAATCCTGATTAAATTACCAATTTTCTTGGGGATGCCATATATCTTAATGATATTAAACATTTCATTTCTGTAAATGGAGTCAAAAGCCCACTCAAAGTCGAAACGTGATCTGCCTCTACAGAAACCTGCCTGTTCCTTACTCGGCCTTCCTTCCACCACAGAGTTAAATCTTTTCAAAATCTCTCTATTTCAGACTTTACTAGGGACCGATATCAGGGTAATACCCCTCCAATTTTTACAGTTTACGGTATCCCCCTTTTTCAAACAAGTCCTCCCCTCCAATCTTCAGTATTAATATTATCAATACCCAGTGTTTTGCCATTTTTCATTGCTTTTAATGCATTCGTATTTCTTCCTTGGATGGTTCACAGGTATGAATTCTACAGTCTTCCACATATACTTCTTCTTCTTCTGGGTTTATAATAAATAAATAAATTTATTCTCAAAAAACAGTACAAACTGTGTATGACCACGTGGAGGACAATAAACTAGTTTACAGTACTATGTTCTTCTCTGGGAACATTGAACATTTCCTTAAAGTACTCTTCCCATCTTTGCATCTGGTCTTTTTTGTTAGTTATTAACCCACCATTTTTTTATTTAATTGGCTGATTTCTTACAAATTTTCTCTGTGATGGACTATGAGTTATACTGTATACTTCTTTCAGATTGTTCTACCTCGTGGCCTCTTGGGCCTTCTGAGCTTGCTCACCCCCCGCATATAATATTAAGCTTATATCTTCTCATTGTTGCTGCCACCTGGTGTAAATTTCCCTGCCAGGTACATTGTCCTTAGGTTTAGAAATCCAATAATCGTTTCCCTGTTCGCGCCAATGTTTGTCATAAATGGAGTTGTCCNCTATCATGCCAATAAAATATATAAGGGATACAAGACACGTAAATCAACAGTTGCAGTATTGCTAGACTTCAAAGCTGCATTCGATAAAACACCACATAAAACTATACTACTGCAGTGCATGAAACTTGGAATTTGGGGCAAACTCCTTAAATACCTAGCAAACTTTCTCAGCAAAAGACTTATACAAACAGAAGTAAATGGAGCATTATCAGAACTGGCAAAATTGGAAAATGGTGTAGTACAAGGATCCATAATCAGTCCAACACTCTTCAATATAGCCCTGCACAACTTATGTGACACACTTACAAGAGGAGTCGACTATGTGATATTCGCTATTGATAAATCACCAGACAGGGCATGTGAACAACTGCAAGAGGCATTATACACGGTAACTAAATGGAGTCAGAAATGGTCCCTTAAAATTTCGTCAACAAAAACAGAATGTGCATTTTTCACAAGAAGAAACACTCTCAAGATTTATGAGTCAAAATTACAAATTGAAAACCGGGAATTACAATTCAATGAATGTCCTAAACTATTAGGAATTCATTTAGATCAGAAACTACGATGGAATAAGCACANTTTTTAATGCTCTAGTGTCTCTCCTAACGGAGATAGAAAGCTGGGAGAGGTGTCATTTTACAGCTGATTAAATGATATTTTCTATAATGCACTATATGATATAGGTCTAGTCAGAAAAAAATTACCATATTCAAAATTAAAATTTTAATTTTTANTGAAGAAACTAAAAATCTATGCAGCAAAAGACTAAACACCATCAAAACAGTTGCTAGCAGAAACTGGGGAGCTGACACATCAACACTTAAAATGTTTTACACCTCATTTGTACGTTCTAAAATGATGTACTGCAGTGAAGTAATAATGGAAATGCCTGAGCGCCACGCCGATTGCGGCGATGGAAATAGAAGCATGTCTGAAACCGGTGGATCTGCTCATAAAGAAAGAAATCATGACCAAATGGACTAAAATCAAGACTCTTCCATTCAAGCATCAATTAACTACTCTGACATATAAAACTGGGATTAGACAGTCTTTCACATACNTAAGGTTTTCAAATTAGTACTAGCAATAATTGATACCCTTCTAAATCATCTGAGAAAATTTCATTGTCAATGTGATCAGTGTTAAAAAAAATAAAAGAATATGGTTTTTATGCCATGTACTGACTGCGGCATGATAATTTTTCTCTTAATTCTTGTTAATGCACTACTATTACACTGAAAATTGCTCCAGTACGTTAATTCCGTATATATACGTACCAAGAGTGTCTCTCTCTCTCTGATATAACTATGATAAGGAACAGTTACAAAATTTCAAAATGATATGATAATATAGATATAATATTACACGACATATATTCAACAAAGTATTCATTACATTATGTACCCCAGGCAAATAACTCCCATCTACATTTAAATCCATTATTCCTGTAAACATTGTTTAAAGGAAATACAAAATTTTATAGTAGTATTTGACACAATTTCAAGAATTGGGCTCCACCCTGGGACCCATACTATTTCTTCTATATATTAATAAAATCCCATCCATCATCAAAAACCACAAAATTGTACTTTTTGCTGATGACACAAACATCTTATTCCATTCCAAAACTGCTGAAAACTTACTTAACACTACCAAATCCACTATTGCCACCCTAATCGAATGGTTCCAACAAAATAAACACATAATAAATGCTGACAAAACTTGCATAGTTTCCTTCCATAATCCTCATTCATCTAAACAGCACACTCCTAATATAATGGTAGCCACCTCATCTTTAAACAAACAACACAGTTTCTGGGACTTACTATACAAGATAACATGAAATGGAACTGTCACCTAGAAACACTGAATATGAAACTCAGCACAATAAACTATGCCATCAGAGTTCTAACAGCAAATTGCACAACAGGTACCCTTCGAACAGTATACTATGCAAATGTCCATTCCATTCTAAAATATGGTATATTATTTTGGGGACAAGCACCAGAAACAAAACAAACTTTTAGTTTACAGAAGAGAATAATACAAACAATTACCAATAAACTTTCTTCGTGTAAACCATTATTTGAAAAGCTGAAAATACTTCCACTGCCATGCACATACATTTTAGAAACTTTGAACTTCATAAAAAAGGATCTACTAGACAAAGGACCACTCTACAGATTTAATTCTACTGTTCATGTTCACAACACTAGACAGGCCAGAAATATCCATCTACCATAGATAACATCCACTCTTAGCCAAAAGAGCACTCATTATGCAGGTATTCAACTATATAATGAGTTACCACNAAGCACTCAAATGCAGGTGTACAGCTATAAAATGCGTTACCACTAAACCTCAAAAACATACACTGAACCCATTCAAAACAAAACTCAAACAATTCTTACAACAGAAACTCTACTACAGTATACAAGAATTCCTCAATGACAATAATCATATGACATACAATCAATGATAATATGACATACAATCTATTACAGGTAATCATTAGAGCAAAGGTGCAGAAGGTGACCCATGATGCAAGAAAAGATCTAACAACATTAAATTACACTCTTTTAGCACAAATATAGACCTTGCCATAAATTAATAAAATAAAAGTAAAATAACAGAATTCCTACCATAGATATTTAACAACCCTGGCCTAACTAATGATTAATATTCTGTAATAGTAGAAAATAATTGTATTTTATGTTAATTTCTACTTAGCCCGAGTTAAATAAATATGGTTAAATGTATCAAAATTATTATAATGTTGTTATTCTTATATGTAAATATTATTGTTATTGTTGTTAGAACTATGACTCACCATACATCATTGTAATGATCTATGTGGTTCAATAAAATATTATTATTATTTAATTCGTTTCCATGACCATTGTTAAAACTCCAGTTTTATCAACTTTGAGAAATCCACCACAGAAAACTGCATCGTAAGAGCATTTTCACTTGACTATCTTGAGGTGAAAAACTTCTCCAAGTCTTTGACGTTTACAGTCCTATAACTATGGTGAACCCAGTCATTAATATGCAGTTGACATTGACATTGGAGGGTTTTCTCCAATCGGTTACTACCTCGGAGACAGAGCACCTCACTCATTGGTCATGTACAAATGTGCTGACACATTTTACCCCTCTTGCATTGGATTGGCAATACGAAAACCCAAAACTAAGTCTGGCAACATCCCAATCACATGCTATGCCAGATTATTCCTTTCACCAGTTTGACAGGAGCACTCTTTCTCCAACTCATTCTCATTCAATTGTATGGGAGTAAGATCCCCATTCTACGCAACACAAAACTTTCCACCATCGTGCCAATGGTGGTCGCTGAAATGTGCCCATAGTTTACGGTGTCTGAGGACTGGTGGCGCACTACATAAATATAGATTAAAAATAATACACCAATGTTTTCTGTACACTTACCGAGGATTTGACGGTGATTGCTCTCTTAATTTCTGACAAATAAAATTTTATTGCTGTTTCCGCAGCATCTTTTGAACGAGCAGATACTTTCAAGAGTTCCATTTGAGGAGAAAATAATTTAGCAGAATAGGCCACATGGATTGCAGTCTCTGGTTTATCACCAGTAAGGACCCTAACAATAATGCCAGCACCAATAGTCAGGAACTCCTTCTTGAAGTTTGTCTTCAATACCGGTAGCCCCTTAGGAAATCAAAGAATACCACTTAAAACAATGCAGTCACATTAAATTATATTGCAGGAAGAAGTCCTTCATATAGTTAGTATAATAATTATAATTATACCACAATTATATGTAATACTGATTGTATAGAGTCAAGACATAGAACCAAAATGCATTAGATTTCAATGACTAAAAAACTTGGTTTTTAGCAGTTAACATCTTTCTGGTTATCGCCGAATAAGATTTATTATTGTAAGCAACAATCCATTTCCATACCAGATGCAACACACATATGAGATGAGTTACTAAATATTGATGTCATATATAAAAAATAATAATATAAATAAATAAATTTATTGTCAAAAAAGCAGTATAAACTGCATATGACCATGTGGAGGACAATAAACTAATTTACTCTCCGGAAGCAAGCAAGGGACCATCCCATCAATTCTGATCAAAGGTCCTAAGGCAGAGGCGGATTCAAAAATTTAAGCAAAAATTCCTAGATGAGATAAAACATTAGCTACAAGTTATAATACGAATAGAATGTAAGTACATTTGTAATTTAATACAAAAAATTTGTTTTTAATGCACAAATTATTATCAAACTATAGATTATTCAGAGTATAGTGTTTAAAAATCATAAGAATTGAAATAACACTAAATTCACGATATTGCGTCTAACAGTGAAGAATATTTTACCAGTACAACTCTGCAATCCATCAAAAATATAACATGACCCACAGGTTGAGAAACTATCCTTTGCATCACCAAACTTGATAAATGCACACATGCATATAATAAACATACTAGTAATGTAGATATACCTAATAAAATTAAATTTGTTTCTATCTTGGCATAGGATTCTCTTATCTTCTTATCTCTATTTTCTAGACTCAATTCAGCTTCTGTATTATTTTTCTCCCATTCATCAAACTCTGATTCACTCAGAATACGTTTTGCCATAACCAGAACTCTGAGGCCTTGACAGGCATAGGCATTGAGGTGTTGTTATGTGTAATATATAAGTTGTTGCATAAGGACATCATCTGTAAAACAAAGAAAAAGGCATTAGAATGATATTTAACTATGTACAAATAAAAACCTTTTATAATATTCTATATAAATGGTTTTACACAAACAAGACACCTATAAATATAGGCATAGTATTACCATTAGGATGCTATACAGATAGATAGATAGATTTCAGTGAAATAAGTATAGAAATTTACATGAACAAATTTGAATTCTGAAGAGTAAATGGGGCAAAATACCAGTGAAATATTAGACAATACAATATTGGATAAACCTTAATAAATAAAAGGAAAAGATTATGTCAGCTTCTATATCCGATTGTCATTGTATCAGTAGTAGTAAAAATAATAATTCATCGTTTTTAGTTCACTTACATTTACTCAAGCCTTTGCAAGTTTTATCGCAACAGTAGAATTATTTACATCTATTATTTTATCGATACATCATTGACAGCAAATATACTTAATCATTTCCAAGGAAAATCTATTTAAATCATGTAATTATATTGTACGGCTATTCATTCATATTATGTTTTATGATATCATTACAAATCTCAAAAACATTAATCTCCACATGATATTCGTAAAGAAGACCCACTAAGACCATTCTGATCTTCAATATGAGGTGAGAGAAAGTTAATCTTATTATTTTCAATACTTCCAACAATAGCTTTACATTACATTGTTTATATAAATTGTGACATTAAAAAAAATTTAAACAATCAGTTGAATTTTTAGTCAGAGTACAATAAATAATTGCAGTTAGATGCAACAGAGAAAGGAATCACAGACATATCACATCTTTCTGATACCACAATTGCCTGGCAGTCCTTGTAATCAACAACTAGTCAAAATTGATCCCCATGTTTAATGATAAATCTGAATAAGAGAACATGGATTAAAGAAAATACTGTTTCAAAGAAAGACAAATTATTTTAAAGAAACAGTATAAGAAATTTTCCTTAAAAATAATTATATTTGACTTCATATATCGAATAATTTATTGTCATGGAAACAATAACAAAAAACAGTGTGTGACCACTAGGAAGTCAAACTTATTTACCTTTCGGATGCAGGCAAAGGACCATCAAATCAATTCCGATCAAAGGATCCAAAATTTTTGTGAACCAGGGAAAAATCATAATATGTGCCCCCATAAAATAATATATTGTCTGTGGAACTGCTCAACAGAATTAAGATAAGCTACACTTTTCACACATTTCAAAGGTAAATATGGATAAATGCTTCCCTTGGACAAAATCAAAACCATTATGGTATTATAATCCTCACATAAAGTTAAATTCTTTGTCTAAATTAACATACATGATATGAAGAATAAAATTACAAGAAATGATCACTGGAAGTTATTAAGAAATTAAATCAACATTTCAATACCACTGTCTTTAAACTCAACTATTTCTCATAGACACAACATACATATTCACTATCGTTCTCAATTTCAATAAAGTGTACATGTATAATTTATATATTCCAAAGACTGCATAAAATTGTAAACAAATTCAACAGAATTCTGATCTTTTTCAACTTCAGTATTACCTAAACTTTTAACGAGCTGAGCCCTAATATTAGATGTTATTTGACATATTTTATTATAACATTTCAGCTGAATAGACATAACAAGAATAGAACCATAAAAACGTTCGAGAATATTGGAATATTAAAAATTATGTGTGACACATAAAAGGTCGCGAGTTAAAATGTTTGTATTTAACGCAATAAACATCATTGATTACATGTATTTTATCAGTCCACTCTCTCCTAATTTAACATTTCTCCCACATCAATACTATATTGAAAAAAAGACTACACTTCATACAGTTTACGAGTTCAGTTTCTAATTATATTTCATCACAATTTTTTTACATTTGAATAATATATCACGTAATTTCGACGAAAATCAAGCACGATAATACACAAAATAACAAAAATTTACATTTATACGCCCAATACCGCTAAACACTTGTGTATTCAATGATACTTCAACGCAATATCTTTAACCATCTGAATATAGTGAGGTTATAACGCGTCATAGGAGTCAAGTACCTCCTGGATCCGTCTGCAGCGCTAAGCCACACGACAATATTACGCGACGAGAATTCTCTGACGCTGCCGTCAAAGCAAAAATTGAAATCTCGTATTACAACAGTAGAATATACAAGAAGGTATTCTAGTGGAGACGGTTACCTGCTGTCATTCTGATATCCTAATACAGTGCACTCTTTTGGCGATCGACATAACTAAAAATGCTAGTGTTAACTTTCAACGCTAGGTAGCGCTAATGTGCTCCGCCACCTGCTGCAATGATGATAGCCAAGTAGTGACTGCAGTGCACTCTGTGGTTAAAATTCTAGACTATATTCCAAAGTTCGTCGATCACCTCTCTGCATCTTCTGCTGTTGTAATACAAGATTTCAATTTTTGCTCCGACCGCAACGATTCGACGAGTTCAGTTCGAGTCGAGCCGCATACGACGTAGGAGGTGGCTGGCTGGCTGGTTTCTGTTTGGCTTCGGCTTATGGACGAGATGAGCGGGTTGTTTTAATTGCCTTTTTAAAATTAGGATGCGTGTTGAGGACAAATAGAGCGTACAAAACCGAAAATTGAAAAATTATTAGTGAATCTGTATTCGAAATGGTATCCATATTTATATTAATATCTAATTGGTATTTTAATTACGTCTCTACATTTATCATTATTGAATAAAAACTTGCCTGATGGAGATCGCCCACAGTGGGGGGGTCGAAACGTTGTGAAGCTACTTAAAGAGTTAATAAAACAGTCTGTGTCATAAAATTGTTTTATTTTTAGTTAATAAATCAGTCTGTGTCGTATTGATTTGTTTATTTCTCAAAGTATTGAACTGTTGAAACGGTGAATGGAATTGAATAAATTTGGTTATAATTTCGAAACATTCCAGATTGTAATTCTATCACATAAAACAGTTGAAATGAGTAAAGTAATATTAATTAATCTGTTCCAAAAAATCATTGAGTATTCATTAAATAAAAATAGAGTTTATCACTAGTCTCGGATGGGTTACATTGATTTTTTTATGTATAGGAAATGTGTAGGAAAATAATTCCTCGGAAAGTTGGTGAGATATTTATTTGGCAAGATAACAAATTTTTGACCATTTTCATTTGGGTTTTTCTATATTGTGTCAACAATTATAGGACTGACTGTGATCAGCACTTAAGAAAGCATGTTATAATAGTTTCTTTTGTCTAATTCCCATGTATCTTTTATGTCTCAAATTTCTTAATCATACCTACCAAAGCTTTGGAGAATCCATTACTATCAGCTATGTTACCATACTTATATTCTGTGGTTCCATGGAGTTTTACAAAGGGCTGCTTGTAATTGCACATATATGTTATACTAGATTTTCTTAATGTAAAATTATCTGTATGATGATGTGAAGTATGAGTAAAGTAATTGTGTTTCTATATACTCCAAATTCAAATTTACAGCCACCAAAATTTTTTTTTTCAAGCCCAAGGAAGATAAATAACAATCAGGAATAATAGTTTCACAATTTCAAATTCCATTTAATAATAATACATGATCTCTGACTTTATTATTATTATTTTTCATTTATATATGCACACAAATATCATCTTCTCTTTCACTCAGCAGTTTTGGAACAGATAGAGTGATTTTTGATATTGAAAGGATTGTACGGAAAAGAAAATAAGTTGCCAGGATAGAAAGGAAAAAAACTATTAATCACATATTTTTCAGTCTTAAATATTTTAATAGAAGAAAATAACATCAGTATTTAAACATTACAAATGTAAGTTTTCTTTGTCTCCACTCTTTCTGAAGAGAAACTGTTATAAAATGTAACAGAATCTCTATGCAAAATATCTCATACAAGTTCTGCTACTTTTCTAAAAGCTATCTACAGAGAGCACACAACTTGTTCAAAAAGAATCATAAAGAAAATAATATATTTTAACATGTCATGATCATGTAAATTGAACAACCATCACACAAATTGTGATCAATTCAAAAAACTAGATACTTTATAAAAGACAAAACCCACCAACTCAATACTATTTTCCGTCATTCTCTACACACACTGTGATCTCAATATTCTTTGCACTCTACTTCACTGGTTCAACAGATACTTCACTATCTGCTTTCACCTGCTTTAGAACACTGAGTTTTGTTTAACTGTTTACAAATTGTCATTTCCTTCTGTCTCTTCATTTGATTCAAAGTCGACAACTGCATTACAGTACCCTCAAGCAACTTCTTTGTCCGACTGAGGTTCCTTCTTAAAGCGTTGTTTTCCTTCTGCAACCTTGCAAAATCTGATTCCAACTCAGTGCCTACGCAGAAAAATCAAAAGTAAATATATATTTTTCAAAAAAATTCAAAAAGTAAAACATATTATAACACCTGCAAAAAAGGAAAAGATAGATTCTTTATGGAGTCACAATGAAACCCTCAAGTATCTAAATTAAGTCAAAGCATGACACCTAGCACATGTGTTAGGTGACTAACAAAATTGACAGAAAAGTTTAAAATTTCATTCAAAGACTCAATTCTATTAAAAATCACTAAACAAATAATAAGCATGTCTTTTTCAGAAGGTTTTTATTAAGTAATAATTCTACTCAACATCATATTCTAGTGAAAAGAAATAAAAGATCAACACAAATTATGAAGGTGTATTTTTATAAAGCTTTTACAATAACAAGTAACTTCACAACAGAAAAATATTTACAAATGAGTAGATATTGTACAAAATACACAATGCAGACAAACTACTCACTTTCCCTTTTATCAGAAGAAAAACAAACAAATTTATAAGTAATTGAGAGAGTGAGATTACTAATTCAAAAATAATAACAAAATCACAAGTTTTTATCTGTTTTAACACACACTTAATGTTTCCAACCCATGAATAACAGAGATAGCACATATAGTTCACTTTTATAATAAATTTTAGTTACAGTGTGTATGTGAAAGAATGCTTCTTTTACCACATTTCTTCGACTTGAATATTCAACACGCTACAAAAGAAATAAAAAACACTCCTCGTTAAACAATTACTCATTAAAATCGAGTAGAAAAAAACATTAACAAAAGAATAGTTAGAGAACATGAAATCACAGAAAATCTGGGAGAATAGTGAAGTTCGGAAAAAACACATTAATACACATGCTTGGTATCTCGCAAAACATCACAACATACTGATAAAATAAGGATTATTCCTCTGCACACAAACAATTAGATCTTAAAATGAAGCAAAGAAACATTGTACTCAAATAAACCATCATGTCCTCTCTGATTTATTACAGCAACTATGTATTCATCATAGGGAAAGTGAAGATCGTGCTGAGTGATATTAATCTCAAAGAAGAGGAAACAAGTTAATTTTACTAGAAGGTAAGTCGGTCCAGAAGAGTAAAATGAAACAGAATTTACAAGCAAATGAGGTATTGTTTTGTAGTGTGATAACAGCACACAAAAACATCAACTAAATTTTACCTTCTGATTGGAACTCGTATCAAGGGATGTTTTCCCTCATCTTCGTAGGTCAAACTAAAAGAAATATTAAATAGAAATATTAACTGGAAAGAACATTTATGGAATACCAAGAGAGGCACATTGAACAATCAACTGTAGTAGTGTATTTTTGCCATGAAAAGCAAGAATTGAAATAAATAAAATTTAAGGAAACCTATCCAAAACTACTTAACATATTACCTTGAAAATGAATATAATTTCATAAATTTGAATTTTGATATCAATGTTCTATGGTTGAAGATGGGAGAGTCATCCATTGAAACATTCCATGGGCAATTTTTTATTTAGTCAATGTTTTTATAGTCTCATAATAAGGTACAAGAGAAACAGGAAAAATGAGCTTCAAACTATCTTCCTTGAATTTGAATAATTTAATATTTGTTACTTTTTAAATCACTACATATGGTAACATATCTTAACTCAACTTAAAATAGGTTATATTCTTGATCATCATCTTGGAAAACATGATCAAGAATATAACGTCATGATCAAGATCAAGAACGAGGGATGACAATGGGTTCAAGGTTAAAATAATAAAAGAATGCGGGTTTCTTGACGTGTATCACAAGCGGAACTAGAATTTTTCAGTTAATTATTGCAATATGTTAAATATTATGTATATTATTATGTTAAATATTGCTCCAGTATGATAACACAATGTATATATTGTCAGATTAGCATCTCATTTTGATATAATTTGACAAAGGAACATCATTAGTTTAACATAATTCAGTATAATGAAACATTTGTATAAACGAACACGAATGTTCTTATACCCTAACATTGTACAATATACTTCCCAACTATCCTCTGTCAACTAGTGATATAAGACCATTAGACCGCATTTCAATTAGTGAGGGCTCTGCTCCGTCAGTATCACCAAATTATTAATTTAATTTAGTTTCAGATCGCTTCACAACATGTCCATCATATTTCAAGATCTCATTTATTCACTCACCACTATACGCTGTCATAGTCCTTGCTCGAGCTTCATATTCTCCTTTAAAGAATACGTAGTACAGCACCAACTATCATTCGTGAAGGCAATGACTTTCAACATGCTTCTTTTTTTGACACCATCCTCTTAGATTAGTCAAGTTACCTGGAACACGAAATACAATACATATTTTAAAAGGCTGTATGTATGTAAACATTCAGATTACTACAAAACTCTTTGGTGTGTATACTATACACTTGGTTATCTACTTATTTGGTCTCATAAATATCTCGTCACATATTTGAGATGTGTACAATACATTTCTATTTTCATTTATATGCGATGTTATAACATTATGTACAAAAAAATTACGAGTCATTTCATTTCAAGATATCCATTGACTTTAACCTTACCATTTCCAATTGCTTTTGTTTTAAGTAAGCATAAACTACCAAATAAGATGATCTCAAGTTTGTTTTTGTTTCTTTTTAATCTCATTTTATTTTTTGAAATAAGAGTTTAAAAATCTAAAAAAATGTAATTTTTGCAGTTCTATACTGAATATAAATCTTGATATTTTTGCATATAATTTATGAATAGTTTACGCATAAAAGTAGCTTTCTCTTTCATATGATATGTTACATGATATATTTGTTTTACAATCAAATTTTTAATTTTAAAATTAGATACAAGTATTTTTTTTTAAAAACCTTTTGCTGATTCTTCTTTATTTGTATCATCCCTGCGAAATTTCAACCTGGGTTCTCAATGGGATCATACAGAAAAAAAAAGAAGAAAGAAATCTTGATTTGCATGATACACATTAATGCAAGGAAGCAAACTTTACAAGATAAAATATAAGTGTATACAAAATTAAAAGTCATTTTGTTTCAAAGTTTTTTGTTTTAAAGAGTACTTAAACTATAACTTTATTTTCAAAACTTACTCTTATTAAACAAGCAATAATTGTAAGATTAAATCAACTATCTCTTAAACTTATCGTGGGATTTTGCAGAGACTAGAGATAAAGGGGGTTTCTAATAACAGGAAGCCAATGGCACAAGTGTCAATCTTGTGAAAATTTGTTTTACAAAATTATTATTCAGGAAATAATTGTAAGTTTACATTTGTTTTTGTCTGTGAATGAAACACCATTCCTTCCCTTCTGTCAGACATATATCTGCTAGGCACTCATCTATGGGTCATGTCATTTGACTGTTCTGTGGGATGTTTTACGCTGAAGCAATTCACAATCCTTGCTACTGTTGACAGAAATGACACATTTCCCAGTAGCTCAGGCACCTCTCCATGACAACTGGATAGTCATCGGTATTGGAATTATTAGAAATAATAATTCAGTGGTAAAGTAAGAATTCTTTTATTAAAAATTTTAATTGAAAATTCAATTTTTCTCCCCGCACAAAAATGTATAAGAGGGAAAGGTTATTTTATGCATACAAATATACCGGACACATTTTAAAAATATTCAAATATATGTCATTTTACTGAAACATCTTTAATTATTTACACGTAGTCATCCACAGCCAGAGTCAATAAATTTGTTGGTCCAGACAATCCATGTCTCAGTAGACTAAACTATAAATGCTTAGACCGTCCTTCTGTGACCTTATAGTTTGTAGTATAAGAATACAGTTATAGTCTGAAGAAGGTCACAGCAGGAAGGCTGAAACGATGGTAGTTCCGGTTACTGAGATGCGGTATGTCCCACACAAACAAATTTTTACATCATTTATTGTTTTCTTTAATTTTGAAAAATTGTTCATAATCAAGAAGGAAATTCTTGGTGTGTCAAATTTTAAATTTTTAATACTCTTGCTCTATAATATAGTTTTGGGGTCTCATTCACTATTTGTAATTCAAAATGTTATTATAATACGTGAGAATTTCACAGTGATAACTATTTTTGAAATGACCAATTAAATTAACAGTTACATCATTTAATTAAGTTACACAAAGAACATTGTTAGCATCAACACATCAATATTTAAACAGCCTAAAAAATTGTGAATGGTCTTTTAAAAAAAACCCTTACTCATTATACAAGAGGCTGAGTAGGTCTCGGAGTCAGTCTGGATGTTGAGGCATGATGAAAAATCCCCACCTCTCCGGGTATCAAAGCCCGACCACCCAGCCAGCAACTCAGCGCTCTACCCTCTGAGCCACTCTGACTGCAACTGAGTGATGTTGAAAAGGAAAATCTTAAAATGAACTGTGCAATTATTTATCTATCACAGATTACTGATAACTTAAAGCCCATTAATTTTAATTTATGAATTCATAAAACACAGTAAAAAGACCACAGAATAAGTGTGGGAACCCTGTAAGTGAGTGGTAAAATTTTTACTTGAAGTCATTCTTACAAAAATCTAAGTATTTTACACAAAATTGTAAGAGAGAGAAATTGAAAAGTAAAATCCTAAAATAAATTGCAGTTGTGCAATTTATTTAACTACCGTAGATTGCTGAATACATTAAGTCCACAACTTTGAAACTTCCTGAATACAATGAACTCAGTAAAAAAAAACTCCTGATTAGCACACAGGTAAACAGAAGATTGAATCTCATCTTACCACAATACCTAGTGAAGTAAGCACCTACATATTTAAGCATACCCCTCAGTATCATCAACTTATTAATTTAATTTCAAATTGTTGTACGACATGTCCATCTCATTCTTAATCATATTTATACACTCACCACTCTATGCTGTCATAGTCCTTGCTCAAGCTTCATATTCTCCTTCTAAAGAAAATAGTGCAGCAAAAAAATTCCTTCTTGCAGGTAATACATTCACAATCTTCAACATGTTTCTTTCTTGACACCTTCCCCTGACATTTGTCAAGTAACCTGAAAAATGATATACAATATATATTTTAAAGGCTGTCAGTTTAAAAAAATTCAGATTACTACTACACTGTTTTCTGTGTATACTATACACTACGTTATCTACTTATTTAGCCTCGTAAATATCTCATGACATCCATTTGGGATACGTACAATACATTTCTATTTACATTTATATGTAAATTTATAACATTATATAAAAATACAATAACATGTAAACATGACAGAGGTGGTTGGAACATTGCAATGTTGAAAGAGTGGTATAATATATTTCATTTTGGTAGGAGGCAAGAACATTACAAATTAATCTGTGGTACATTCATTCTTCTAAAGCTAATAATATATATAACTGCAAATTAAATAAATAAATAATTAAACTTTATTGTCAAAACAGTTGCAAACTGTGTGTGACCACATGGGGAATAATAAACTAAGTTACTCTACCAAAACAAGCAAGGAACCAAACCATCAATTCTGATCAAGGGCCAACGGGCAGCGGCAGATTTGAAATTTATTACAGAAATTTATAAATACGTACTCTTATCCATTTATTATTCTAAAATGAATCGTAGATATTATGTGCAGTAAAATGCGAGATTAATAATAATAAAAGTATTAATGACATTCCCGCCATGGAAAACCGGCAAAAAGCCCGGGCTAGAATGACAATATTTGAAAGAGGAAAAACAATGTTTTAAACGAATGCAGTATTCAGAATCCAGCGAAATTCTATCACCAGTAATTTAGAACAATGAGGAACACGGTCTCGTAGAATGTCTCTTTATAAAGTGAATACTGGTACTTTAATGCATAACGTAAATAAATTTAACCCAAAATCTTAAATCAAAACAAGCGCCCGAAGAAACAGGTGCGACCTCGCCGGTGCAGAGCGTAATACAGTGTTGCCACCACAGACTAACCTTAGTCAGTGGTTTCCACCAAGAAAAAACGTTCATTCTAATTTTTTTCTGAAAAGGTAGTAGATAATGTAGTAGTAGATCTAGTACTTGAATAGTACTACATCTTTCTTTAAATAAATAAGAGTCAAACCCACACAATTGATTCCCCCTATGTCGTATACTACTCGACTTCGTGATATTTTCATCTTATACGTCTTATTCATTATCACCAAACTTGACGAAATAACTCTTGGAGACCCTGTCCTTAAAATACTCTTTTTTATCCCTTGTAGTGTAACACAAAATTAACATTCCGTTTTATAAAGTATATTCAGTAAATTATCCAAGAATATTATTTTATTAATCTGCTTTCTACGAAGTTCATTTTATTGTAGTCTCCGTTAACATAGCGTAGGTACACCCGTAAGTGCAATTGCCATCAAGCGAAGGATTTAATATCAAACGACAATCACAGGCAGTACAAGTCGTAACGAGTGTGGGGTTTTTGTTGTAAAATATTACTGGTGGCTACTCTGAAAAACCACTCGAGTCCGCTATCTTTGTTATTTTAGTGTCCAAACTTTCGACAACCTTAAGTATAGTTACAGGAAAGGTACATATAAAGAATCTATATGGTAGAAGTTCTATATACCAGACACTCACAAGACCATAAGATGTGTCCACTATTGCAGACACCTTTGTAAAATTAATCTCATTGAAGTGTATACTAATGGAAAGGAATGAGCAAACGTGATGCGTCTCCATAATTAAATAAAAATTACATGTCCCATGCTTGAAGTCTGCACAGGTTCACTGGAAAAGACCAGGTGGATGCTATGAATAGGATTCGGGAGTTGAGGCGGATGGTGCAGTGGAAGCAAACCTGTGGTCAAAACAAGGTCCCAGGTTGAAGTCACAATTTTCATTTGGCCATAGACGATGCAAACTTCCCTTCCCAAGTAGATACTCAGAAGTTGTGAGTTAAAAATATTCTATTTACTCTCCTGGTACCTTGTGAACTTCAACTGTTTCATACTGAAAGAGCACTCTCACGAGCAGATATTGAAGTTTGATAATTAAATATCAGTCCCTTGATATCAACAGCATACTTAAAGGAGGTAAAACCAACGAACACCAAGATATAACCAACAACATACCACAAAATAGAATACATGCAACAAATTAAAAAAACAACTGATATTGACAAACTGCCAATGAAGACATGGGAAGCTCTGAAACTAATTGATGGTATGTTTGGTTTATTTTGTGCCCAGATTATTAAGATGTTTTCAAATACTGAGTAGTTCCATGTGAAGAAGTGTAGAAAACAAAAACGTGAATTATAAAAGTTCCAGAACATGATTAAGTTGTTTTTTTTTTTACACCTACATTAGTATTGGTTTAAGAAATATCTCTTTTCATTCTATTCTGGGTAGTGAAAATTAAAAGTTAATTTTGAAGATTATATTGCTGTATCTTCGTAAATAAGTTAATTGAGGCATAACCTATACATTATTTTTGGAAATTATGGAAATGCATCACTTTTGTTAACTCAATTCCATTACTGTACATTTCTTTGAGATTAATTTTCCAAAGGTGAATATTTTTCAATATCAGACACACCAATGGTTTCATGAGTGTTCGTTATAAAGGGCTAAATCCTGGGCATGAAGTTCACCTGTTAAAGAGATTAAAATAAGTAACTTTTACAAACCCGTAGGAGCCAGCTGCTTAAGAATAGTAGAATCAACTCCTTTACAATAAAGAGTTTTTTGTTTGTACTGTATCACGATGAGGTTGCCTTGCAACAACTAGTGTTGCGTACAGCAACAAGTAGAAATTCTTGGATTTTATGAGTATGACTGTGTCCTCTCAACTCAGAACTCAAGGTATCATGATTAGTATCATGATACGCCTGAAATAAAGTAAAAGATGAATCAATTTTCATGCATCATTTATATTAGAAATGGGTCATAACATTCTTTCATTCAAAATTGAATAAGTCTATTTTATTAAAAAAATAATAAATATAAAAAGATTTTGTTTACTGATGTATTTTTAATACATCATGTAATATTATACTCAAAGAAAGAATTTTACCATAACTTTTCAAGTTCATTAAGCAATTTTTTTTTATTAAATGCAACTGTCACAAGAAATTTGAAATTTTAATAAAATTTGATAGCAGAGGTACAAATACAAACTCAGAGGTCTTATAGCCTTCCCCCTCATCTCCCACATCTTGACAATGTTCAAGCATACAGTACATCTATTAAATTGTGAAGGATATGCAGTCTTCAAATACTCACGGCTTCACAGACAAAAAATATAACAATACTCTGATAGAGAGAATCAGCCATTGTAATCCAAAATGAATGAGGTTGATACACAAGGTCTAAACGACTTTGTCGATACAGATGAGGTTGTGCTATTAGTATTTCTTCAGGAACATCTTGATCGTAAACACCTGCAATATCATATTAAAGGGGAAAGTCAATAATCAGAGGATTTATTGTAAGGCACAATACACGACTGCAATATAAATATCTAAATGCGTCAAAAAATATTTAGCTTCAAAAAATATTTAACACACATTCTTCCATCTTTTGAAGTTAAATAAGTTAAAAGGATAAGGCAATGATTTTGGATTCCTCTTTTAACTAGTGATTGGAGCAGTGAACATCCACTGACTCCAGGGAGTTCAATTAATTTCACTAGGTCNACTGACAGGGAGTTCAATTAATTTCACTAGGTCAGTTTTGTCAAAATATCAACCAGAAATGGTTAAAATTAGGTTCTTATAGCAGTAAATCTAATATTTTAGAATTAAACCAAAGATAATTCTGAAGCTTCCAACATGCTTATTCTTGATACCTTACTGGAGGAAGTAAATAAATTATCTACTTGACACTGATAACCCACAAACATTATTAGCATACCAACAATATAATCAATCATCAACTTTATCATGAATAACATAGATGGGTATACAAAATCAAATACTTTTTAACAATAAATAAATATTTTGACAACAAGTACAGTATTTAACAAAACCCAAAAAAGTTATTTAAGAAGTACATATTGTTATCATACTATAGATTATTTGGAAAATATTGTTTAAAAATTGTTAGTATTAAAATACCACTAAATTAAGATTTAATTTCAATAAACTGTGTCCCTAGATAAGAGCCTAGAGAGAGTGTATAAAAAATCTGCCTTTACCCCAAGGAAAACTGGAGAAAAATCCTGGCCAGGACGGAGCTACAGAATAATACACATAACCATGCCAAAGTTGAGTACACATAAAACTAAACTTAAATGAATTTAAAAATATAATCCAAGCATGGAATGAGAAAGTTTTGAAATTGTTATTAATTATTTGATGGTACTCCTGGAATAGTGTGATAAAGAAAAAGACAAATTTAACTTTTATAAAATTCAGTAAAGAAGCACTGGTGCATTAGGTATCTATTAACTGCAGATTTGAAGAGATTAAATTGAATAATATCTTTTATATTTTTGGGGAGTGAATTATATAGAATGATCACCGTATGATATGACTCTTTCTGGCAAAGAGTTGTTGACAGTCTAGGACAAGAATATTATTCCTATTGCGAGTGTGGTATTCCCATTGTGTGTATTGTATTGTGAGAACAAGACAGTTTCATTAGAAGCAAGGGTGGTACTTCAGTATATTGGTCTTAACAAACATGAAAGTTTCATAAATATAAATGCAGGGAAGTGTTAAAATATTTAATTATTAAAATAGTGGTTTACAAGAAATTATTAATTACTTGGTCACTTAATTATTTGGTACAAGAGTTCATTAATTATTAATTATTTATCACATTTCATTTATTATTTGGTCTTACTGTTTCTTCTCTGCTTTAAAAGCTTGTTACCTGACTTAGTTTTCTTTTTGTGTGTCACTAACTTTGAAAGTACAAACATACATTTAAATGCTTTTTTACTTCAAAAGTATTTGAACTTGAAGATTTAATTTCCAAGATGGTAACAGCTGCCTATTTCACTCTAAAATTTACTTATCTCCAAAGTACTATTTTTTAGATTGTAAGGGCTTTGTTATTTCACAGCACCAAGGACAAGTAGATATTTCAGGTTATTTTGTTATTTAAACTCATTTCTTGTTATGGAATATTGTTTGTTAGCACATTTATACTGGATGTTCATACTCTGGCAATGTCATCAAACAAACATAATCAATCAGCCCAACTTATAAAACAAAACATTATAATTGCGTAATTGTGGTGTATTTGGTTTTAACTTAAATTAAAGATATAGTCAAGCCAAAAATATTTATTTATTTGCCAAGGGTGCTTTTGATAGCTTATGCTGTCATCTTCAGTGACCTACAATCCACTTGTACGCCACTAAAGATGAGAGCATAACATGTCCAAAGCTGCTTTGGCAAATAAATAAATATTTTTCTAATTTATTACTGAATGATAAATGTAATTTCCCTGATGGTTTGAAAGTTAAGTGAGACTCATCTATAAAAAATTCCAACTTTAATATACAATAAATATCTATAAGATCCTCATGTTAAAGAAAATTACAGACCAATAAGAATCTCCACATGTTTCATAAAACTCCTTGAAAAAGTAATTACAAAACCATCAAGCAGTTGTTTGGACAAGTATATGTGCTACACTCACAGCGTTGTTCCAGAAATAACAGCTGCAGATGACATGAGTTACATACACGAGGTAATCCTCAATCTTGAATGCAATAAGAAGAAAATGACATTATATTCACAAATTTTTCATGGCAATATTAAACATTTGGGGCTAAAAGATGATTTGCAAACATCCTAATTACAACTCCGATAATTCTATGATGAGAAGGATGACAGGTCATTGAAACAATCATTCAAAAATGCAGCACTTCAAGATTTCTCTACCATGTTATTGTATACAATAACTTCTTATTTTTTTCCTCTTATCAAGGAAGGAAAAGTTGTACAAAAGTTGTACCACTTCCCTGTATGCATCAAGGAATAATTATTTGGTTGAGTGAAAATATGGCCATTCCAATCATTGGAAGAGGAGGGAATATATTAGGTCATTATATTTCTGATTAGAGAGACTGAATAACATGAAGTAAATATTTTCTTGAATATTAGATACTCATATATAAGATCACACAGTAATCTAAAATTCCTTCTTTTTTCACCTTTTGACCAGGAAGTGCTCTGACAAAATTCAAAATACCAATAAAGATCTCAGCAATCTTATCAAATCTTAAAATTCTTAGTTTAAGATATACACATCAACAAGTGGCTTTTTACGAGTATGATTGTATTATCAGTCAACTAAATACATTTCCATTAACATCTACATGTTCTTGTTTTGAATTTATACTTTTAATAGATTATTTTAATTTTAAAGGGAAGTTTAGAGGACTGAGATGACTGCACCCAGGCTCCACTAGTACCTCTCCTATGTCATTTTTTATATTGCTAGTATTTTATTTAGTTACTTTGTTGCCTTGTAAAATAAATGAAATGAGATAAATGAAGGGCCTGATGATAAATTCACAGAACCTGGAGGACATACAGAATAAAAAAGTACTTTTCTTGAACAACATTTTTTCCAGAACATGAAACAATCTTGGGGACAATCTATAATTTCATTTAAAGTTTTATTCAGTAAAATATTTGATGCTAATTCCCTCCTCCAATGAAGATGGGGTAGATCAAAATATTCTTGAAGATACTTATATTTTTTATCACACAGTCAACTCAGCTAAGAAATTAAAGTATGGATTGAGTACGAGTCGAGTCGCATTTAAATGCATCTCCACAAGCTGGTTGTCATAAAATTATTTAACTTGTATTATGTGGTCAAGGCCACGCACAAACTCCTATATGAAATGATAGCATAACAAAGGGACTTAACCAAACATGAGGGAGAAATATTCTCATTTTACGTGTACAGGTATTCGGAAACTGAAGTAAATAAAATTCATCATGTCACTATTATACAACACGTCTGAATTACATTAGCAATCTCAAATCCACTAACAACAGAGCTACTGAAAACAAACATCCAAGCGCAGAATCAGCGTCAAATTCGTCGTATCTATTATAGTCTGTGCTTGTGCTATGACAGTTTGACGTCATTTGTCANTGAAGAACAGAGTAGAACGCGCAGGCGTATCTTACCACTCTCCAATTACTCGGGACATTTCAGAATCACGTGAACGTCACATTCGAGTCAAAACTAAAATTCGATGGTAGGGATGATGGCGGCAGCTTAACTTGGCCCAAGTGTTCCTGTTTGAAATCTTATATCTGACCTAGAATGCTAAACCCCAGGAGACCCGAGGCACATCCCCATACAGGATATAGGTGGCCTGGGTGGAAATGGTGCACATTTGTGAAAGGCAAACGGGTGGTGTAGTGGTTAACACCCCTGTGACCAAAGCAGGAGGGCCGGCTTGTCGCCATTTTCACCTGACCGAAAGTTATCACATATCTTCTCCATGTGTAGGGTACACGGAAGAAATATAAATATTATTTNACTTTGAACTTTGTAAAAAAGGATTTACTACACAAAGGACCACTCTACAGATTTAATTCTACTGTTCATGTCCACAACACTAGACTGGTTAGAAAAATCCATCAATCACAAATAACATCCACTCTTAGCCAAAAAAGCACTCAAATGCAGGTGTACAGCTATAAAATGCGTTACCACTAAACCTCAAAACATACACTGAACCCATTGAAGACAACTCAAACAATTCTTACAACATAAACTCTACTACAGTGTACAAGAATTCCTCAATGACACCATCTAATGAATGACATCACAACCAGACACAATTGTCTTCACCAGGCTTATTTGCCAGATAGAAATGAATGTTAGTCAAAGACAAGAATCACAAGATATTCTCATTTATTGGCGTTCACAGAAATAAACATACTTTACTCTAGCTCTCTACACATCTTCCTTTCAAACATGAATCCGGGCAAGTGCAGAAAAATTATGATTAACAAGTGGTCAATGAAATAAAATTATTGATAACAATAAATTTGGAAATTGATTTATAATGTAACGGCATACTTCTGTAATTGCTTAGAGAATTTTTTAAACAGAATCAATGCAGTAGTATATTTAAAACAATTTTGTTGTGTATTTGTTATATGAACAGCAGTATATTTGAAGCTTAATTATTCCTTCCTTTTCTCAAATTAATATTTTAATATATTTATACGATAATTATACAATTATTATTTTTGCCAAAAGCAAATAAATATTGCTTATGTCCTAGTAATATCCATTAATCTAATTCTCTCCAGAATCAAGCAAGGGACCACCTCACGAATTCCAATCCAAGTACCCGAAAGGAGGATCCAAGAAAAATTCTGGCCGGGAGTAGGGATAGCATACAAAACCATGCCAAGATTGAGAATAGATAAAAATGCTTAATTATAAACAATAAGAAATAACAATAAGCATTCAGTATTGATATAAGAAATACAAATTAATGATGATGTTAAAAAATAATACAAATAAATCTTCCTTACCATTCGACCAAAACCTCCAGAAACAACAACAAAACCACCTGGGTGATCTTTGACTTCTGCCATCCCTTCTATATCTTTATAACAATAAGAAGCAAGGACAGCATTAGTGGTTGGATCAAGTTGGTCTAGAGAAAATGGTGTGACTTCAAGAAGAACTGGCAATTTTGTGTCAGACCAATGATACTTAAAGGCATTGTACTTCTGAAAATAAAAATTGAACAAGTAAAGACAATTGCTGAGAGTTATATGTACCACATATACTTACAAAAAGAGATATCCCAATTAAATTTTGAAAAAAAACCTACAAAAAAGCGATGTTTCTTATGTATATATTATTTAGGATCATACTACATATTTTGGATTTAAATTGAAAATATGGGTATTTTTTATTTTTCAGCTCATTGGATAATCATTCATTAATAAGATCCTTTTCAGTTCTATTATCTTGGTGAATAACAGGAAGTGAAAACATCTGAAAACTCATAATTTCCAAAATTTTACGCTTGACAGTTTCTTCATATCTGTGCACAGGAAAACGATAGCGAGAATTTTGAGTACCTAGTTATATATATTTTTCGATTGTGTCCATAAAGTTTTTTGGGTACTTACATGTATATATATTTACGTAAAAAATTTAGTCGAAATTGTTCGGGATTCTCTGTGCGGTTGCTCGGGTTTCGCCGAATAACGAATATGTGGAGCACAGACTATAAATGATGTGGAGCCGCCTGGCAGTTACCGCCAAAATCGTATGCGATCGTGTGATACCAGCACGATATCTCGTACAATCGGTCCAGGATCGATATAAAACGACTGTTAGCATGTGTCAAGCGATTGTTATGGGTAATTATCTCAAACACAGAGGTTCCGAGTCGCTCCGAGTTCGTTTCTTTTCGGACGTACACGTAAGTTCATGGAAATCATTCAGCTAAGCTGCTGGTACAAAATTTCTGCCAATATAAGAATTCTCTGATTGCTTTTCCTTTGGTAAAGTTATAAATTATGTTATAGGTGTGGACGAGTCTAGCAACGTGTAAATAGGTTATAGGTGCCTTGGAGCAAATATGATAATCCCTATTCGCTGTTTCACCTGTGGGAAGGTGATTGGAAACAAATGGGAGGCATATCTAGGTTTGCTGCAAGCAGAATATACTGAAGGGTGAGTTGTTTGAATGTCAACTGTCTTATCAATGTTAATATGATTCAACATCCACATTGATTGACAATTTTGACTTCAAGTAATCATATTATACTCTTATTATTAATTACTAAATAATGTGTGGTAAGTATTTTTAAATAGCAATAACGTTTGGTGGTACAGACTCAATACCTGTGAAACACAATGCCTATCAAATTATCTTCATACTTAAACTAATAAATTCTTGTGGAATTCAAATATACACTTGTAATTTCTCACAAATAGTCATTAAACATTGAAGTGTTTTTGCACAGCATGTTAAGCTTATCTCTGAACCAAATAAAAAATAAGCCTTGACAAAGCCTACATATTTCTGTTCAGATACTGTCTCACTCCTTGAAGTTTCCTAGTGCTGATGAGAAATAGTGTTTAGTTTGTCTGAGTCACCCTCTTATTTATGCAGCCATGAAGGTTCTGTAATTGTAAAACATTCCCATCAGCATATTTAGGAGCTTATGTTAAGCACAAGCA
>NNCF01127170.1:30146-90216 GCA_002313205.1 Laupala kohalensis
GGGGCTTTAGGGCTCGTCAACATCAAAGGTCATTAGAGCCCTATTAAAATGCAGAAGTGACTATTTTTAATAATGAGACCCTCTGATTTCATGGGTGAAAAACCAGAAAACTTGTGAATATATATGAGTCAGGCAGTTTTATAAAGTTGACATCCTAGTTTTTACAAATTAGTTAGTTACCTGTATCTTTACTTTCTGTTTAGTGATGCATTGGATGCCTTGGGATTGAAGAGGTATTGCTGTCGACGAATGCTGCTGGGACATGTGGACCTGATTGAAAAATTGTTGAACTACGCACCATTGGAGAAATAGTTCAACTTGTTTTCCTCGATTATGAAAATATATGACTGTTTTCCTTAGATGTAATTATTAATTTAAGTTTCTTTGTGAATAAACTGTATTAAAGTCCATTTAGAATTTGTTTTTTTTTTTTTTCCAAAGTGACAGGTTTCTGTTACAATTGGGTACTCCATTTAAACAACCTTTATTAACAGTGTCCTTAGCTAAGTTCTCCAACTGATTATCCAATAGTCTACTATTTGTCTTTTATGTGGAAGTGATGGATAGGTACTGTTCATATGAATGCTGCATACAATCATGATTTTGCCTATAATTGCTTCCGAATAACACTAGAGTAAATGATATGCATGAGGTCTTAATACAGATTCTTGACTTAACAGGCTGTTAGGCAAAGTTAATCTTATTGGATACAAGAAATGACAGTATGTTAATGCGACATAATTCACAGTTGATTTTCCTTACAAATTCTATTAGTACTTAATATGGTGTGGATTAGTTTAAACGTGTTATCTGGTGCTTTGGAAGATACTGAAAGGTAGAGAACTCGCAATTTTGCAGCTGCAACTCACGAGAAATTTTGAAATAACATCCGAACAAGTTCAAACCCAGGTAGTTCACCTCATGGCAACCAGCTGATTTCAAAAATGCTGCACAAAATAGCTAAAATCTGCATTGTGTGTGAAATAGCTTCTTTGGAAATCATTTAACCCACAAGGAGCATTTGCTGAGCTATGTTATTGTATGTCAACTAATATTTGTCTCGGTACTAATATTGATCAGTGGATATACGGGTCATTGTTCTATTAGCGACTGAGCAATATAGGCTTATTCTCGTTGTTTTGACGGCCAATCTGCTTCAAGGAGACTTAATTTTGATAATTTGTAACAGGAAATTAAAAATGTTTTAATGATTCACTTTTCTCAAAGATCCAAAGGATTGTTGGATCAAATGGTTACTCTCGCTTTTGTCAATTTTATGGCCAGAGGAAAACTCAGCATTTTAAATGCTAAGGCAATAAACAATGATACAGAGCTGAAGTCTGAGTAAAGTTTAAATTAGTTTCATGTCCTTTTATTAGAATACTTTCTGGAGAAATCCACATAAAAATAATAAGAAATAGCATTTAATAAATATTTATGAATAAATATCGCATTTCTAGAAATATATTTGGAATGTTCAAGTTATAGACAGCCTTTTTGAATTACACTGTACAAAGTATTTTTAACTGACTATTAAATCTATCAGTGGACTTAGAATATCACATCATAACAAAACTATTCCACCAAGTATAGACGCACAAAACCCAGTCGCACTTTAAAATAACTCTCAATCGCACAGGAACAAGTATATAGTGTTATAAAACAGGAAATCCTTTTCCCTCACATTGTCTCTTGACGAGAGAGAGGAGTGAGAGGAAGTAACTCCGAGACTGTGGGTTTACAAAGAAGGAAAGAGGTGTTTCCAATGGAGGATCTCTTGAAGGAAAAGAACCAGCAATAGAATCGGTTTCAGACGTAGGATCAAACCCACCTCCATGCACAAGACCAGCACTCTGGCGCACAAAATCCACAATACGATCGTGTGAGGTAGCTTCGACAGCTGCACAACTCTCTCTGTGTAAGAGGAAGCACACTAGAGTGGGATCTGATGGATGGTCGAAACTAGACACTTCAAGTAGTGGCAAAACCCGATGCGTTGAGTCGTCTTCCAAGTTCACTAAATACAGAGCGTTCGTACACAGCACTAAAGCCACAGCTTCATATGCACCTGTTGCAGACACAGAAGTTGCTTCCGTAACAAAGATAAGGCTCTCTTTCTCGGCAGCTCTATCGTTCACTAACTTCCAAGCGTACTTCAAACGAGAGTTGCTGCCATGGGATGTGTGGTCAACAATGGGATTGTGGCGTTGTACAGGCATAGATGTCCAACCAGCTCCATTCAATAATCCCTCTCCTGTCAGAGCGACAAACTCTGCTGCACCACTCAAAGGTTTGGTGACAACTCCAACCAGTCCTAGTCCCACTCCTGCAACAAGACCTCTTGGAGATGCTCCTTCAGACACCACCGACTGAATGGGATGGTGAGCTATGCCTCCAACAGCACCGAGGATGCTGATTCCCAGGCCCTGTAGTCCTTGCATAAGGCCTTGAGTTAGTCCTTGAGGACGATGGCGTCTGAGTTCTTCAGTTCGCGCCATGTGCTCATGGTCCAAAGTGAGACGATCCAAGTTACGAGCCACACTAGATGCCATCTTTGTGACAGATGTCAAGGTACCTGCATAAGAAATGAGAATCAGACACAGGCAGCCAGATTAATGTAAAAATAACAAAGGAACTATTAGAAGAGTTAACTCCCGAATTGGAAACATATCCTTTACCACCAAAATTATGTCTTTCATTAACTATTCAGTATTTTTTTACATCATCATCAAACTGTTGTAGTTAAAATTTGGCATAGTAGAGAACAAGAATTGTTTCTTTCATAAAATATACAATGAGACTTATAACTTGTCATTCAAGCTACCATTTTACCTTAAGTAGTAGTGGGTAATATTAATATGTCCTTCACCATATTAACTTTTACCCATCACGCAACCGGCTGAAGTAATCCATTTAATTTGCATGAGATCAATCAGAATGCAATGTAACATTAAGTTATTTACAAACTTACCAGCTGTAATATGCTTCATGAGAGAGGCTGAGCCATGAGAGATTCCCACGAGGAAAGCCCACGGTCCATGGAAGATACCATGGTAAGGTAAAGTAATGAAGTCATGTAACCCGACACCCAATGTTCGAGCTAATCCACTGGGACTCCCGAGCAGTTCCAACGAACCCACCACCCAACCTAGTCCAAAGAGGGCGCCAGACAAGTAGTGCATGGTAAGAGCGTGACCCAAACGATATGGTGTGGTCACCAACCACTTGCGATCAAAAGAACGGAACTGGAGAGGTGTATGATCCAATGCTATGTACAATTTCACCGAAGTATGCACGCTAAGGAGAATAGACAGCGGCTCTATCGTCAAGGAACGTACACGCAAAGGTTTGGCTGTCTCTTCCAATTCAAAGAGTGAATCTTGAAGCACACGGATAGCTAACGCTCTTTGCAAAACAGAAGCATCTTCACTAGAATGTGGAACTTCAGACAAAGTAACTAGTTTGCCAGGAGCAAAGCTGCCCAAAGTATCAACAAGGCTCATAATGAGAGTATCTTCAATGTAGGCACTCAGAGGTCCTATGGCAATTCTCACATCTGTTGCAGTGATGGTACTCAGTTGACAAGGTTGTACCATGGTGATATTGATCTGCACTAGAGTTTGAGAAGCTGTCAACTCAATGAGCCTCTGAGCAGAAGCAGACAAAGAGAAGTAACTGTCTCGGGGAAGAGTTCTTCCACTAACCACTGGTTGCCCCATAAGCACTACAGGGAAATCAAACCCGCCACGTTGGAACATCTGGTTGTCAACCTGAAATAAAAGAAAAGGTTATTATTCACTTGCAACTTTAACAATTATAATTTTAGGATTGCGTATAGCTAATAACGAAGAGAAATTATCGCTTAACAATACATCATGCATTTACAGAATAAACTGTTAAGATTGACTAATATAAACATTCTTTCAGACTAAAATAAAAATGAAAATTAGAGAAAAGGAACATTTTAGTCACCTTACATTTGGGCAAATTGAGAAATTGGTTGCTCATTTTCAGGATGGGAAATATAACATTGATGATGAGGTGATTTTAATGATAAGTGTAAGAGATTGTTTTTAGCCGTTGGTTTGATGGTGACTTTAAAACCTAAACAAGAAAAGCCTCCATTTCAAAAAAGTTTTGAAGTTCGCTGGGGAAGAATTTGATTTTAAAATTTCATCCATCCATTTACCAACAAGGAACAGACAGAGGATCATTCAACAATAGTTGATGGGAGCAAGAACTACCAAAAGTAATCTTTATAGGTTTATAAAGAAACAACCATGTATTCGAGTCACTAAAATTGGAAAAACTGTATCGCACTAATATCCGAAATAATTAACACTAATACATGAAATTTCTTGATAAACACCCAGGTGTTGTACCTCAAATAAGAGGAAATAAACTTTCATTTTATGACAAGTGTTATTTCTCAAATAAGGGATTGTTATTAAATAAAAGATAGCAAGATCCAACAGCACGTTAAATACAATGCACTTGTTAACAAGCAACTTACCTGTAGGTCCCCAATAAGGATTCTGATTTTCATTGCTTTGTGTTTATCCAGTGTTTCATCAGGCTCTGTGGTCAAACACACATTGTCTAAACTTAACATAATCACTTCTGTCCTCTGAGAATTTCCTTTGGGAATATCTTCAAGCAAAGTTACATAGAGTCCTTTAATAAAACAGTTAGTACTCGACCTCACTGGTGTGCGGACATCAGACGTTGCTCGAAGCAACTGATACTGTGAAGTACCAACATCTGTTTCGAGCGACGTCACTTCTTTACTTGATTGCTGACCAGCAACCGTGCAAGTTTGCACAACTGTCTTACTAGGTAGTGTTTGCAAAGCTTTGGAGTATACATGTTCTTCGAAACCAATGACTCCATCAGATGTATTCTCCCTTTCTACCCCTGTCCTCACAGTTTCAACTTCTGCTCCATGTTCCAAGAGACGAGCACGGATATCCCGGGCAGATATTTCCACATGGCTCACCTAAAATACAGGAAAAGAATGAGAATTAGAATAATTCATTTTCCTAAACACATAATAGAAAATTTACAAAGATGAATGTTTGTTTGGATATTTGAAAGGTGCTGAGCATAGTTGTTATCGAAGTTAGGCAGGATGTTTCCATGGAGATATCAATTTATTAACCAATGTGGAGTTGTGTGAGGCGACTGATTCAAACTCCGGGCAACGATGGGTGAGAAGTATAAAATACATACAAAATATAACTGAACAGAATTTCCAAGAAAATATTAGGGTCTCTAAAAGTTTTGTCTGCAATAAGATTTCTTAACATTTTACAAAGATTCAATTTCTTAATGAGCATAGAACAGCAGTCCCCAACCTCTTTGTCATACATACTTTATTTTGACCAAAATAGAACCACATTGCTCATCGCCATGAGTCTAAGTTGCACCTTATGGTAGTAGTTAAGATGATAAACATTAGGGTGCCCATTAACAATAGAAAGTTAAAGTGTTAGTACTCTCCCTACAGTACTTATACAGTATCAAACTTATTTGTCCAACTTAGCTTAGGTTAAGTAACATATCCAACTCACAAACTTCACCCATATACAATTATTCTTGACAAACGTGGCATGCTATCAGACATATTTTGACTACAAAGTTATAACTGCCAGTTAAAAAAAGACTTTTTTCAATGAAAATAATTGTGGTTTGAGACAAGCAGACAATAGGATAGTGACAGAGCATTGTGAGAAAAAAATACCTGAGTGGTCAGTTGACTAAATAAGGAAAATAAAGTTACCCAGAGACTTTTACAAAAACTTGGATAGAGGTGCATTTGTTGTTTTATTTTAATTATAAACATCAGATAAAGAAACACAAATGTCAAAAAAAATATTTTTTTTTGGTAGCAAAACTTTGAATATTTCTGGATTTCTCACCATATTAAATCCAAATCTAAATTTGGATATCTTTCTATTTCAGTCAAATCATCACCTGTGTAGCACAAAGCATAGTTGTGCAGATCAGTTGCCATCAAATTTTGCTTCACAAAAATCCTTATTACATAATTATGAACACATATTTTGAAAACAAGAATTACAAGAACTGTCTTAATTTTAGGAAGGAACCCTAGAATCTAACGATTATGAAACACATTTGTTTGAATGTTCCTCTACAATCATAATCTGTGAAGACAAACTTTTGTACATTCAATTAATGTAGCCGAGTTCTCAATCAATTTAATTTACTTATTTATTTAATGTCTTTTGATCTGCTATTCCACTTAACTGTTGGACTTGGGAGAGGGAATTGTGAAGGAGAGATGTTGGGTCAACAGGGAACTTATGGTACCGAACCAAAAGTTGCCTGGAGTGAGGGAAACCTGAGCTGAAAACCTCACCTACTTCGGCCGAGCAGGGTTTGAACACACACTCTACTGCTCTGCGAGATAGCGGAAGCCAAGACGCTACCACTAGACAACCACTGTCAGTCTACAGACTTCTGCTTTTGTGCAGTCAATTAATTTATGAGGATCACGAAAGGATGCAATTTCAGAAGAACCCTATCACAACTCATTAAGAGGTAGATTTTATAAGAGTCAGGCAGGTTTTTGATTTTGCTGAAATTTTTATGGTGGTTCCTTCTAATGATTTTAGAAGACACCTATATATTTTTTCCCCAAAATATATTATTTGTGACCCACAAAAATTCCTAAAGCAGGTTGCGACCCAGTATTTTTTTCGAATCGACATCTTTCTGTTTGCTATTATCTCACTGTATTGAACATCAGCCAAAGTAATTCTTGTGATACAACACGACCTGTAGTAGCTAAATTGAATTATGTTATAAATTTCATGGCTGATCTTCAGCGCAGCCTGGCAGGGTTCGCCATATTTTGTCGCGGAAAGTCAAAAAACGCAGTATCTGAGATCTCATGGACCCGTGCACTGAGGGCCAGCCACAGTTTTGGGGTTTAACTTGTGTAGTACTACTCAGTATTAACTTAATTAGCTCATTTGTTGCAAGGTTCACCCTCGGTGCTGCCGAAAAATAGCTACTTTTGTATCTAACAAAACAAAAAAAGTCCTTTCGGTGACTCGTTGTTTCAGTGTACTGAGGGTCAATGTGGAACTTGATAACTGCATTTCATAGTATGAGACCTGTCTTTTAACAGACAATTGACAGAACTGTGGCTATTGGCCATGAGAGCACACAGGGCTGACTTGAAGACATTGTGGTAGCAAAGCATACAATTAGCTATATATTAGGTCTATAACGTATGTCATATGTCATATGTTTTTTTATTTTCAGTGTGACTAGTCAGTAGGCAGTCATATCCTTTTTTTACAATGTCATAATTTTACTTGCAACATAAGCAATAAAAAAATAACATTGTAATTGTTAGCAATCACGTTCAGAGAAATAATTTTCCATGCAATAAAAATAAAAATTTCAGCAAAATCAAAAATGGTGCGTATAATGACACCATTTCCGCCTCATTCTTATAAAATCTACCTCTTAACTACATGATAAATAAGTCACTGAAGTTTTGTTTTTCTCTGGTCTCATTTTTTCAAGAATTAAACTATATTCTCCTAAACATGCGCTCCATAATTTTTAATGAAAACTGACATTGTTCAACTTACCGTTTCGACTGACACGTAAGATGTGTAGCAGTGTACGTACACAGACACACGCACATCTCCATGGCCCGGCAGGTATAAAAATCTCTCTTGACTTTCACTTATATCGATGCCATACGACCACATTGCCTTTTCTTCTAAAGTAGCACATTCCAACCCAAAAACCAACAATGGAGATGAACTGCGTGTCCGGTCAGAAAGAGAATGCTTTGCAACGTCTGGCAGGTGGTAATGGGACTTGGAATTTGACGGAACGATACACCACCAGTTGATATGCTCCACTTCAGCAATGGCTTTTCCATTATTCTCAGATGTACTTTGAGCACAGGCAAGCTTGAAAACGCACTTGTTATGAACCACGAGGTTTGGATTTTTCTCTGGGTGTAAGCCAAGCAACACCTGAGCACAAAAGTTCATTGTTGAGAATATACCATAACAAGAGAAATAGAATCAGTCAAAATACGTAGAAATCCAGTTATCACAATGACAGATAATGAGATCAATCAGCCAAACTTATATTACAATATGTTTTATCTTATTACAACACAAATACAATTATAACATTGTACATTTATTTGTAACCATTCTGTGCAATATTTCCTGGTTGGATAATTTTTTTGTGGGGGTGCTACAGGGCTTGCCAACATCAAGGTCATTGGAACCCTCTGCATAATTTTCTCTAATCAATCGTTTCAATCCTAAATTAACACAACAATCAAATTTGAACATTCTTAATATAAAACTATTAAAAACTACCTAGAATAAGCAACTCATGGGTGTATGATATAGCAAAATCAATAATGCAAAAGATAATGAACTGTCTGGTTAATGTACCTGTCCGTCTTTCTCCTTGTAAGTCAGTACAAAGGATTCTGTGATGAGAGCGTCTTCCCCATTAGAAACACTGGCGGGAACAGAGAATTGCACACGATGAGGGGACTCGCCAGCCAAGCGTAGGGGACAGCTCCAGCCAAATCCAAGACTAATTACGACATAAAAAGCTAAATCCTTTTCATCCAAGAATACCACTTCAGAGGTGTCTGCAGGATTTTTCTTTCCAAGGAGAGACCAGTACAACATGGCAGTTCCTTCTTTATGTACCTTCAGATAAACGCATCACTTAAATTGAAATCTAATACTTTTAATAGATTAAATTATATTTTCAGACATCTTCTTCTAGTATTTACTTCTCATAAGCATGCTTTTGGGGGACCTGATTACCACTGTCAACTGTTTGGCTGATTTGCAGTTATGCTCAGGTAACAATGGGAGTAAGATCTTACAAAAGCATGCTTCTAACTAAAAGGCAAATTTTAGTCAGGCTGTTTATTACATTTCTTAGAAAAATTTGCTTAAATAAGCATCAACAGATATTAAATTAATGTTCAAAATTGTAGTATCACGACACTGAAAGTTTCAAAATAAAGAACTCACAGAAAAAAGTGTTGTTTTATCTGATGGGAGTTCAATTTCCTCCAAATCCTGCAGAGAACTTTCATATGGTAAACTTTTGCTATTTGTAGGAACAGCAATCAGCCCAACTTTTACAGCTGAAGTACAAATGGCATTCACAAAGACAAAGGCTGGGCGGAAATGAACAATGCGCATTTCATTGACAACGCTAGAATGAATGTTGAATACGCACATCGATGAATCAAGATCTGGAGCAACGACTATCAGGTTTCCTTCCCTCGGTATTAAACCTAAAATAGGAAGAATGAATTAGTAGAATTTATCTGTCAATACAAAAACATTCTATCTTCACATTTATATCATAATAAATATCATACAGAAGTAACAATAATGCTAATAGTGGCATAACCACTTAATTATTTATAGTTATGGGAATAATGATTTTATAATGATTTGATATTAATAAAACATCACATCATTTTAAAACATTTACAGTATCTCTTAACATATTTTTATTTATTATAAATAATTAATATTATATAATATTAAACCAGTCAATACAGAAAAAACGTAGTAATTTGAATATAGGTATGAATTAAACTAACTTGGAAAGTATTTACATGTACTTCACAATAAACATTCTATAGACAAAGAATCAGTGAATAACAAAATTATAACAATAATTTCTTATAGATGCTACTAGTTTGCATGTTTTAACTTCTTTTTGTGAAAATTTTTTCAAGTTATTCGGTAAGGAATTGATAAGTTTTAAAGACATTGATTTCAATCTTTCTAGAACTTTCATATTACAAGTTTCTGTACTAAAGAAAGTGAAATTAGATAAGAAGTGGATTTATACCCAACATCTCCTAATGCCAAATTTACCAATTAACAGTTTGGGTCTTATGTACAACAATTTGAGGGAGGATTGGAATATTCAAAATAAACCAGTGTTCCAGAAATGTTTATGATGAAACACAAGATAATTTAATTTTTTTCATAGTTAGTGCAGAAACAAAGAAAAAAAAAAATCACACTGTGCTTTTTTTTCTGTTGGACTTTGGAGTCACTCACCTGTGATTCGAGGCATGTAGAAGCTGGAGTGAGTCCAATCCGGACGAGCAAGTTGCAAAGCTGGAGAAGTGAAGTGACTTCCACTGTGAATGGAATCCACAATCAAGTGGAAAGTGCTCTCCAAGCGAGGAGGCATTGACACTCCATGAGATGCCACAGAACAAACAACGTTATCCTCACATCGCACCGAGACTCTCACCCCAAGGGTATTCACCAACAGAACCCAAGGTCGCAACTCCACCAGCAGGGTGGCGCAATATGGACCCAGAGGACGGTAATTCACCTACAGAAGTACGTCAAATTAAAAATTAATACATAATATCCCACCACTATATACCAAAACAATGACTACCAAGAATCATTATATAAATGCATTCATTCTATACAGGGACCTACCAATTGAATTGAAAACATTGAGTGTTTCCAAAAAATTAATTAAGCAAAAAATAACTAAATGGTTTATCAACTGTAATAATTAAATTAAGGAAAAATTATAACTGTTTTCTGCAACATCAAATAACTTGTTAAAATTGAAATTATTAAATGAATTGTTATTTTAAATATGTATTCATTACACGTGTTACTACACTGTTATTGCATTGTACAAATTTGCATTTTATATTTTTGTATTTTACCAATCCCACACTTAGAGGAATGTTCATCTTTGCGGGAATGTATTGTAGATTTTGTACTGCATACAATGGTAAATAAATACTACTACTACTAATAATATTAACACTCTAAATATTAGGGTGCATTCTGCACCCTAATTGTTATTGGTGGTGGAACACAAAATGTCATTTGGTAATTCACACACACACACTACTTACAAGGATTTTCCAAATGATTAAAAGACAAACATTATGACCATCAATTCATTTTTTGGTAATTTGAAGATCATTCAATATCCAAACAACTTCAACGAGCTTAATGAAAGGTTGTGAGCTCTTAAACACAGACTTATACTGTTTGTTTGTAAAAGGTCTTAAGTCTTGAATTATTTATTAAATGAGCTTTCATTCTTTTCATCAAAAGCATTGAAAACTGAAAATTATTTCCAGATGTACAGAGACAGAGATATTAGGTAATTACATGAAACACTATTAAAAAATGATTGTTGAATAGATTTTACTATATTATTAAAAAGCAGTTAATACTACACAAGACTGCAAGTGGAATTATGTTGTGTCTTAATTTTGTAGAAGGTGATCTCACTACCAGTACATAAAATTATCCGAAGAAAATTAGAAAAAAAAAGAGGTCACAATAAAAAGAAGAGGCAGCAGTATTGTGCCAAACTAAAGATATTTTTCCGAAACTAGAGTAATTTTGAACTAATTAAGTGAAAGCAAATAAGTGATAATAAAATCACAAACATTACCTGGACGTAAGTTTGGGGCTCCTTTTCGCATGCTCTCCAGTCCTCTGGTGAAAGTCCTGCGTTCACAAAGGGCCAATCCTGTTGTTTTGGACCAAATGGAAACTCCGCCATCTTATCAACATCTAAAGATTCTCCCCAATTAGGTTTAAAGAATGACTGTTCATCAATCATAGAATACGACAGGGGAACATAGGGATTGGAAGGAATAGTCTCATCCAGTTGAAGCATTAATTTGTGAGAATGGTCAATGGTTCCAGGGCAATAGAGTTGCTGGAAGCTTCCTCTGCCACTTAGGTGAGCCTGTGTTGTTACTTTGAGTCCAGGGGTCTCTACATGTATGTTTGCAGCCATCGGAAGATGCGATTGAATCATGTACAAAGGGCACAGCATCGCCAAAGTTCTCACTCCTCCAGCAACAGACTGATGAAAAACTCGACACCAGATACTGATGAACTGATTCCGATCCTCAAGCGGAACTTTCACGAGCCACGGTTGGCCAGTGGAAAGGGTCACTTTCAAAGGAATATCTCCAGACCATATGCTATTTAGCCCTTGAAGTCTTATACGTAAAACTATGTTATGTCCGCTACTAATGAGCAGAGAAGGAGGAAAAGAATTCCCTTCGGCAATTAAGTATTGGGGATGTCGTGCAGAGTTTTCACTCTCTGGTATGATTTTGCACTCAAACGCCTCGGAGAGATTGTTTCTAATGGTCATTTGTCCAGAAAAGGTGACTTGCTTCTGTGTAGCTGAAAGGGGTGTTACTCTGACTACAATGGACAAAGCGTCACTCGCATCAGGCGAACTCAGAGGTAGAATCTGTACTCCTTCAAAGTCAATGGAGAAATTGCTACTCCAGGCCCAGATTCCATCGTCGACACTCACTTTGAGCAGCTGTTTGATTTTTTGGGAACGCCAACAATACATGTGGCATTGCCGACTGGATAAGAGTAAATCTTCATCAGTTGATACTTGCCCAAAACGAACTGCACGGTTCGTATCATTACAAATGACATAACGAGTGAGAATAACCTGCAAAAGGAATTAGATAATTTCACATAACAGGAAATAAATGTTTTAATGTTCCTCATTAAACACTGAAATATTTTTCAGTAAACCAGGTTCCACAGAAACTTAGCAAATTATGAAATAGAATCTCAAGATAACATAGGGTTTTGTAGGATCTAAATAAGTCAATAAGGTTTATTTATAAATTTGATTTATAAAACTGGCTTTGACTTGAAACTACCAATTAACAAAAGAATTGTTTGGTTTTATTTTGCAATTGTACCAGCTACCACACTCTGAAGTGAAGGAGCCGGGTACTGCTGAGTACGTATTATTTATTTCACATGTCTCATTTATATAAACTTAAGGATCATAATTGTCTAACTGTTTCTCACATATGCGCCACAAGATACACACATAAGAGTACTTTTAAAAAAATGCAGTCAAAATCACATTGCAAGATCAAAGGACACCCTTTGCAGGGTGGTCGTCACTCAAGGTGTTACACTCAAGGTCAAATTCTAAACAGTGTTTACACTAAATTAATAAATAAATAGTATGACTAATAACAATACCTGAGGGTCACAAGCTGGATCCATTACTTCTGGATTAAAGCCCATGGGCAAAGCCAAAGCTGGCAGAGACTGAGCCCACAACTGCATAGACACTGCCAGTGTGTGCGCAAGGGCAGGACCAAATCGCAGGGAGATTGGTCGAGACACAAACGACAACTCCATAGCAGACCAAGACTCTCCAGCAAGTGCAGCCATAATATGCACACGGAAAGGCTCCAAAGCACAGTACTGGGTTAAGTAAGCGTAATCTATTATGTCCACTTGAATTAATCCCGAGGCATCAACTGAACATTTGTTGCTTTGCCAAGATGCCACGGATAAAGAGACATTGCCAATAGATGCAACAGCAAATGTCTGGGAATCTGGGATGACACAATCTGAAGAGAATCGAGTCAAAGGAGGAGGCATTGGATGCACTCCTGGGATTCCACAATGGTTGGCCAGAGAAACCTCTATTTTTGCAATGTCCACGGCGACCTGAACAAACAACAACTAATATCAAACTTCTTAAAAACAAGAGAATCACAAATTTATACAAAATTATTTACACATAAATGTTCCTCAGCAAAACAACACATTTTCCACAGACATAAGTACCTTGTACCGGCAATCAAAAGGGGGGGGGGGGGGAATATTGACAATTTTCATTAACACGACATTTTCTTCATACTTCCACTAAGTATGATTTAAATAATGAAAGAAATCAAAGGAAAGACAATTGGTGATTACCACATCACGGATGGTGTAATTTTTAAAAAATAATTCCGTTTTAGACTTTTAAAATTAATTATTTATCTTTCCTTTAAGGAAAGTGACTGTCCTAATAGCCACCATTGTAAGTACCCACCAAGTATTAAGGTATATTACGACAACTTCCAGGAACTTACAGAGTGGACACTTCATCTGTGCATGTAAACCAGCTACTACTAGCCAAACCACAGAAATGTCCATGCTTTCTTTCTCTATCATTGGACGATGTAGGATAAAATGAGCTTAACTTTGCTAGGTTTCATGTGGACTACTTTCAATGCAAATGTGAACTAAGATATGTTATTTTTATTCTGACAGTGAGTCAATGGTTTTAAAAATATACTTCTCTCATCCAAAGGTTTCTACTCAAGGACACACATGCAGATGGAGCATGTGCACTGTAAAAAGAGGAGTCACTACAATATAATATTCATTGCATAATGTTTGTCTCACTCTCCACTTGCATTATGCTGAATTACTAAATCAATATTATACGATTTGCCATGTTTCTACCCCTTCTCTCTCCCCTTTTAACCACATACATTTAAAAAATGAGAGAATATATCCCCTTTATTTTCAAAAATATATTCATAAAACCTGAACACGCTTAACGTCACATGGGAGTTTGGTATACTCACACAAATTTACATAGTTTGTAAATATAAACTTCCACAGAAACAATCTTCCTGTCAACATGTCTAAAGGGTTGACCATGGTGATGCCTCTGTTCAATTATCAGCTAAAATCTACACAGTACTTTCACAAAGAGTGCATTAATTTCCTTTTAACATGATAGGTAGAAATTTAAAATACTGTCTCATCTACAATGCTTCAGAAAATTTTACCAAGTTTGATGAAGGTACATACAATGGTGTAGATTTGTGTTGCACTTAACAACCATACATTCATGTTACTCGTATTAGATTTAACTTTCATATCGTAAGGACAGATATATAGGTATCAGTTTTTTTCAAACTTATCTATGATATTTATGTAAACACACAATTCCATAATTGAACTGAGATGGAAACATGTTATAAAATGTATAGATTAGTTGCCTGTCAAAAGGTTGTTAACATTTAAAACCTCATAAGCTAACATTATTTATTTATTTATTAACAAGAAAATTTGCATAGTAAATTTAATTTAAATAATTCAACAGAAAATTGTGTTTTCCTGAACAGTGATTTTATACTCATAATATGTATCTAATGCATTTAAGATTTAGTACATTAAAAAATGCATAAATTTTAATCCTGTCTTTGATTAGTATATAACTAAAAATACAAAAGAAATAATTAGCTTAGATCCATTCTTAACAAATCCAAGTTTAAGGATTGCAATTTATTGTACAAGCTAACACAAAAAGAAGATTAACATAAAAACTAGATTGAATGGAAGTTTAAACTTAAATACATATTTTGTAAGATGAATACAAAGAAAATAGATTTTTAAAAAAAGTCATTCATCTTCCTGGGCACAATTTTTGAGCCTTCTTTTGAATGTTTCCATCAGCTTTAGGAATGCCTATTGATGTGTACAGGAGTAGCGTGAAAAATCAATTACTGTTCCATGTAAGCAAGTGCTATACAATTATTTCATGAATGGAACAGTTTCTAAACAAGAATACTCCATAAAAGATCTTGATGTTCATATAGAAAGTAGTTTATCTGTTAGTCCTCATGTCTCAAAAGGTAAGTGAACCAATGAACAATTGGGTTTATTTTTAGGAACTCTATTAATTTGAGAAATACAAGAACATTAATATACTTATTTAATGCACTAGTAAGGTCTGAATTAATATCTTCAGCTACAGTATGATCACTGATTGTTCGCAGTGAGCAGCATTGTTCCATTCCACTGCAACAACACATTTTTGTTGTGTAATAACCTACTTCTGCAAAGTTGTGGTGTAAAATATTTCTTAATTATTTTGGTAAACCAATATTAATCCACAGTAATGGTTACACTATTTACTTCAAAGAAATAACACCCCATGATGTCAATTAATAAAACAGCATACTATATAGCACCTGCATCGCAAAGTAATGGTGGTTGATAAACATGGCAAGGATTATCTGGTACCCAGAAACTAGTTTTGTATGTTCAATGAGCCTTTGAGATGAAAATGAGCTTCATCACTCATTATGATTATTAAAGCTTCTTGTTCATTGGTTAATTACATTCTCACAGCAAAATCTTCACACTGGACATAATCCATTTCTTTCAATCCTACACTACGAGGATTTTTGTTCAGAATAAAGCTTAAATCCTTATGGAAAATTCTCCTCGGTGTTTCTGTTTACTATCAGTTTAGATGCATGTTCTCAAGCAGAATGGCCAAGGTTCCTCAATAAAGCCAATAATGCCCTGGCACTATTATTTGTATTGTGCCACTTCTTTTTAAGCCCTGGCAGTTATTTTCATATCTCTACCTATTGCAGTTGGGAATAGTTCCATGTACAGATTGAACTTTTAATGAACAAATTGTTAAAAAATATGCTAAGTGCAGCAGTTCAACTCTCTATTGTTACTGACGTGGCATAAATCATTCCACAATGGACACTATCTTTTCCCCTTCCACTCCTATCAGCTGAGACCAGTATTATGTTCCTTTGTGCCACCTTGTACATTCTCAAATTCCAGAAATAAAATTTGATTGATAACTCCTTATTTTTGAGTAAGTTCATAAATAAAAGTACTATACAATCAAAAAATGAAGGTATTGTTCGTAAATATATTGATGAATCAATAAGTGTATCATTATTATTAAAAACTCTTACCTGAAGGTATGGAACAAGAGCTGGAGAGAAATAGGAGTCCACACGCATACAAGCCGCAAGTGTCTGAGGACAAACAATCACCGCTGGTGTTGAGTTTCGATTGTCTCCTCTGTCATCCTCATCATCCGAGTCTCTGTGTACCGCAAGCCTCACACGCCACATCCGAGCGGCAGGACCAGCAGCAACGGATCCCGGAGGTCGAAGTTGCAAGCGTCGAGTTTCACTCTCGGACAACTCAAATTGAACCACTCGCAGCCATCGAGAACGCACCTCACTCCAACACTGAAGCTCGCAAAGGACTTGCTCAGAGAGCTTGTTGGTGGCGGAGGAATCCTCAGTCTTGGCAACCTAGAATCACAATCAAGTCACGGAAATCATGAAATCAAACATGATTGCAAGTCTTTCTCTCTCTGTAATTTAACTTCAAATTTCCCATGTTTTTCCTCATTCATCTATTTTTCTTTAGTGTATGTTTCCTTAACTCCTTTCCCTTTGTCTTGAAGGGGTTGGAGATGGAGGATAATATAATGCCTCTTTTTGTTTGACAGGGGAATTAAAAGGGTGCTGGATGTCCTTCCTGACACATGTCCCCGGGTGATAAATGAATGACATGAGAGCGTATGATGATGAGCGATTGTTGTGGTGGAATGAAAGGCAGGGGAAATGGGAGTATCCTGAGAAAACCTGTCGTAAACCATGCTTCGTCCAACACCGCAAATTCTATTTGGATCAGACAGGGTTTGAACCAGCATCACCAGAAGCAGAAGACATGTACACTACGCACTACACCACAGGTTGCCTTACTTTTCTGTACTGTTGTAGTTAATATAAGTAAGAATTCTGAAGTAAAAGTAAAAAATAATTTTTAAAACTAAATAAGAGCATGTATAGGACAATAAGCTACTTTGCTCTCTATATGCAAACAAATTGATCCAAGTAGGTACCAAGTAAACACAGGAATAATTTATATAACAACCACATCTAGAGTTTAATAACTTTTACTAAAATTACTAATACTTACAAAAATGGTTTTGAATGAATTGTTTCATGGATTTAAAGTGATGTATTCAGTTGTGGTAGATAATATTTTTAATTAACAATTTTTTCATTTGTGAAACTAATGCACATGAAGAGGACAACGTACAAGGTTGCAATGTAGTGTATTAATAAACAACATGTCTGAAGTTGACGAACATTTTATTTTATTTATTAAATTAATTAAGACAATATATTCCTCTTTATAAAATACTAGTTGATTACCCCGCGTTGCCCAGAATTTCTTTTACTTGTTAGACCAATGAACCCACTCATCGGAAGCCTTGCAGGTTGAATTTTTGTTTCCGATGCAAGATAGAACTGCAGTAGTGCAGTTGCACCATCTCATTAAAAAGCTTACAAATTCTAAACAATTTATCCAAACTTTACGATATAAATGCTTTTTATCTTTGTTAAATGCACAAAACAAAGTACCCATTAAATTTGATGAAGATTGATTTTCTTCTTAAATTCCTTGCTTAAAATTGAAGTATTTCAACACTTCCATTTTTCATAACGTTTTTTTGATAGTTTAAATTAACCTTAGTAGATAGACATATGCTGTCATGGACTTTTTTGTAGAACTCTTCAAGGTGAACAATATTGCCACTCATAGTCGTCATCTATCTCTAACCGTTAGGCAGCATAAGTGAATATGGCAGATTTTCCTCTCTATTTCATCAGCATTTATCTTCCAGTTCATTTTTTATCTTTCTTTTTATATATTTAAAAAATAAAAATTAGCCTATGTTCACCCTGGACATCTTAACTATCTCCTTGCTAAATTTCATCATGATCGGTTCTGTGGTTTAGTCGTGATTAAGTAACAAGCAGACAGACACACTTTTGCATTACACATTTATATATTAGTATGGATTATTATTTTAGGTCAAACACACATTAAATCCATGAATCAATGTACTCACTCTGAAGGGTACAGGAAATATCTCCACTCTCGTGAGCATACGAGGCTGAGGATACCTCCAAGCCATGGTGGGAGGAGAGGTATTGAAAACCACTTGGTACGGTAAAGGCAATTCTTCTCTTCGTCCCAGATTTCCTTGTGATTGCACAAACTGGAAAGCGCCTGCTCGAAGGTCATCTCTATACTGCTGCTCCACTTCTGCGGAAACATTTCTTTGAGTCCAAGGAGTAACAACCTGACTCATTTCTTGTTCTGCTTTCTCTTCTGATCTTTCAATAGATACACTGCTCTGTATCAATTTTGAAAATGCGGTCTGCAGTGCAAATAAGCAGCACAAATGTTCAGGTCCGACATCCAAAAGAATACAGTCTGAGTTAACATTCAGTGTCATCTATGAACAAAAAAGGACATTTCTTACTGAAATAAAGAACATCCACGAGATAAGTGAAATACCAAAAATTAGAAAAATAGTTATGAACAGAGATCACAAAGAAATAACAAAGTTAGGTGCAGAATTGTTGATATTTATGTATGAATTATTTCATTGTTAGATCATCTTTATCACATGCAAATATCATTAAGACAGTAAAACGGTAAGATTTTTCTCAGATATTGTAAACTTAATTCTATAAATCCAAACTAATCTATACAAACATTTGTACCGTGCAACATCTTTGAATCATGACATTTGAAAATGTAAAATTTATTACTAATAATTATTAGGACTTAATAACTATGTATATTGGGCAATTCCCTATTAGGTCGAATAAATAAAAATATTATAGTTAACAGTATTTTCACCTTTGAGAGTATTTATAGAACAATCTAAGTCCACAGGTCAATGAGAACACATTTAAATGGACAATGTGTGACATAAAGAATATTAAGCTTAAATTAACTAACTAACAAACTAACTAAGACATACAATGCTACCCAAAGCTCTCTCATATCACATCACTCCAAGTAACAAACATACCCAATGTGAGATTTTTCCCATTTAGGTGAAAATTAATTTCCCTATCAATTGACATCAAGAAAAATTTTCTATTCATCATCATTTTTGTCACAACTCTCAGTGACAGAAACTGACCTCAAGCTAGAAGTTACTTTATCATTGTTGTCACTTGCTGTGAATCTCAACATTTTATAAGGTTTTACTCAGAGAAATAAGAACAGAGGAAGGATTAATTTCATGTCACCTATGGTTTGCTATAAAAATCAGGAGCAAGGGAACCCCAGTAACCTTGGTCTACAAAACCATCCAGTCAGAGCAGTGAATATTCACCTTCCAAAGAATAAAGTCATGAACCTAATTACTCCACAACCACAGTAATTAATATGTGGAGATATATACTTACAGGAATATTACAGTGATAATAAATAAATAAAATTAACGATTCTCTTCCATAGATGGCTTTGAAGTGATGTAGAAGTATCAAACCAAGGAAAATGTCTAGAATCATTAAAAAAAAAAAAAATTACCAGGGGAGAGTTTGGGTGCCATGTTTCCCATGCTAAGCAGCTCTCCACAGTAAAGTTCCAAGGGTTAATGAGAAGACGAGAAGTTCCGTTGAACTTTGTAGTAAGTGTGAGACAATGGATGCTCGAGTTCACTGCGATACTCTCGGGAGCTCCTCGAGTTCCTGCTCCCAGTGCTGTGACACAGCTGTTCAGACCCGACACACACAGCAGCACCTCTGCACCTTCCTCATCCTCTTCCTCTGTTGAAGCAGCTATTACAATCTGCTGAGTGGATAAGGTTATGCTGGAAAACCCATGCATCACACGTGCTGGACCAGATGGGATGACATCTTTGCTTTCATACTTAACCTGCAAATAAGTAGTTCCCAGCTAAAATAGAGCAAAAAATTTACGGTAATATGGTTCTCTTATTAACTTTCTTTTATAAATACATGAATTTCCAACTCAAATTTCTAATCTACTACAATTAACAACCATTATATAATATAATTTAAAAATAATGCACCAAAAAAGTCTCACATCTTTAATTTGAACTTCCTCCTCCTTGGGTATAGTTTTATCTTGCTTCAATTCACCAAGTTTTGCATCCTTGTCATCCAAATTTTTCAAAAGACAAACCTCCAAATCTTTTTCAAAATGGGTATGTAAATATGGTGGTGAATCTTTTTCACAAGTATTTTGGGTGTGTTTATTATCATTGGCATGACAAGTGAGTGCAGTTACATCTTCAAAAGATTGAAGAAACTGTAAGAAGAATAGAGTTGATAAGAGTCGTATTCCTACTAAAAATAACACAAACACATACACATGCATTCATCGAGATACTTTCTCACTGATGCACTTGGCATCACATAGTAAGACTGACATTTCAAACACATTTTTACATTTTTAAATGAAACATACTACAACATTCTATAAACAAAGATTTACAGTCTACAAAGTTGATTTCGTTTAGATAAATATTTTGTGAACACAGTACGATTTTGCCGTGTAGTTCATGTACAAAAGTTACAATTAAGAAAAAGAGAAATCTATTGATTTGCACAACTTTGGTAATTCATACTTTCTAACCATTTTATGACTTTGAACCAAACGTCTGATGTCTGCTTACACTGTACTCTTTTAAAATACAAAATAAAAGATTAAAAAACAAAATAAATAAAAAATCATTTTGTATCAACACATTATCGTGAAAATAATTTCATGATGGAACACATCTGATAACAGCAAAAAAATGTAATTAAATCATCAAAGACGAAACTATAGCTTTTATTTCTGAAAATACAAAGTACCTTATTCTTCAACACCAGTAAGCTATTCATTCGAGGGACACTGAGCAGGATTTTACAAGGGCGGCCAACATTCACGTCCAATTTTGGAGCTTTCATCAACGTGCAGGACCAACGTATTGTAAGGAACGATGGAGGGATGCCTGTCCCAGGATGAAGGTCTCCTCCTCTTGTTTCTAAGATCCCACAATTGAAGTCCTCTATTGTCGGAATGTCACGCAGAGAATGGTCCTCAATTCTTGATGTTTTAATGCTTACATCAAAGCACGAGACCTAGCAAGTAAAAACAAGAACATAATAAAATCTTATCTTTTAAAAGTAAACAAATAAATAAATAAATAAACTTTGTCAAAAATAGCAGTTGCAAACTGCATATGACCACGTTGGGGGGCAATAAACTAAGTTACTCCCAGAAACAAGTCAGGGACCATCCCATCAATTCTTATCAAGGGAACAAGGGCAGTGGCAGATTTTAATATTTACAACAGAAATTATTTAATAAAATGCACTGTTATCAATTTATTATTCAAAAATAAATTGTAGATATTTGTGAAGTAAAAATTAGAGATCAAGAAAATAAAAGTATTCATGACATTCCTGCCCATGGAAAATCTGCAGCTACAAGGAAATCCATAGAAAAACCAGGGCCAGGATGGGGATACACAGATAATGTACACAATCATGCCAAGGTTGCGTACATTTAGAAATAAACTATTAAAAACAAAGGAGCAAACATAAACACAATGCAAAAAAAAAAAAAAAAAAAAAAAAAAAAAAAAAAAAAAAAAAAAAAAANTAACAATGGCACAATAAAAGAGTTCACACAAGAATATTTAATAAATGCTTATAAGATATTGGGTAATATAATCAATTATATTGAGTTGTTATCCAATTTAAACTTCTTGTAAAAGTTCAGGTTGACTTCATAGAAGAAAAAAATATTCCTTTATTAAAACACAGAAAAATTATTTTAAATTAAAATCAGCAAGAGAATGAATGTCACTGATTTGTAATAATAACTATGATTGGGTAGACTTAAAGTATTAAAATGTATTATAAGAACTATGGAATTAAATTAATGTAAAAAAGTACATAAATTTGAAGAGATTTGTATGTTATGAAGCTTATTTTAAACTTCTTTTTAATTGTTCTTCACATATTCTTTGTCTAAATTAAAAACAATACTTAATCATTCATTTCTGAATAATCATAATTTGCATTTCTGAATCATTACGATTTATTGGCATTATTATATGATTTATTACATTGGCATTTTAATTCTGTGAGAAGTTAATTTTAGATTCAGAACACAACCTTCTTTCCTTTTCACTATATTTGTAAATGTAATAAATTTGGTAACAGAACTGGATTCACATTTTAATTTGGTCCAGGTCTTTGGATGAAAAGTATAAAGCAATAGGTTAGTTGCTAAAAGATACAAACGGGTCATTTCCTCACCTGTATTTTACGGGTCAGTGCTTGCCGAGATATAAATGTATGAGGTTGCACTAGCTGAATATACAACAACGGCTGAGTTTTATTTGCAGAGTTATTACTCAAACTACTCTCTAGCTCACTTTTTAATTCTGTTTCTTCCGTTAGTCTTGCTTTAGTGTCTTTCTTGTACATATTTACTCCATATATAGGATTATGAGAAGAATTGTCAACTTCTTTCACAGCTTCAGTTGGAGACATACTCGGATGCTGTTCAGGAACCACATCATAAAAACGACAAGACCACGATCTAGATGTTAAAAGAATTTCAAATGGTATTATATTAGTACTCTTCTCCACTGATTTGCCTGAAATTGTGCTTGTTCTCTGTCTCTTCATGTCAACAGAAGCAGCGTTCCTGAACAGTTCATCACATTTTTCATCAGGACCACTCAATCTGACATGTTGCCCGTTAAGAGGGACTTTATTATTTCGAGTAGATGTAGCTCCAGCATCCAAGTAAGAGATACCGCTGACAGAATCCTCTGGGATACTGGATACATCCACACTATCCACACCACTGAAACACAACAAGAGAGACTACCTCAGATAGCATAACAATTTTACCATACAATAATGTACATGTCCTCTTAAGAAAACATAAATAAATGAAAAAAAAATAAAATTCAAGTATGATGTGTTAAATAGAAGAAAGTAAAAAATAACAGTGGCTAGATGGAAAGAAAAATGAAAATAAAACTAACCACAAGAATGTATTCACTCAAAACAGAATTAAGAACAATAAACTGTGCTATTGTGTAAAATTTGTAATATGAATCATCTTTGAATGACCTAAATAAAAAAGATAAATAGAAATAACACTTAAGTACAATTTAAAATAACCCAATATTGGCTAGTTTTCCCCCCCAAAACATACATCAATTAAAACAAGAAACAGAAGAAATTAGAACTTAGCTTTTACTATCCATGTTATTTTATTGAAATTAGTATTTTCCACAGAAACAAGTCCTATTTGCAGAGAAGAAAAATAACAATTCCATAAAATCTCAGCAGAACAAAAGATAAGAAAATGTAAACAGAAAATATCAAATGCACTTAAACTAATGTTTCTGGAAATAGTTTCTTACCACTCTTCATGACAAAATGATTTAAAATTAAAAACTTCAATTCCTAATGATTTCCTTCTTGTAAGGCCATAATTTGAGATCTCTCCAGTGGACTGTGTATAAAAGAGTATAAATATTTACATACAAGTATTGGTTTATTCATTACAGCAGCCATTTTCCTCATCACAACTATCCAACTACCAGTGTTCTGGCAAATACTATCTGGGGACGGCAACTTTTTATTTTTGCATTTTAGTTAGATTATGTCAACGACTGGGAAAGAATTGAAAAAAGTTATTGGTATTAATTAATTATCGTTAAGTATTTTAGCTCAAAATAATAACATATAATAACAATAAATATGACCAATTTATTTCCAAAAATAAATATGACAATATAAATTCAAGTTAATAAGTGGCATAAATATAATAATATAAAAGAAAACACCTTTTATTTGAATCATCATCTGCCACTAGTTTTTGGCATATCAAAATTACTAAAACAGTTGTATAACCTTAACAAAATGTATAATATTAAAATACAATACAATATACATAATAATATTAGTATATTTTATGAAGAAATGAGAAAGAAGATGAAAATACCCAAAATTCAAACTAGTGTAGAATGCAAATGAATACACTTCAATACAAATGGTAAAATGCATTGTTAATACTACAAACTCTAGAGAACGACTGAGGAATACACCCAAAATTCTTTGAGAAATGGCATATCAAAAATAGTCCTTAACGACACCGAATTTCTTGTCGGGAAATCCTGTCATCAGTGAGAGATGAAGATCTGCCATTGAGAGGTTTCCTATCATCAGTCTGTGGGAAAGCCTTGATGGGATATCCCATGATGCATAATGAACGGGTTAATTTGTTATATTTTCAAGGGCCCACAACGAAGAATTGATGATTGCTTACCTGTCATTTGTAACAACTCCAACAGCTGTGTTAGCAGCTACACTTGACTTAGCTGCTTTGGTTTTAGAAGCAAGGTCCGAAGGGTCTGCAGACACCAAGAGTCCCAGAATGTTAGCAATTTCAAGTCCCAGAGCAGAAGCCAGAAAGAGTTGCTGTGTGCTTGCACTCATCTGGAATGGAAATTTTAAACATTAATGGAATAATTCTACTATTTACATCCATGATAAAATCTAGATAAGTTAGATACATCATATGATGATCTTTGGATAATACACAATAATTATTTTATTTATTTATTTAAAAATAACAAAAAATTGTATACACACAAGTATTACATTTATTAAACAACAGAGGGAATGCCTCTTAGTAAAGCTGGTAAAAAGAAACACAAAATCATACATACATACATACACACACACACAGATAAACATTTCAAGACTTTGATGTAATTATCTCATCAATACCTCAAACACACAACAAATATTTAATTCAAACTTTTCTAAATTGGCATTCTTTTAAGTCAAATTAGTATATTTTCAAAACTCCATTGTTGAACAAACAAGTATTCTCAACTTTATTTCAAACATTATTGTTCAATATTTTATAACCAAGTGTTGATACTTTCACCTCAAATCCAATCTCTGAAATGATGATTTGATGTACACTGTTTTCTAGAGAACTATTCGCTAAGAAATCTTTGAATGAATCTTAAAGATTCATTAGGGCAAAGTTTTCTATTGAACAATGACAATGCTTTCTCCAACACAAGTAAGACAAAAAATAAAATAAAAATTTAAAAGACATATCCTGAGTGACCAGACATTTTCAGAAATGTCAATGAGAAAACTGACTGACATTACTTATTTCGAAAAACTCCAAAAAGAAAGTTTTGAAAACCAGCAATTAAGAGAAAAGATAGTGATAATACCTCAATATCCTTGAGAGCATTTATTTCAAGTGAGTGTCCACATACAAGTATGCCATCTTCAAGTACAATAGCAGGAGCTGCCACAACACATAGGTCTGCCCTAGCAATGACAGGAAGTAAAGACACATGTGGCACAATCGTTTCCGATCCTTGGAGCTGATTCCACTCCAGGGCTGGATTTTCACTCATTGTTCTAAGGCCAGTTGCTCCCATAGAACTCGTGACATTTGCACTTGGCCTGGACAGCACTCGCTCAAACTCTTGCCATCTGCCTGTGCTCACACTTAAGCCTGAAACGTCCAGCTGATACTGACGATCTTCAATCCCAGAACCAGGGATCCTCAGCACACCAGCTTGTTCAGCCCAATGATAGATATCTGGACGAACCAGAACTCGGCTCAGAGGATTCTCTGCCTGAAGGCAAACAACAAGGTTAAAAACAAAAACAAAATTAATAGTAAAAAAAAGGAATAAAAATAAGAAACAGTTGAATAGTACAAACACATTGATCCTACAAGCACTTACACATTTGTGGTATGGCACAAATGGATGATGCACTGATAATCTTAACAGATTCCACATTTTGAAGTCATAATATTTTCATAATATTAGTAACAAATTCTGTTTTTACACAAGTCTTCATTAATATTATCCTTTCAATTAGGAGCATGAGCAACCAATGGAGTAATGCATAGCACATTCACCTTCTAACTCTGGTGACACTGGTTGATTATAGAAGAATTTGCAGTGGTGAACAAGGCAGGCTCAAGGCAGGTTTTGCTCAGAGTACTCCTGTTTCCTCTGCTTATTATCCCACCATAAAATTCACTCATCATAATTTACCAGTCGCACATTTATTAGTATCCTTGTTATTCCCATCATTAGGAAATTATCTGAGAATGTGTGGTGGTTATGTACAATGACCTGGACATAGAGGAACAGTGTTCCCTGGCTGTGTGCTTCAAAACTCTACTACTGAAGCAATTCTGGCACGATTCATAATTGTCAAATGCACAATTTTGAGAGATCTCATCCTCATCTACACCCATGAATAACTGAATCTCTGCTGTATTAGAACATGATGATGGCTGGATGTAACTAACAATTCATTCTCGCAAAACCACTAATCTGTACATATCTTTCACTTTTGGTTCAATTTCTCTTGTGGCCCATCCAGTGGCTAAGGGGTCAGCATACTCGCTCACCACCAAGTCACTCCGGGTTCAATTTTTTAAAGAAAAAATTTGTAGCCTTTAACATTAATGCCCCAGTTCATATAGCTGTGACTACTGAAAAGCAAACCTTCCTTCCTCTATCCAGCTTCTCAAGTATCAATAACAGTAACTATTACTAACCCCTGCGAATGGGCCAAGTTGTTAGTAAACCCAGCTAAGCGGCCCACCTACTAACAATAGCCCCTACCACCCAACTCCTACCTCTTATCGCTCCTAGATAAGCTCAATAGCATGCTACATTTCCCAATTACAAATACTACAATAAAATATTTTTAAAAAATTCTCTCGCCAAAGCTCATGGTCAACATCTCTTTACATCGGAGATTAGCAAAAATGTGTTTTTACTTTCATTTTCTTTAATAAATATAAAATAAATGTTTTTATTATTGCAGCAAAAAATGTAAATCACCTCATTTTAAAAGGAGTAGAAAGTTATTTAAGTACATTAATTATTATTTAAGTTTTTCAGGCAGTAAAATGTGTTTTACAGATGATTTAGTAAACAAACATTCATCTTATAATAATAATAATAATATTTTATTGATATAAAAAATATAAATTTTCATTAACAATAACATTGAATTTACAAAGTCGTGGAACACCATACACAGCTAACAAACCTAACTTAGCAAAGTTAAAACAGAAGTATCTTACTCAACTGGATTCTCAGTTGTTTATTTTCATATAACTAGCTTAAATGGTATATATTCTTTCAATTCATCACACAATTTCAGTTCGCACAACTTGAAGAAGTCCCCAAGACAACTGAAGAAAAAATACCACACTATACCCAAGAAAGGTTCTTAACCCATTAATGCCCAGCAATCTACTTATAGATCAGTCAGAAAGATCATATATTTCTTACAACTAGTTTCACTTCGAAAAATTTGGACTTATGTTGTAAGTATTTTGAAAAATTATAGATGTGTAGGAATTACTACATATGTTTTAAGTATGATTATTGATCCTAAAAAAAATAAAATAATTAAGTCTTCGTCAAGTTCTTTGTGTAGAGCTTTTATGTATACATGAGTTAGTAAAACTTCTCCTTTTAAGAATTTTGGGCTCCTGCATATGTTTCTTTGTTGCTATACACGATAAGAGTACTTCAGTGAAATGGTACCCGAGATATCACTTTCCAAGAACTGCTGATCTATTTATACATCACTGGGCTCTCTGTGCTTCGGGTATAGGGAACTTGATGAGCATTGCTGCTCGCAGCTGACATATGTAGAAAAGATTTACAAGGTGGTTGTTTTCTGTCCATTTTTCCGATATAGTGCATGTTCTGTATGTACATTTTCTGTGTAAATATACATGAAAAGACTTCTCTTATTTGCATCCCTTTGCATAAGTAAGGTCACTTTGTTTTATTGTTTGTGGTTCCTGATGACAAGTTCCAGATGTTGTTTTATTTTATTCAACTGGAAATGATAATCCAGGATCTCCAGAAGTGCATTTTGTTGCTCAAAATTAAAACAAATCATATGTATATTTACTATATTTACATTCGATAAGTTACGTGCGCGCGGATTTACTTATTCATTTTTGACATTGTTTTTCAGACTATTAGGAAAAAGACTAAATAAAATGAAATAAACTGATAGCAAACAAACCTCTTACAAAAATCGGGCCCGGTTTATACAACACTAGATGATAAGCAAAAATCCAGCACCCGTGACGCTCAAAATCAAATGGAATGAACCTGATTAGATTCAGTTACAAGCCATGGGTTCCCTATGGAACTAGAGGATATTGCTAAAATTTTGATTTGTATTGTGGAAGAGTAAGAACATGCAAGTAATTGTGATGAAAGATTTACGTATGTTCGTTGAATTATGTGACACACACACTTGACAAATCAAAGTAAGGTGCATTTATGTGCTATGATTTTGGGAAAAGGAAGAGTTGAAGACACTGCTAATTTCAAAATAGTCGGGGATCACTTCTACCATTCTGTCAAAATACATTGTTACGGTGTCAAAAAGGTTTTGAATAAGAGCACACTTTGTAGAAAAATATATCGTTTTCAACAGAAACAGAAATGAAGTTTTATACCAATTCAGTGCATTATTTATAGTTTACAGTATATATTGTTGTATTTGTAAATGGGAAATGTAGCATGTTATTGAAGCTTACCCACATGGAGAGATAGGAGTTAGGTGATAGGCCATTGTTAGTAGGTGGGTCAGTTAGCTGGGTTTACCAACACCTCAGCCCATGTGGAGGGGTTATTAGAAGTAGTTAGAAATAGTTAGTTATTGATACTAGGAGGAGCTGGATAGAGGAAGGTTTGCTTTTCAGTAGCTGGGACATTAATGTGAAAAGCTACAAATTTTCTGGCCCCATCGGGAATTGAACCCGGGATGATTTGGCGATGAGTGACAACACAACTACCTGAGCCACGGTGGGGACGGAGTTTTACTGTAAAATAAGGAAATTTAGTGCGTTGCGTGTTGCATACTCAATGTATTGTGAATCTGCCCAGCGATCTATTTATAGATCAACCTATTATCGATAAACGAAATGTAAAATTGACTTTTTGTTTTTGTTTTTATTTTTATCATTCTACAACCTCCTATGACTAACTGTAAATATATTAAGCAAATTAAGGATAAAAAATAATTTGGGTGTAATGAGTAAAAATTCCAATTTTTATGAGTTGATATTACTTACAAGTACTAACCAACAACAATGGGTCAAATTTTGAAGAATTCTCACCTGTGGTGATAAAGACACATTATCATACTGCAGCACAAAAACATCATGTGAGCTGGCAACATCAACTAATTCACTGGCAGGTATAATGAGTCGAACAGCTCTTGTTTCAAGATACAGTAGAGGTAAGGAGCTCCCATTCAGTTGAAAGGAGTTGTCTTCCAGAAGAGAATCAGGAGTCTTCGTGGCATTGCTCTTACTTGGACTCGCAAGCAGCATCGGTTGCATCACTGATACAAAAGCTTGTAATGTGAAGGGAGACAACACAAAATCCACAGCCTGTTCAACAAGAACACGTTAAAGGAATCAGCCAAAAGAATTCAAGAAACAGAAATAATTTTATGTAGTTTGATACCAAGATATCTAAACTTGTGGTGCAACAGAACCATCTGAAGTAAGTTTGTTAAGTCTAAAAACTGGGGAAAAATATCTTATCTCTACTTTATACAGGAGAGCAAATCTGTTGAAGACAAATAATTTCACACCTGATGTTTCCATGAAAGGGTCTCATAATGAGAGAATTTAGAATAGTCTTCATGGGAAAAGTAAAATCAGATATATGTTCTACAAGCCATAAAGAACAAGATGATGCAAGACATACAATTTTCCAAAGCCCTACATGGAGTGTAGAAAGATTCAAAACCCAATGAGTATTTAGACACAGTCCTGAGTGCTGATAATATGATAAGAGAAATAAAAACCCTCAAAAATTGGTTCAGAACAACTAAATTTATAGAAACAGAAATGAAACAGACTTCCTGCAAAAGACGAAAAATCGAATAGAAATTAACAAACAACACTTTTAAAAACCACTGTTCCTGAAACCCTATTCTCAGTTTTGAGGATGGGGAAAGTAGGAACCCTGATGAAATGTATATGTGTGTGTACATTTCATCGGGGTTCCTACAGATGTGTNTAGGGTTTCAGGAACAGTGGTTTTTAAAAGTGTTGTTTGTTAATTTCTACATATAAATAAAAGAATGGTACCTCACCTGCATCTTAATTATGACTTCACTAATGAAGCGTGCGTTCATGGAGCCTGCGCTGGCTGCTTGAGGGATGCCTGATGGTGCGTTAGTGGCTGCAGCAGCTGCTGAGGCTGGAGACACCCGACGATGTTTCGGTTTGTGGGTGATAACCGGCACAGATACCGTGAGTCTGCTGGCTGCGGAAGCTTGCCGTGTGCTCCCTCCGTTGCCCTTAGTCCCGAGCGGAGGTCCTCGTCCGCCCGTGGGAGCTGTTCCCCAACGACTGTGCACACTCACGCAGCGTGCTCGGGTGAAGGTGGCTGCCAGGAAGCTCCCGTTGGCAGCGGCTGCAGACGAAGATCCCAAGCCTCCAGAGTCCTCTGTGTCACTGCGATGGTGGTGAGGGTGGTGTGATGGGGAAGGAGCGTCCCCGCCACTATCCTCGTGAGGGCGCATCGCCACTCCCAAGAATGGCCCAGGACACCATGGACCTCTCTCCTCATGTTTGCCATCCTTGCTCAACAACCTGAACCAAAGATGGTTCATTCAGGGAACAGATAAATTGATGAACTTCACAAAAAACTTTCCATATAATTTTTTTTTAATGAAAAGAAAATGGGATTACCCAAAACAGTAATAATTTATAATAGAATGCAAATACAAAAACATTAAGCAGTGAGATAATTAAATTTTGTTTTACAGCATTATGTAATTCATAAGATTTTTGATGGATACATTCAGTGCGTAGTAAGCGAATAAGAAACTTCCTTTAAATATGAATTATAAATAAAATACCAGTTTAATAAACTTAATTTGAATAATTAGATAACCCATCAGTAAATCAAAAACTTGATTAAATGAGAAATGCAAAACAATTAGTAGAATAGAAATGGAACATTATATAAGGTTACACACGTTCCCTAAACTTCCAGCTAGTTTTGAATGCAAATAATTTTACTTTACTTTAAGGTAAAGTCAAGGTTTAATAGTGTTTTCTCCTTCATGAATTTTCTCTCTTAGGCTACAATTTTCCTCTAGAGGTATACTCCTCATAAAATTCTGTTTTGGGGCAATTAAAATCTATATATCAATCTATATATCATCTTTCTCTACATTTTATGACTGTTTTCATTTGTTTTCTTTGCTTCTTAAATTAATAATAAATTGTCCACAATGAAAATGATACAGTGTTTTGAGAAATGCTCCATCAAATAGTTTAATATTAACAGCTACTAAGGAAGAAAACGTTGGTTACTGCGACCTGAGTCAATGTATACATGTGTGTCTGGGACAAACTGCGTCTCGGTGGCCAAAACTACCGTTGGTAAGGCTGTCCTGCTGAGGTCATCTTCAGGGCTCATATGCATTTTGGGGAATTAATCACATAGGTCTAAAAATTTTGCTTAAATATCTTAAGGCTATACTTAAAAAACAAATAAGTACCGTATTTATCCGAATAAAGTCTCCCCCTTTCTTCCAAAAAACTTGTGCGGGGGGTGGGGGTGGAGGGGTACGCTATATTAGGAGTTTAGGACGGGGAAACTGCTAATTCAAAGTTTCATGGGTGATAATGAGTTAAGCGAACACAAGCCGTATACGAAACGTAACACAAAGAACATCGATCGATGATGGCGGGATTTGACGCTCATTCGAAATAGAAACCGAACTGGTTCACATAGTCTAGGAATGACAGACTGCCGACCGTGACACACGATTTTTTCAAGAGACAGGGATCTTCTTCGGCACAACGAAAGTTGAGCGATCGAAGATGCTTCGACGCTGACATCAAACTGCAAGTTCTAAATATTACTCAGACACATGGAAATAAAGCAGCGGCACGAGACTTCGAAGTAGAGCCAAAGTCTGTATGGATCTGGTGATGTCAAGATGAGAAGTTGAATTGCACCAGACAGCTTTTCATTTTAAAATCCTTATGATCATACTATTTTACATGGAATTTTGGATGACCATTTCCTTTCAGAAATACTTTTTACAAAGCTGATTTTACTCAACTTCATTTTTCTCTCTAAATTTAGCCTCCTAAAACAAGGGTGGGGGGACTATATTTGGGTAAATACGGTACTCACAACCATTTGGGCATAGAACCCTTATTAAAAACAAATTGCAAGGCATTGAAACACAGGCAAAAATCCAGTACTGAGAAGATACAATAGAGTAAATTGTTCTAACAAAAGAAACAACAGTATTAGGCAAACAGAACATTTTTTCAAGTATTTAATTCAAACTTAAAAAAATTGACAGTAGCAGCACATTTTTAACATAAAAAGTATCATCACAAAAAATTTCTAAGACCAGTTGGAAAACAATGAATCACATTTTCAGATTCAGAAATACATGTAAAAATGTATGTGTCAGCTGAGGAATTTTGAAGATGAAATTAGGTGGTTTTTGCAAATCATACTATAAAAGAAATTTCTATTTCAAGGGTTAGAAATTGTTGCATTGATTAATTACAAAATCCAGACTATAATTATTTCATAGTTCAAACAGATTTTTAACTCATTATTGGTATTTAATTATTTTCTTTATTCAACACCCTTGATAGTCAAGGTTCTACCATACAACAAATCTTAGATGCCAAAGACATAAGATTTAATGAGAAAATAATTTTACCTTGTAAAATGTCGAACATTTGCAGAAGCTACTTTTAGCTTCATTTTAAAATAAATCTGTTGAACATCAAATGAAGTCATAATATCCTCCATTTCCATCAACAATTTGTATTCATTCAGTGGTGGTGGTTTCAGCCTTTCAAAAGCATAAATTGTCACGCACAATCGAGCGAGTGTACATTGCATCCATGCTGTTATCTTAATGTTGCCTGACCCAGTTGAGCCACCCACTCCTGAAACACAAAACAATCAGCATTAGGCAGAATTTACAAGATATTCAGAATTCAGGAAATAAAACTAAGTTTTCAAAACACATACATAATATAGTTGATTTTCTTATGTGTTTCCAGCAAGAGTTATAATTAAAACAAAATTTTAACACAGTAGACAAATATGTTTTCAACAATTTCGTAAATTAAGTTGATTTTAGTTGATCTAAGTATACTATATGACCTGTTTCTCAGAACTGGAAGGTAGTAACATTTTTTAAAAACTGCATAGTAATATGGGGAGTGAAATAAAGCAAAATATATTTTTTGACAACTGGAAATCAATTTATTTATATCATATCAATTTCAGTTGCAATGTTGCAAACATATTACAACAAAAATGCATTTATCTCAAATTAAAGTAACAAGAAATACAATATGGGACAAACACTTTTCTCTTTCATAAAGCCTCAGTTGCACATTGCAATTTGATTCACACAACAGTCCATTTATCTAACAGAAAGACTTAAAACTAATGGAGAATTTTAACATTTATTTAACAAAAATTTAAACAAATGTCTAAAAGATATTCGTATTTGTTTGTGTGCTGGAATGTTGAAATTTGTTCATAGGTTGAAATGTTGAAGAATAAATATGAAGTGAGTTATTACAAGCCCTGAAGATGTGAAATAAGTTGAAATGTTGGCAAGTAGTAATTGTTTTTCTTTTCAGACCTAAATGCAAAAAACACATTCCAATATAAATTCTGAGGTTGAAAAAAAGATGGAGGATAGTATATTTAATCAGTGCTTGCAAATCAACAGAACAGTTAAATGTGTTTGGATACAAATAACCTACATGTATAATATACATATGGGTGAATATAATATTTGAATACATGGTATACAAATATACATGAATATAGTAATTATATAGAGAAACAAAACAGAAAGGAAGAAGGAAAGCTAATTACCTCTCTCGCTTGACCCATCAGTGTCCGCTCGCTTCAAAGCAGGAGAATCAAGACTCGCAGAACTCTCCTGGAACATGGTGGGGCTGGTAGGGGTTTGGAGTGGGGTGGTTACTTCAGTGGGAACAGCAGCCGCTGCTTTGGATGTCTTCCCAGTCACAAGAGTCAAAGAGGTGTTCATGGCTGACAAACAAGATGTCATTTCCATCATCAGAGCTACCTGCAACACAAACATAAGCATAATGAAATAGTCTGGAGCAAAAAAAATGAAGGGGAGACATGGAGTGAGTATATTATGTCACTATGTTAACTAGCAGGGCCTAGCACTCTCGATTCACATGCAATTTTTTCTTCTTCTATTATCTAGTAAGAATTTTCAATCAATGTTGCTGGGATGGAGAGTTTTCATCACACCTCAACACCCAGGCCAACTCAACCTGCTGTATAACGAGGACCGGGTCTATCCTGGGGTCAAATCAGCCGGAGTGAGATGCTGGCAACACCACCTCCTCCTAGTGTAGAAGCTCTACATGGGCACTCTTGGGCACCTTCAAGGTCTGTTGTGGGACAGTTCAACTATGTTTGACTCTTGATGATATTTTATTTCATTGTTTTTTTATTTTATTTTATCTTATTTTTCAATTTGCTTAGCTCACTAGGGGGTTTTACATCTACACTGCTATGTATGATATCATGATAACTAAGATAAATAAAGTTTTATGGAATACTGAAGAGCAGTATCCTTTTTGAACAAACAAAAATTCATTAACACTATTCAATTTCATTTCAAGTATGGTATATACTGATGATTTCAACCTAAACAATTAAAAAATCTCATAGTCACATCTATGTTCTTTTTTTTATTTTTATTTATTCTTTAATTTATATAAATAGTAAAACAGTCATGCCCGTTTAAGTATATTGTTTCTTACTTCAAACTTACATCCTATCAAAATTAAATCTAGCTTAGATTATAGTCCCAAACCTAAAGAGTACAAGTGTTATAGTGATTACAATACTTTCAGCAGTTTTTGCATATAATATCAAATAACATTAAAGTATAAGTTCACAGGTAAAGGTGAGATTACCCATATTGACAAGGAAAACATAACAGGGCATTGTGATACATATTCCATGCATGTTTATAAACAAATAGCAGTAGATAAGGATAAAAATATGCTAAACCCCGAGATCGTAGAGTAACAGCATCAATAAATAAGGCACAGACGAGTGTTTTAACTATCTTATCAGTCAATATAATGTTTTATAAATTCTGTGTTGTTATCAGGTGTCAAAAACTATTTAAAAATCACACAATATATGCACAAAAATCACAAAATCTGAGTGAGCGAAGATGAAGATTCTTAGCTAGAAATATTATAAAACATAAGTGCAAAAACACAAAAGTGGGGTAATACTGGAATTAGCTGAATGAAAACTCACCTGTTCTTCTGAGATTGCAATGTTGACAGGTGAAGCGTCCACATGGACAGCTAGGCACACAGAAGTCAAAGTGCTTGGCTCTACCTGAGGGGGTGGCTTGGTGGAAATCCCTATCGTCACCGTGGTGGAGCACGGTTTCAGGAAATGGAGCTTCCGTCTCTTCTGAACTGTGTAGATGCAGGTGTCTGTTAATGCCATGCTCCACGGAAAATTCACCATGCCTTCAAACACATTCAAAGATATCTCATCAGAGCAAATTCCACATAAGGAAAGAAAATAACATGTTAACAGCTGATATTGACAGTATTAGCAAAATTTTGATCACAAATCAATTCGTCAATATTATTAAAAATCTTTGACCACACAATACTAAAATAATCCAATACTGATATTGACTGTCATATGTCCAAAAGAGCCTTATTCTATTCCTAACAAGGGTAAAGAAACCAGAAAGAAGTACCTTTTAGATAACATTTTTGAAAAAAAATTACATTAAAAAAAATTATTAATGTCACTTGATTAAATTTCATACTAAAATGGGTCCAAAACATAACTATATGAGAAAGATCCCTTTTTGCTGTCAAAAGGCAAATGACATTAGTTTACATCAATTAATGTGAATAATAATGATATAATGATATCAATAATATTAAAATTTTCTCAAAACATTATAAGAGTAGAGTACATTTGATAATTCCATGTAAAGGAAGAATTTGGGAAAGATACAAACTCTTCTTTGTACAAAGTGATTACAACAGAGACCTCAAGAATATTCTACTGGAATTCAGGTAAAAAAGAAAATACGCAGAATAAAAATGCATTATTTTTCAATTTCTGCCTACGTTCCTAATATTTTGAACATTTTCCTTATGTTGCTCGAGAAGATTTGAAATGACACAAAAAGTGTAATAAAGTGAAATCTCAGAATAAAGCACATGATGTGGTTATCTTTTTAAACATTCATTAAAAAAAGTGTGTTACATAGCAAAAACAAGTTTCAGTGAAAAAGGAAGACTATATTATGAGTCTTACAAAGATATATTAAAAAAGGAGTCTTAATGATATTTCATTGTACAGCTCTAGTAATGAAATCACTTACTGGGACTCCAAATATTATCAGTCAGTTTCACAGGCAATTGAGTTGCATGCTTGCTTAAACTCTGACGCTGATTTGTGCTGCGGAGAGTTATGTACGGAAACTGAATGACCATCACATTCAAGCTAGCATTGGTCTTCCAACTCTTATGAAGTGCATCTGAGATGCATGAGGAATCCACTGCACTTAGGCTTTGGGTTGGTATATATACAATACAATGAGAGATATCTCCAGAGATAACCATACCCCGCCATGCGGGATACCAGCGAAGCAGCAATTCTCTGGAATTTATGCTCTGAAAGCAAAGCAGAATTTATGATAATCAAATTAATAATTCATCAAAAAATTATATATAAAAAGAATGATATTTCATAATGAAACCATTATACAATACTTTAGTCAAATCTATACTTATGTAAGCACATCTTATTTGGTCTCCCTTCTATGTAGTAAACATTTCAAAGCTCAACTCTCTACAACATGAATTTCTCAATTATGTTGCTTGGAACTTGAATTTTCCTTTACCCTGATATTTACATGACAATTCTCAAATTGCTAATTTGTTAAATCCGAGTGCCCTAAAATCATAAAGTAGTTTCATGATTTCCAATTTATTGTAAACCTTATGAGAAATTACAGTGGAGAATTCCGTCACAGAACCTCAGGAATAAGTAGATATGTTTTACATTCCTAGTACTACTACAAATATATTATACAATGCACAGTTATGGAGAATATATGTAATCACTTCTGAACTAGATATTCTTGTCACTATTTAATATTTTAAAGACTGTAGTAGTTATTTATTTTACTTATTTGTATTATTTAAAGTTGTTGTCTGTGTTTCAAAATATTGCAAATTAGTTTGTTTGTCAATGTAAAAATTTCTACTCAAGATTGTTACCTACACTCTGTTAAAATGAGTACTGGGCATAAAAAAGTTTTCTCTTTTTTTTAGAGCTGCATAGAGGAAAGTCAAACAACACCGGGTAATCAGATAAAACTGGGTTTTAAGTTTCAGATCTATTAGTGGTGTTATCTGGCTGTAAGCGTGATGATGAACTACTTGCACATGTACCCTGAGTGATTAGTTGCTGAACATACGGTCGAGAAGTGACTAGTTGGTAGAAATTAATATTTTAAAATTTTGTGTCAGAAACTTATGATTTTCACACTGCAGATATTTCTTGAAGTTCACTTTCAGGTAAAAACAACATCGAACTATACCACTTCAGTTATTAACAGTTGTCGTACCCACTTCAGTTATTAACAAAAAAATATTGTTAATAATAATAAATTTAAACAGGGTTCTAATAACCTGAAGTGCCCCTCTCACCGCCTTCCTCAAAAAATAAATAAATTAAATTTAATAACAACCATGGTTGGGTTTCTCCATACCACTGAGCTTCCACCATACCACTGAGCAGTAGATCAGAAGTTCAAACCCTGCTTGGTTGAAGTAGGTTAGGTTTTAAGCTAGGGTTTCCCTCACAAACTCCAGACGAATGCCCGTACTATACGTTCTCCAGCAACCCAATATTTCACTTTTTCAATTCCCTCACCCAACCAACAAGAGCAGGTCTCATAGTCCAAACCTCGTCATAAAACAGGAAATAAAATAAATTAAAAAATAAAAATATATTCCCTCACATTTCTTTCCTTCTTACAATCCTCCTCTTCCGATTCCTTGTTCAGGAACTCCTCTGCTTCTCCACTTGGGGCCACAGGGTCCATCTGTTGATGTGCTGGCTCTCTGTCGGAACTGCTATGTACAGATTCTCTGGGGTTAGGGGAACGATGAGAACTTCCAGCTTCAGAGAAACGACGAGAGCGTTTCTGAGCTGATGTTGCAAATGCCACTCCTTGTCCTGTAATGGATTCGGGCAACATTGTTTCAGGTCGAAAACCTTGATACATCTCTGGCATGTACATAAGCCAACGTCGGAAAACTGGATCCACATTCATGCTTATCTACAAAATAGATAAAAAACAATTTATTTTTAATAACAATAATGATAACTAAAAATAAAGTTTTAACGACAATAATAAGTAAAATTTTATATAAACAAACAATAAATATGTTTTCATGAACCAGAAACTTGATGTTACAGTTCCCAAGTAAAATCTTGCTCAATAGATTTTGCTATTCTTCTGGTAAATAAGCACATTATGATGAAAAAAGTGTTCTTACATCATGAATGTTTGCATTTTTATTTCTTCTTCCTTTTCTTTACTCAGGATATTTCATAATAAAGATCTAATCTTACATTCAAAAGCATTGGACATAAGAGAGATAGAAAAAACTATCATTTACGTTTTCATAAAAACTCATACACGAGATACCTAAAAAAATTGCTTACAGGATTAATACAAAAGAAGAGGACAGGAGGGTGCTTCTGCTGATTAGGGTCTAATGGCCCTTGAATTGTGCAATAGAATAAAGTGGACGGCTTCTTAATACACATTTTTGTTCCACCAGCTCCAGTGCGTGTTTGGGATGTGGTCAACAGACTATCTTCTTTATCTGGTCCTGAGAGAACTAAGACTTGGTCCTGCTTGTTGTCCAGAGTTCTCTCATTCTTGCTGGCTTCCAAAATGAACACCTTCACAGCACCCAGTTCTGCAGTGAAAGCCTGAGTATCTGCTGTATATACGCATTGGCCAGAAACTCCTTCCATGGTCACTTCAAGGAAGTCCAAGAGGCCTTTGGAAACCAAACAGAGAAGCAGTATGAAAACACCAATGCTCAAATCATCTCAACACCTATCACAGAGGATCTTAGGAAACTTGAAAGGTGTAAAACTTACTTCTGGAATGACTCTTACTTAGTTACTTCATGAATTGTAAAGTTTCAAATGGAAGAATGAGCAGAAAACAACAATAAAAATAGAAAGTAATATAAGATAAATCACTAGCTCAATAAGATGATGAAAATGGTAACTGGAGGAGTAAGGAACTTAATTTAATGTGTTGTTTCAAATTGTAATGTTTCTAATGAAAAAATGAATAGAAAACAACAATGAAAATAGAAAGTGATAGCCTGAATTTCTTTCTGGAGCATAAATGTTTTAGATGTACAGTTTATTACTTTATGCACATTACCCCAAGACAACAAAAAACACCACATGATGAAAGATATTTAGACAAAAAGCCCTTGTTTCTGTAATATAAAATGGAAATAATTTTCTTTCTGTATTAAATCCAATACTTCCACTTAAGTTACTTTGCAAATTCTTTCCTCACATTAAAACAATCTTGACTTCATTCTTCAATGAAGAAAACAAAAACTTTCTCTGAAGTAAAAGTATTGATGAGCACGGGTGCACGAGTTATTTTGAAACCAAATCTCAAAAAAAAAAAAAAAAAAAAAAAAAAAAAAAAAAAAAAAAAAAAAAAANAGGCCCCTGATGTATTTTAAAAATTGATTTTTTATGATGCCAATGTTTAACAATGAATTTCTGAAGGAAACACTTCAAAATCTCACCTTTTGCTTCTGCATCTGGAAAGGCATCAGAAAGTAATGATGTGCTATACAGAAGCTCTGAGGATTTACGACTTTCATTTAACGAGAGGAAGATGTTCAAAAGGATCATAAGTTGAGGCTTTGTGAAGACCGTGACCATACACTCTGAAAAAAGGACCAACACCAAATATTAAGATTTTGTACAACTGTTAACTAACTAGTTAACTGATAATAATTCCAAGTATTATGAAAGTAAACACATGGATAGGAAATTTTTTTTTATCTGCAAATTACTGTAAAATGACATTGATCTCACTTTTTGAGCATTTTGGTTGTCTTTCTCACACAAAACATTTTCAGATTAATTCAGATTTGTTCCTATCAAACTGGTGCTTGACTGACCTGCTGTTATGTTGATATCTGTGAGAAGTACATCCGAGTTCTTCCATAAAGAAGGTAAAAGAAGAGAAGTCCAATTGAACGATAAGTTGCAAGGAAGCAAAATTTTCTGGTTGTGAGATCCAGAATGCAATTGGCTCACCACTCCCACAAGCTGCACAACATGCAAACTTACATTACGAATGTGCAGACAAAATTAAGAATCACACTTTAACTAATATGACAACACAAAATTCTTGTGATTAAGCCAAGACTTTTATTTTTACTATTTACAGGAATGAGTGTTCTCAACATCATAAAACCATCTTTATTGACTTGAGAAAATAAACCCTATTTTTTAAAATGATCTATATAAAACCTACTTTTACAATGATCTTTTCATGACAAGCATCAAACATATGCTGAGGAGCATCAGGTAATTGGCAAACTGTGCGAACTAATCTTTCAGGATATAAGGGCCTAACCCATTGTGCATCCAAACACTGGCAACTGATGGATGTGAGAGGTAAATTCTTCCTTGGAAACAAAGGCAAAACTCGAGTTGATTTCTGAAAGTGAAGAAAAAAGAAAATAGATTAGTAGCAATAAGAAAAAAGAATGCACACATAAAATTCAGCATTTTCTACACAAACAAATAGCCAGAGAAAATTAACGAGAGGCCTTAAATGTTTATTTCAAATAGGCAGCACAATCCGTAAGAAGTTACTGCCAATGAGCATGAAGTAGAACTGAAAATCTACCCTAATCTCACAAAGAGCACCTGGCCCAGGTCTCAGTAGGTGCAGTACTCGCAAAGGTTAGAATAATTATGGCAACATTGGAGGTAAGGCATAAAGAAAACTAAAACATACCCGACGTTTTCTATGGTTGTGGAAAATAGACTGATCAAAATTTGGATGATCTAGTTGGCACAGAGTAATCGTAGGTTTAAAAAGTGTGAACTGCATAGTTTCCATTGGTATGTTTGCTTCCAAAGATTCGAAATCATCTGTGGACACTGGTGTCAAGGAGCTAATTGATGGTTCTAAAATTGTAAAACACCAAAACATTACTCTCTTGACGTTGCACAGTAATCACAAGAGGTTGTTTTCTTTCATTTACCTTGTTTAGGAGTAATGTAAGGGTCATAATCGTAAGCGTTGGCTGCACATTGGATCATGGAGATCCTATGTATAAGACCGGCACACAATAATGCTTCAACTGGACCCACGACAACACGAAGCAAGGAGCGTTCAATCAGGTTACTAGAGAAAGAATACAAATCAGTATATTAAGAATTCTATAGAAGTAAGTTTTGATACCATAGGGCTACTTTCAACCAAATTTTTTCCCTTTGTCTTTTCCCTTCCCCCTTTACCAATACAAAGGATGACTTTGTCATCTTGTACTTGCAAGTGGATGGATGTACTTTCTGAATAATTATTCTTGATTAGAATTTTTTAAGAAAAGACATAAAAATTGAAAGAAAAAGATATTTTTAACCCTCCAGATATTTTTAATGTGCAGTAGCTCAGACTGTGTCTGTCATTTTTTGTGGTTAAAAACTAAACTGCTAGAGTTAGCTGGGAGACTTCATGATTAGGTGTCACAGAGGCTGTAGGGAGTTGTCCCCTATGTGCACAAAGTTATAGCATTCCTGGATTTTGTGTTATAATTTATTTTCGTCTCCTAGACCGACAACACAACTCATGCTTATGATCTGTCACACCAGCATCAACACTGATATACTGTATATTTATTAACAATATGGTAAATTACAGTTTATTTTTGTATAATAAGCATTAACATAAAATAATATTATCATTAATTATTATATTAAATGATAATATATTAGTCAATAAGGAAGAAATATTAAAAATGTAAAAATTATTAATAGTTCAATGTTTCTTATTACAACCTATGCTTGAGGAAAGTACTGGAAGACTAAAAGAGTGTAGATACAAAACAACACAAAACCGAAGTTTTATATGATCATAAAATAACAGAAATTTTTAAAAAAATATGAACATGATCTCATGAACGAAGATCACCAGTACTGTACCAAAAATACACGACACCATGGCAGGGTTACTCAGTGAAGTCATAGTAAGTTAAAATTTCAAGATAACAATCATTCCTATTGAATTTGGACAAAATACAATATAGTCCTACAGCCAATGACTTTTGAAACTATTAAAATAAACCAGACTTTTAAAACTATTAAAATAAACCAGAGCTTAAACATTCAATAACAAAATTCTCAGCATTATAGTTGAATTCTTTGTTAATTATGTAAAATCCTAATACTAACATTCTAAATCACAAATGTAAATGTAAAAAAGTCCTTCTCCAAAGAACAAAGCACATTTAGAGAGTACCTGTATTCTAAATTGGTGCCAATATCAGTTAACTTGTCTGAGGGATAGTCTTCTGGTATTTCTAAATAATGTAACAGATCAAAGGCTAGTGCAGGGCTCCTTTCAAGCATTAGCGTTTCTGAAAAATTAAAATAGTTTTTTTAGTTTAAAATAATACAGTGTGCAATAAATATATAAAAACTTAACATTGTCTGTTCTTTTGTTTATGGAAATAAAATTGTCTAAGGAATCCCCATCCTGACCTGGGTTTTCCTCTGGGTAATGGCGGATTTTCCTTGGGTGGGAATGTCATTAATACTTTTGTTTTATTAATCTCAAATTTTTAATGCGCTAATTACTACAATTTATTTGAATAATTAATGGATAACAGTACATATTTATTAAATAATTTATTTTGTAAATATTAAATCCACCACTGCCCACAGGCCCTTGATTGGAATTGATGGGATGGTCCCTTGCCTGATTTCGGAGAGTAACTTAGTTTATTGCCCCCCACGTGGTTATATGCAGTTTGCAACTGCTTTTTAGACAATAAAGTTTATTTTATTTTAGAATTCTACAAAACAGATATTGAACTAAAAAGTTAATAAATAAATTTATCTATATATGGTATTGAAATTAATAGAGTAACTAGTTGTAAATATTTAGGTGCATGGATGGACCAACACTTAAGATGGGTTATACATATTAATAAGCTCAGAAACCGATTGAAATATTATGTATACATTTTCAAAAAATTGAGAATCCTCCTGAATCTCAAATTATTACTCATATTATACCCTGCATTATACAATAGTATTGCCACCAATGGGATCTTAACATGGGGTGGAGCTACTCAACTGAACTTGGAAATCTCCAAAATTTACGAACAAAAATATTAAAAATAATAAACATAGCTCCCAATATCAATCTGAGCACAAGAAAAGTATTTATACTTAAAAGTATGTTATATAATTATAATGTATTAAGTAACAAATTTACTGACTATAATTTCTAATAGAAATAGAGGGATTAATACCCCTAAACATATTAAAACAATAAGCAAAAAAAGCGATTTTGTGATTGCTTGTAAATACTGTGGTTGTTTGCCAATAAACCTCAAAACTCTCAATTACAGCAATAAGTGCATTAAATGAAAGCTTGGGCAGTGGCTACCCTGGATTAATATTGAAGAATAGCTATCAATATATATTTTAAAATGACTATACTGATTATAAATTTTATTATTTACATATTAGTAATATAAATGTTGCATATTTTTATTAATTTGCTGATACACATCAATCCACAGTTTTGATTCATATTATATCTTTACTTATTTTTAGTACTTGTACCTTCTGTGCACAGATGACTTGTACAAAGTAATTCTGTAGAGATGAACAACTTATGTATACTGTATTATGGTGAAATAAATTGAATTGAATTTGTCTATAAGATTATCATCTATATAAAAGACTATAGTCTCACCTTACCTGTAACTCTGTGAACATGATAATCCCAAGAAACATTATATGTTTTCCTCTCTCCTCTATTTTCAACAGAATTGGGATCAAATAAAGAATCTAATATGTAATTATTCTGATCACTTCCAGCAGAAAAGTAAAGTAATTCCTATAAAATGTTAGAAAAACATTAAATCATGAATTTTTTTTCAAAATTTAAAATACAAATTAGAATAGGTACCTCTTCATCATAAAGCCATTAACTAAAGCAAATTTCAAAAAAATTGAAACCTCAAATAAAAAATTCCACATTAACAAAATTGAATTAATGGATTGTAATAAGTCAAGCCAAAAGAAATACCTGCAGTAGGTAAAAGGATTATATTGTAAAGAAATTCCACATATTGAAGTCTGTATAACACAAATTGATTATTGGATTCATAATAAATTAAAGTTTCTACATGCTTTCTCATTTTCTCCACTTGTCAGCTAAGCATGTCGGAACATAAGTTTTTGGGGTCCCCTAAAAATGAGTTGAAGAAATTTAGCGAAGCAGGCAAAATCATTTTTAATTTATTATATTGGGTAAAAAGGATATTTAATACCTTCAACACACTCAATTTTCATGTATCAAAAGATGGAAAAAATCAAAAGTAGGCACACAATTTTAGGAGATTGTTGTTTTGGGGATGTATACAGTTTAAACACAGACTCCAATAGGTGGAGGCAACATTCCTTGCATGCACCCAAAGGTAAAATGTTTCGCGAGTGAATGAGTTGATTCATTAACATGTCACTTAATGATAATTAAATCAAGGACTTTCAATTTTGAATAAATATAGTGTCTCATTCAATGGAATTAAATTTGACCAAACAGGAAGTCCGACTTTGAGAAAGTAGGCAATGTTGAGAAGATAGAGAGATCATGAAACAAATAAGTAATCAAATGTCAAATACAGAAATTTACTGGAAAACAAAAGGTGCACATAAAACTATACAGGATAATAAATGCTGCAGAAATCTTGTAACCTCACCAGACTACATAAAATTCAGAAAGTATAAGCAAATGTTACTTTTGTTTGAAAAAGAGTATTTGCATGAAAATCCTATAAAGTGAACATGAAAATCTAAAATTGTTTCCTTGAAAGGCAGTATTTGAGATTTATTTGTATAATATAAAGCTGGAGGAGATATGTTATGCTACTATAAAAAATTCATTGACATTTTGTATAAAACTAGTGGAAACAGCTGATAGTGTGTACTGCTTTCTTTACTGATCATACTACTTTTACTGGTAAAGAGTGCAATTTTGTCTTTTGGTTTAGAGGATGGCATTGTGTTTCGGTAGTTGAAAGAGAAAGCAGACATCAAATTGAACCGTAAGGACAATTGAAAGTAATCGGCTTTGTTTCCAAGAGATTAAAAATTATTTCCATATTCTTCTAAACCTCTCTTAACACAACTTTCTAGAAAAATAAATTTCACATACTTCAACATCACTTACTATCTATTGCTATATAGAAGGGTTACTTTAAAGCTGGAATGTGAAATATAGTATTAGTTCATTCATGTTGAAGAAAAAGAGTTTACCTGCTGATCTGGCTCAGCTGAAACTTCCATGACTCCACAAAAACAATGCCCACATGGCTCCAGAGATATGAAACTAATGCCTGTTTGCACATTCAGCCAATTGGGCTCATGAGACACCATATCCATGAAAACTCCATTCATCTGAGCCACTAAAAATGGAACAAATTTCACTTTCCTGGGTCCATAGTAATTTCTATCGACAGTACTTTCTGTAACCTAGAATGTGAAAAATAATAAATGTTCTTAGATAGTTCAGAAAAGAAGTTTAATTTCTCTCAAATATGATGTGATATACCAAGAGAGCTGATGGTTTTTCAGGTAAACTTAACACTACAAAGTAAACAAATATCCATTTTAATTATCATAGCGTATATAAAAAAAATCAACTTTTTGCAACAAATGCAAAATAAATTTATAAAAATATTTTTTGAAGTTAGATGTGAACAGGTTGAATAAGTGTGTATACATCTGAGCATAATTTTACAATTTAAAATCACTATTATCTAAAATCATTAATTCATCATCATGATAATTTAAAACTTGAGTTCTTAAATAAAGATAGACTAGGAATAATTTGATACAATTAAATACGTACAACTAGAAGTTGGTAAAAATGATACCAGTTGGGCAGCTACTAAAGTATACAATTTACTTCCTAATGATTCAAAGAAGATTAAAAAACTGAATAGATCTATTAAAATAAACTAAAAGGTTTTTTTTAAAAAAAATTCTTAAAGTTTAATTTTAGTCATGAATATTTTTTAACTTTTGTACTGGGCCTGTACACAGACTATTTTTGTAGTCATTAAGGGATTTTTCATTTATGGTAAAAACTTAAATAATAAATGTGATTTTCTAAGTTTATCAAGTTGTGTCACCAGTGAGGTAATTTATGAACGACTTTCTATGCTGTTTTTCATCAAATAATTGAGTAGTAAGTAGCATGATCTATGAGACATCTTTAAAACTTACTATAATCCATTTTGAATTTGTACTTAAAACAAATATTAAAAGAAAGCGGTACATAGTCACAATGTAAGGTTACAGTTCTTCTCAAGTCCAAAAAGTAATCTACTATGTGGGAAGCTGTCAAGAATGACGAAAGGGGATTTTTACAAAAAAGTTGACGTCTAAAAAGAAGTTTCATTTTTAAGAAATATACCTAATTACATTACAAAATAAGTAAAAAACACTCCACAAAGCAAACCTTGAAAGAGACTGAAGCCTGATCGATGTACACACCGAGATGAAGTGTGTGCCCACTTAGGGCAACTTGTTGCTCCGTATTCCAGTCCTCTTCATCTCCAACAGGGAGAATAGAAGGTACCCAACTCCATGCCCACCCAACCCACGATTCCTCATTCTCTTCTTTTTCTGAATCTGCAGCAAGAGATGGGAAACAGCCAAGGGTGAAAAATTGCATGCAAAAGAATTGTGTTCATACATCTAAGCATAAAAAATATTACAAAAAGAGAAGCCTTTATCCGAGCTCTCCAATAGCTCCAGAGAACAAAAATAATCCCAATACAGAACTGTGCCTGGTAGAGCTACAATAAAAGTACATATATAATTATATAGTTTCCCAGAACATTTCTTTTCAGTCATTTATACATTAATGTAGCTGAAATTATGATATGCTGCTTTGAATTTACTTAAAATATGCACATTGAAATCAAGGGGGCTTCTGTCATTAAAAACAAACGAACAAAACACAGATTATTTAGCTTGCAAATGTATTTTGAAAATCTGGGCTTTTGTGCTAGGGGCAGATTCCTCCTCTCCCTATACAGAGTGCGAAACATGGGAAAGAACAATGTAGGGGGACTTGACAGCTTTTAATGATGGTATAATTAATATACAAAAAATAGGACAGAATAAAAACAAATGAAAAGAACGGGATAAAAAAGGGTTACAAAAGGTCCCTAGGAAAGTTTTATGCATCCTCTGGAAACATAATAAATAAGACTGGATTGCCAGCATGTTGTTATTCTAGAACAGTTTCAGAAGATGAAATTCTGATTCATTTCATTTCCTTTATCCTCAACTGATCACTACTAAATTATGGCAACAATCTTCAATGAATTAATTGAGAATAATATGGCACATAGATGTAAAATATTTCAGGAATTTATGGAGGAGTCTCTACAATAAAATATTTATTGTGATTAACTGAGAGGCAATTGTAATACATAGCACATGCATATCTTTGTCTACAGGTTTAGATAAATAAATAAATTTTGACCAGACACTCTACTTACATTTATCACCTAGAATGTGCTTTGAGGGCTCGTTGCCATCATCGCATTATTATCCATATCATCGATCTGCAATAGTTGCTGATGGGAGCAAATGCTCTCAAAACGCATCCTAGGTGAATAACGTAAGAAGACTGCAGCCAACATCACTCAATCAATATTTTATTCAACATTATTATTCTTGAAAACGAAAGAAGTAAATAAAAATATTAACCATCCTGCTCTTCAGCCACATCTTCAGTGTTCTCTGGCTCTTCATTGTTGGATACTTTTTCACTTTTTAATTCTGGTTTCTGCAATGCAATCACTAACATAATAAGACGCATTAGCATAGGAATTTGCTGCTCTGTCAGACTGAAGTCCATGCGAAAACAATGAAAATCTAATCTGGTGATTGATGCTTGCTTAGATTTTGAACTGTGGTAGCTCCTCAGCAAGTGTAACTCCAGAACACACCGGTATAATAAAGGTTCCTATTAAACAAATTAAAACAAACATTCTTAACATGTAAAATGACACTGTTAAGCAAGTCAGTTATTTGAAAATATTTCAAGAATAATTCCGTAGATAATCTTAATAGAAACTTACTTGATACAATTCTATTTTTCCGGATGAGTTTCTCTTATCCAGGCACACAGTCAAATCGGAGAGCGTAATAAGCTTTCGTAAAACATTTTGAAGCGGTGACAGTTCTAAAAAAAGACAAGAAAACAAAACTGATAAAATTAGAAGGAATAACAATATGACAAGTGAAAGGAGTTGGTTGAAGTCAACAAAGATGACTAAATTTCTCTAGAAATACCCCAGACATTTTAGTTTAAGTTGCAATGGTGCAGGCAAGGTAAAGTATAATACAACCGCAAAAATACATTTTCACCATTAATTCCATCAACTGAGCAAAACCAATCTAAACTCAAATTAGCAGCTGCTTTCCAGTCTCACCTTTTATATTTGAGATTTTTCTTAGTAGAGGAGGAAGATTCAGACAAAGCATTTTCACATAGGTCACTAATTTTGAAAAGTTTTTCAGGGATATAATGGAAAAATCAAGTATTTGGTTGAGAATACAAAATTTACTCCTTTTCTTAAACCATCAATCACTTCTTAACTCTGAGGATCAATCGACAGATTTAAAATTAGCAGCAGCTTTCCAGTCTCACCTTTTATATTTGAGATTTTTCTTAGTAGAGGAGGAAGATTCAGACAAAGCATTTTCACATAGGTCACTAATTTTGAAAAGTTTTTCAGGGATATAATGGAAAAATCAAGTATTTGGTTGAGAATACAAAATTTACTCCTTTTCTTAAACCATCAATCACTTCTTAACTCTGAGGATCAATCGACAGATTTAAAATTAACAATGTTCTTAATAAAAATGCTGATGTAATTCTCTTAATGAAATTGCTGATATCTATGAAACTTATTTCTGAGACTATTAAAAGGTTTATACAGAAATTTGAATTTCGCATTTTAAAAAATCAATTGAGGTTTTGAAAAACAAAAAGAAGAAAATAAAACATTGAAAAGTTAGCAGTTGCCCTACACAATAGGAATCAAGACCATGAACTGACAAATATCCAAATTTATGACACTCAAATGGAAACCAGGATTGTCAACCATTGGAAAAAATAAAAATAAGAAGTTTCTAAATTTTGGACTCGCCCACAAAAATAATCTCATCATCTAATGTCATGAAGCCAGTGTAACATAGTCAGTTGATTGCCATTAACAATAGAACCATAATGTGTTTACGGCACAGTTGAGAAATGGATAAAAGAGTATAACGAGACAATATCATACAAATATACACATCAACATTAAGTTGACAGTTTAATTCATGAGTAAATGCAACCTGCTAGATAATTTTCAGGCTAAGTTTGTTTCATTCATCAGCTGAAAAATAGGAAGGGTTAAAGTTTTGGTTTTGGTTCAACCAAAACTCTAGGGGTTTTTTTTGTGTACGACCTAATGAGAAATTGGAATTTGATTAAAATTCACCTCAATATAAAATCTAAGCAGGAGAATTTACTTCAAAGACATGCAAATTTTCTCATTGTGGTAGAATACACACATTTTGGTGATAGAAGAACCACAACAACAACAAATATCAAGAAAAAGAAATAGTCTCCCTATACATAGTTTATACGTTTACCTGCAAAAGCTGGTTCCCATTTTTCATTGGCAGATTGAACTTTCACAGTCTTGATATTGACAGACAAGACTATATCTTCTTCAACATATTTCAGAATAAGATTATTACAATAAATAGTTATGTTGTTAACTATCTTGGTTACAAGATTCTGAATGTAACCTGGTGGAGTAACCAATTCATCACTTTTTGTACCCTTAATGCTCTTATTTCTTTTGCTGGTTGTGCTGAAACAAGAAGGAGAAGAATTATTGAATGAAGAGATACTAAACATCAAAAGGATTAATATGATCATTATGCATGAGGCATAGAACTTTACCTCGATTTTCGTTTCTTTTCACTAGCAGTAGAAGAACGACCCCCTTCTTCAGATGCTTGGTCATCAGAACGTAACTTCAAAATACATTCTAAAACATAATTTAAATAACTTAAATTGGTAGGTTTCCAACAATTCACTAATTTGTTCAACTTTCGATCAACTGTTTTTCTTAAGAAATGCATCACAGTGAAGTAAAACAATTATAATAAATGTAAAAATAATGATAATAAATTTTAATAATAATAAATTTATTGTCAAAAAACAGTACAAACTGTGTATGACCACGTGGAGGACAATAAACTAATTTACTCTCCGGAAGCAAGCAAGGGACCGTCCCATCAATTCCAATCAAGGGCCCTAAGGCAGAGGCCAATTCAAAAAATTTCAGCAAAAGTTCCTAGATAAGATAAAAAGTTAGCTGTGAGTTATAATACTAATAGAATGTCAATATGTTTGTAATTTTACACAAAAACTTACATTACAAGTTATTATCGAACTATAGATAATTCTGAGCATAGTGTTTAAAAATCATAAGAATTGAAAAAAAAAGAAAACACTAAATTCACGATTTATTGTTACAATAAACATGCCCCTAGACGAAGCCTAGAGAACCTACATAATAAATCCGCCTCTACCTGAAGGAAAAACGAAGAAATGCCTGGGCCAGGATGGGGTTACAGAATTTATGTGCACAACCGTGCCAAAGTTGAGTACACATAAAACTAAATTAATATGAGCCATAAGACAACACAATCATGCAAGAAAATAGTTTTTGAAATTGTTATAAGTTATTTAAAAANTCTTTTACAGGTGGCATGATAAAGTGCAGGATGAAGTTTTTAACCGCGGATTTGAAGATATTCAATTTCATAATCTCTTTTATATTCTTGGGCAGGGAATTATATAGAAAGATTCCCGAATAAGGTCCTTTTTGGCAAAGAGTGATTGACAATCTAGGGCGATGAATATTACTACTATTGCGAGTATTGTGTTCGTGAACGAGACTGTTTCGTACAAAGAAAGGGTGGCACTTCAGTAATTTGGTCTTAACAAACACGACCGTTTCATAAATATAAATGCAGGGAAGTGTTAAGATATTTAATTCCTTGAATAAAGGTTTACAAGAGTTTCGGGGGTGAGATTTACAAATTATCCGAACTATCCTCTTCTGAATTCTGAAAGTTTGAATACTCTGACCGGAATTACCCCAGAAGGTAATGCCGTAACGTAAATGGGAGTAAACGTTTGCAAAATATACGCAACGGGAAATACGTGGACTAACTGCGTTAACTAAGATTCGGAATGCATAACACAATTTGCTTAATTGGGAATTAAGATAGTCAACGTGACAATTCCATTTGAGGTTGTCTTGAATATGGAGACCTAAGAATTTTGTATTTGTAACAGTTTTTAATTGTGTTCCGTTTAAAGAAAGAGAAACCTGGGGTAAAGATTTTGTGATACTATTGTGAAATGACATAGACACTGTTTTGTCAGTGTTTACAATGAGACGATTTGCATGGAACCAAGTCGAAAGGTTAGACAAAACTTTTTGAGCATTGGCGTGTTTACATAGTAAATTAGTGTCATCAGCAAAATGAAGAATATTGCAATCTGATGTGGATGATGACATGTCGTTCACATACAATAAAAAGAGTATAGGGCACATACAATAAAAAGGTACATAAAAATGTCAACACAAATGCTTACAATTTTTACCCAAAAGTAACCTACAGTACACACAGCACAGAAAATTTCAGAATATTTTTAGAGAACATAAGATTGAATCAGTGTAACATAAGTTCACTTCTTACAAAAAATGTTTTTACAAAATTGAAAAAACATAAGCAAAACACGATTAATGAGTATGTCAAATAAGACTCCCATTCTTAAATTCAATAATTTTAAAAATCTATTCTATATGTGATACCATGATTATCTGTGAAGTATCTCCCAGCAATATTATTTTGCAGTTGTTTTATTATACAGAGAAATTTGTTATTTTTTTAAAAGAAAATTCAATCAAAAACATTTATTTTTAAGAAATGTATTTTTTAAATAATGAAATCTGTAGATTATTTCATTCTCTTTCAGGTGATGCTTTCAGTTTATTAAAACAAAAAAAAATTTGTAGAAGAAAATATACTACTTCCTTTCTATCAATATTTTTAATAAATTTGATAAAGAGAAAAAGTATCCTCCTTTCTAGCCTCAATTACTACCATTTTACTGACAAAATCAAGAACAACCCTCTCCTTGAAGCCATGTCTAAAAATGAAATAAAAAATGCAATTTTGAAAACAAATTTTCATTCATAAACTTAAAAATTCAGAGGACCAAAAGTTTAGAAATTACAATAATAAAATTTATTTATACAGTATTTTAGTGAACATTTCTGATACAAAGTAAACTCAGATTTGTTTGTCAAGGGTCTGCTTTCCTTTTCTTCGTATTTCTTAACCAAGAATAAGGGACTTTTCCCTAATGGACAATTTTCTATTCAATAAAGAATACTGCTATTAAGTTAACGATATAACAATCTTTATATAACGAATCTTTACCCCTGGTATCTCTTTCGTTAAACGGAACACAATTATAAACTGTTACTAATACAAAGTTCTTAGGTCTTCACATTGAAGACAATCTCAAATGGAATTGTCTCGTTGATAATCTTAATTCTAAATTAAGTAAATTGTGTTAGGTATTATGAATCTTAGATAATGCCGTTAGTTCACATATTTCCTGTTGCGTATATTTTGCAAATGTTTACACTCATTTACGATATAGTGTCATCTTGTGGGGCAATTCCGAGCAGAGCGTCAAAACTTTCAGAATTCAAAAGAGGATTGCTCAGATAATTTGTAAATTTCACCCCTGAATCTCTTGTAAACCTTTATTCAAGGAATCTAATATTTTAACTCTTCCCTGCATTTATATTATGAAACTGTTGTGTTTGTTAAGACCGAATTACTGAAGCACCACCCTTGTTTCATACAAAACAGTTTTGTTCACGAACACAATACTTGCAATAGGAATAATATTCATCATCCAAGAATGTCAACCACACTTTGCCAAAAAGACTATCATTCAGGAATTGTTCTATATAATTCCCAGCCCCAAAAATATAAAAGATATTATTAAATTGAATCTCTTCAAATCCGTGGTTAAAATCTACCTTCTGCACCAGTGCTGCTACACTGTAAAAGAATTTATTGATTTTAATAAAACTTAAAGTCGTCTTATACTTTATCACGACATTGTTGTAGTACTTTCAAAATATCTGACAGCAATTTCAAAACTATTTTCCTGCATGCTTGCATTATGTCTTATTATTCATATAAATTTAGTTGTATATGTACTCAACCCTGGCACGGTTGTGTACTTTAATTCTGTAGCCCTATCCTGGCCCGAGTTTTTCTTTGGTTTTCCTTCGGGTAGAGGTGGACTTTTTATAAAGACTCGTTAGGCTCTTGCAATTTATTGCATAGCTAGGCTATGCTCTATCAATTGAAATAATTATAAGCGAATTCAGTGCTACTTAATTGTTACAAATTATCAACAATATTTTCCAAATGATTTAGTTTGATAATAATATGTACTTGTGAAATGACTTTTCTGTGTTTTATTAAATACAATATTTGTTGGTATTTGTTAATACTATAACATGTGTCAAACTATTTTTTATCATTAGGAGTGTGTTGAAATGTTAAACCTGCCTCTGACTTAGGACCCTTGATTGGAATTGGTGGGATGGTCCCTTGCTTCCAAAGAGTAAATTAGTGTATTGTCCTCCATGTGGTCATAAACAGTTTGTAACTGCTTTTTTGACAATAAAGTTTATTTATTTATTTATTAATAACGATGCTCATGAGAAGATAGTGTTTCCTGGTTTTCTCCTAGTGACAAAAGAGCACCCCTTGTAATACAAATACTTGGGGTTAAATCCAAATTTGCTCTTCTATGCAGATGCTTAATGATATTCGCGATAAAAATGTTTCCACAGAAACATACTCTCCATCTGATTAACAAAGAATGAATGCACATGAATTTTCCAAAATCAAATAAATCTCACCAATGGTGTTGATTGTGATGGTAATAGGTTCAGACGCCAGTTTCGTCCAAGGCACATGGAATAATAGTTCATGGATATGTCCACTAACAAAACTAAAAGGTAATTGAAGCTCTTCCTCCAAGACTTCCAGTCGTAAATCCAGATTATGAAAACAAGCATCTCCTCCCCAAAGAGAAACCTGTAATATTAATAATAATAGATCATAAGAAAACATTAACATGACCTAAGGAGGGAATCTTTTCAAACAATCTGAAAGTATACAAGGACAATATTCGTATTTGATCAAAACTATCCAAAAAGAGGGATAAAAATAGGTTACATAGCTATTTTAGAAATAAAAAAACATAATTATATTTTGTAATTATAAAGGGGACTACAAATGAGTTGAATACAACAGATATTAACTGCTTGAAAATGTCATTATACATCACAGGAAAAGTATGATAATTACTGCTTAATTTTTGTTTGTTATCCAATACCAAGATTTAAAAAAACCAAGAATCAAAAGAAATGGAAATAATTACATGAAAGTCTCTGATACTTCATAAGAAATAATAAAGAAATTAAAGAATAAATACCAAAGAGAAGAAAATTTCTAATCTAATTGATGTAATTCTTTCATCAAAGAGAAACCCCAGATGCAATCTCCAAAATAAAATCAATTTTTGGGAAAATTATCCCAATTAAAAAAAAAAGCATCTTTTATTCACAAATTAGAGATAGCCCAGAAAGAGTTCCCATACCTTAGAATCCTCTTGTCTAAAATCTTTGATGTATTTGTCAACATAGCTCATAAGTATGGGTGTCAAATAAGATTCAACTTTAAACATCTTGCTTAGAATTAATTTGAGTTACATCCTATCCTCAAATATTTTTAAGAATCTTGTTTTCTGTAAAAACAAGATTATGCAGTTAAAACAGCTTCTTTTTTAGATTTGACACATCTTCAAATTGGTACAAAAAGGAGCACCTACAACTGACAAAAAATAAATATAAATAATAACTGCAAACTGCTCACTTAATTAATACTCACTCTACCACATTACTCTTAAAAGAGTAATGACTACTAGGTATGATGTTCATGATAAATTATTCCCAAGACACACAATTCCTCAGTAAACACATATCATAAAAAACATTATAATTCAGTACTTTTTAAGACCCCATTCAGGGATCTCATAAATAAAACGAAATTTAACTCAAACTTAACGAAAGTTAATTCCCTATACTGTTCTGTATTTTCCATTCTGCACTGTGTGACCAATACTGCACCACAAAAAATAAAATCAGTGAATACTAATATATGAACACAATTTACATAACCTCAAAAATGACAATGTTTACAAATAAAAGAGGGAAAAGATAAATGGCATCAATATTTATTCAGCTAACACAAAAAAGCACGAACACCTAAAATGGAACGAAGACGAAAAATTGTTACAAGATACAGGGACAAATATCAGGCATACCTGACATCCGTACGAACTACTCCCTCCCCCCACCACCACCCACTTCATCCCACACGAATACAAAAGTGACGTATTAGCAAGAGCCACGAGTTCACTGTCAAACGACGGGTTCCCGAAACGAAAGATAAATCTGTGCGCTGGCAAGGAGGAATGCCATATTGCTATAAATTAACCAGGTATTGAGTGCAATCCTTTGTAAACTGTCACGGACGTCATTCACAGTTTTCTAACTAAGCATCGCCCAAGATCTTAAGTAAAGCAAATCTTAAAACTGATTTTCAACTGCTGAATATCAGATCAAAATAAAAAACAATGGTACTTTTGAATCTTTCATGTACAATCAGAGGATCACGCATTTTTCTTTCTCAGTCTGAAGAGTATCCGTCTCATTATTTTGTCACAGAGCAAGGACATTCTAACGATAAATGATAATACTTTTTTTTGCTAAAAATATAACGGAACAAAAGAAAAATATCGTACTAATGATACGATATTACCGAGTAAAATACTCGGGCAGAATGGTTGCATGGACGTCATATGAACCCTATTTTTTTAATTTATGAAAGAAAAAAAACTATAATCTTCAAATTTCAATAAGGTTAACCCTCACCTTACCAAATTCGAATAACAATAATTTAAAGATTCAATTTAATGGAAAAGATTTAACGGTGCCAAATATTCCCATAAGTGTAGTAATTGAAAAATCCAAATTGTCACAAATTAAGTAAAGAATCCAGAGATGCAAAATATTTCCAAAAGTAAAGAAAATAATAAAGAAAAACCCGATTTACGCAGAAGCAAAGTTTTCCTATATTTCGTATAAAATACTGTTTCGTGAGGTAGTAAAATTATACATTCGTTTAGAATCGTAAATTACCTTAAAATTGCATCATTTTGTACCAAATTTTCCATACCCCCAGACGCACCAATTCACCTCATTCCAATATCACCGATTTATTCACCTCACTCCAAAATACAATTCTGGATCCGCCAACGATTCCTAACTGAAAAAGTTTGGAAATAAATGTTTTGTAAAGAAGACTCATATAAAATAATTAAAATCAAGTTCAGAGGTGATTTTTTTAATTTTAAAAAAATTGAGTTTTAAACCATTCCTAAGTGTTTAACAGACCCCCTCCGCCCCGTCATCAAAAAATCATTGCTTGCATAATTGAATGAATTGATGGTGTCTGATTTCCGCATACAATGGAATTTGCTAAAATTATTCAGCAAAATGTCGATTACTGATTAAATGTGTATCGTAATCTGTGAATCAAATCAGATTTAAAATTTGACCTGCGACGTTATTATTGAAGCCAAATCGCGTTTAGTATATGCCTACTTTTGATAAACGCTAATAGAGTGAGCTATCTTCCCTAGTCTCGCATAATCGCACTACGTCGTGGTGGCACAGGCAGTGATCGGCGGGCAGTTTGACTCCAAGAACAAAAAGGAATGGAAAAATGATAATTTTAAGTGAGAAGTGTTACGTGCAGTACAGTGTACGACAACATGAAGGTTATATTTATTTAAATAGAAAAAATTATTATTATTCTAAGTAATGGAAAGAAACCTTCTACGAGCCACCCCCTTCAACATTTCACCCCTTTTGAAAAATTAGAATATCTCTCGGTTAAATCGATTGAAAAGCATTGCAAACATGATGATGGGACTTAAACTTTTGATACCAATGTACTGCTTATGCCTAATGACACTAAATGCAATGCTTTTCATCACGAATTAATAGATTTAAAGGTGAGAAAACACCAATTTTCCAAAAGGGGTGAAATGTTGAAGGGGGTGGCTCGTAGAAGGTTTCTTCCATTGATGAAAATACACGTAAACCATGTTCCTTGGACAAGCACACACAATTCTAAATAGTTTTGGAACATCTTAAATACACCGTTTTCATAGGGAGTGATGGAGGTTGGGGGTGTCATCAGATGCGGGTGAATTTTTAATCTCAGCTACTTGAGTGCACATTATTGAGGCTGTATACGTGAGACTAACACTCCCTGACATTTAGAAGTGTAATATCTTCGCTCCATTTTCTCGAAAATTGCATTTATCTTCGCTTTAAGGGTGTCCCAGCGCCCTGGGGGACACAGACAGCTCCCAGTAAGTGAGTGTCTTGATAAAACATGGGAGATTCCTCAGTCCAAATTTCACTCTGATACATTTAAAAATACGGAAGTTATTGACCGATGAATATACTGCGTCGTCAATTTTGAGGAGCAGAGTATATGAGGTTAGGCAGAAAAGTAATTTTTTTTTGTGTGGGGCTATAGAGCTCGTCAACATCGAAGGTCATTAGAGCCCATGCAAGTAGGGAAAAATGCAGTTTCGCACCATAGAGAAGAGCCGTAGTGACTCTTCCCCGTGTGTGGGACTCGCCGAATATCTCGACCATACCCACTAAAAAACCCTCCTGAAATCAACAAATATCTAAATAGAAAGATGAAAGAAAAGGAAGCAGAATAAAAATACATTATATCAAAAAACAAAAGGGAAAACCATTTTTAAATATTATATTTTCGAATAACATAACTGAACGATGAAAACAAAGAAGTCAGTAAAGATGAAAAAAGAATGAAAATTTTAAACACTCCCGAGAACTTGAGGGAGGAGCCCCGATCTACTCATAAAATTCAATAGTTTATTAACATTAACAGCTTCATTTCCGAGAATTGTTGGTAAATCTGCAGCCAGACCAATTCGTCTCCGTATACTTGAGTATTTTCTGCAATCAGTCAGTAGGTGACGCACTGTCAGAGAACAGCTACACTCCTCACGAACGGGTTCATCATCAAGTAGTAAGAGATACCTATGAGTGAGAGGACAATGTCCTATGCGCAGGCGGGTCAGCAAGACCTCGTCGCGCCGGGCTGGCCTACAGGAACTGCTCCATGACTTAACACATGATTTGATAAGTCGGAGCTTATTCCTTTCAACAGCTAACCACTCATTGCTCCATTCACTGAGAATCCTTATCTTGACGAAATTTAGTAGGTCTCGTTTTGGAATCGTGGAGAAATCCACGCGATTCCTGAGGCATGCCGCCTTTGCGGAAACGTCTGCTTTCTCATTTCCACTGATACCCACGTGTCCAGGAACCCAGCAAAACATTATGTTCTTTCCGTCACTTTGCAATGAGAAAAGTACATCCTGGATGTTCTGGATCAGCTTATCAGCTGCATACATGTTCTGGATTGCTTGGAGGGCACTCAGCGAATCAGAACAAATCAGGAAATGTGATCTGCGGGAGCACATTGTAGTTCGCAATGCTCGCAATATGGCGCAGCACTCAGCGGTGTAAACGTTGCATAGGTCGCCTAGACGGTAGCCATAGGTCTCACGCGAATACACCATGGAGCAGTCGACACCATCAGCCTGCTTCTACCCGTCGGTAAACACGGATATGGACCCGGTGATAGTAGAGGATTAGCTGAAAGTATACCCTCAACATCGGAGCTGGAGTGTTCTTCTTGTCATGATGCACAAGATCGAAAATAATCTTCGGCTTGTGCA
>NNCF01127170.1:93117-183263 GCA_002313205.1 Laupala kohalensis
CGCGCTAAGAGTTGTAACTCTTCACGTTGCGTTCTATAACCATTAAGGTTCCACTGAAGTATGGAAGCCATTACTTTTTGGAACCTCCGGGGTCAGGCTCTTTAATGTGCATTTCCGCGTCATCGTCGGACAATGCACATTCCGACTCGGAGGTAGGAAGAACAGAGATATTCTTCATTCGTCTCCCGGACTTCTTTGATGTTGTTTGCTTCGACTTTATGAAGTCAACAAGGTTCAGGGATTTAGTCTTCGAACCTTGCTTGGTTTTTGTATGTTTACTATTTGAAGAAATATGTGGTACACTGCTGGTCTTTGTATTAGATGGACGGGGTGTGGAGAGAGTCTTGGGCTTGACAGGTGTTTCTTTGATATTTCTCTTGCCGCATTTGCACTGACATGTGCACGACGTTGTCGTAGACACGTCAGTGAAATCGGCCTGTATAGACACGTTCTTTTTTATTACAGGAGTCTTGGCTGCGGTGGAGTAACTGGTAGAGAATACAGGGTATAAAGCCCTGTATTTCTTCCGAGCTTCACCGTACGGGATCTTCTCCGTAGTCTTAATCTCTTGTATCTTTTTTATTTCGAGGAAGGCGACACACTCCCTGCTCAACACCGGGTGGCTGCCTGTGCAATTAATACACTTAGCAGGCCCCGGGCATGAGACGCCGGGTTCGAGTGCTTCCTTCTCGCATTTATCGCATGTTTCACAACCCTTACAAGATGTCGTTGTATATCCAAACCTCTGGCACTTGAAACAGCGCAGAGGATTTGGAACAAAGGGTCGCACCGGCAGGTTAAGCCATCCAGCTGTAATATCCTTTGGTAGTTGGGGACAGTCAAATGTCAAGACGAAGGAACTGGTCTTCTGTAGAACACCATTAACCTTCCTCATGATCTGACTGACCTCAACTACATGGTCAGCCTCCCATTCCTCAACTAGGTCTTCAGTTGTCATATCCATAATATCCCTGCAACTTACGACCCCCTTGCTGCGATTAAGCGCAGCATGGGGCTCGCACGTCNTCTGTTAGTTGGAGTTGGTTTCCAACAACATGGTACCATTCCGTAACCTTTTGATATTCTTCAGTTTACCACATATTCCCTGAAGCCCTTTATAAATGTAAAAGGGAGAAACTTTTTCCAAAGTTCCTTCCTTTCTTTTCATTATTATGAAAACATTCTGGTAAGGAATGTTCTGTAACTTTTCTTTTTTGGTTTCAGAAGCGGGAGAGCTGGCAACCCTCGGCCGCTTCGAATATCCTGAGGCGTAATACTTACCCTGCGGCTCGCCCACTCCGCAAGGCAGGGGAATCGAAATATGTCATTTTGACCCACGAGTTCGGAGGAAATAATTGTCCGGTGACGTGGAGCCCCCGCATCACGTCACTAAGCCTTGCTCAACTGAGGTGCGGCAGTTGCCCCAGAGGTTGATACGCGAGAGAGTGTTTGTCCTCAACACCCATTCACCTCATCGGCGCGTAACACACCTTGAGGTTGATGTTTTTTTATGGAGGTTTAATCCTTCCTCGTGACCCGGCCAATGAAGGCAAGATCTCCGCCCTTCAAGACATACAACTTTCCACCATCGCGCCAATGGTGGTCGCTGAAGCATGTCCAAAGATTACGGTGTTCGAGGACTGGTGGCGCAGTACCAGTCCCCAGCTAGGGGCCGTGGGTTCGCCAAGCCCATACTCACTCGAAACTGAGTTCCCTGCGGGGGAAAGAAGAAAAAAGAGAAGAAGAAAGAGAAGAAGAGGAAAATGAAAGATATCCTAGCTCTAATAGCGTCGGGATCGAAAGGAACAAGAGGTGACCAAGGGTGGTCAGTATAGATAAAGGAAGGAGCATGGCACAAGCAAGTGGAAGCAGTGCCAGACTCAGCTCGGGGCCCCGTGTTCGCCAAACACGTACTTACTAGATGTAAGCCCCCTGGGAGGAGGAAGAGAAGAAGAAATAGAGGAAAGAGAAGAGGAGGAAAATGAAAGATACCCTAGCTTTAATAGCGTCAGGATCGAAAGGAACAAGAGGTGACCAAGGTAGGTCAGTATAGAAAAAGGAAGGAGCATGGCACAAGTAAGTGGAAGCACAGAAAAGTAATGTGACTGATTTTTTATTTACCAAAGTTTTTATTTTTCTCAACATCAATGTTATCCCCTTCAAAGTAGTTCCCTTGGGCAGCTACACACCGATGGAGACGTTGTTCCCACTGTTGGTAGCAGCGCTGAAAGTCTTCAACCGGTATGGTCTTCAGTATGTCCGTTACACTCTTTTGGATGTTTTCCACAGTCCCGAAATGACGACCTTTGAGGATATTTTTCAGTTTAGGAAAAAGTCACAGGGACTGAGGTCAGGTGAATATGGGGGCTGGGGAACCACAGGAATGCCTTTTGAGGTCAAAAACTCTGTGGAGAGGAGAGGGCAGTATGACATGGGGCGTTGTCATGGTGGAGCATCCATTTGTCTGCATGTCTGGTCTCACGCGAATGACCCTTTTTCTGAGCCTTTCAAGGACGTCTTTATAAAAAACTTGGTTGACAGTTTGTCCTGGGAGAACAAATTCTTTGTGAACGATTCCCCTTCTGTCAAAAAAAAACAAAAACAAATCAGCGTTGATTTGATCTTCGATTTGCTCATTCGAGCTTTCTTTGGTCGAGGAGAGTTTGCAGTGTGCCACTCCTCACTTTACCTCTTGGTCTCAGGATCGTATTCAAAAATCCATGATTTATCACCTGTGATCACACGACTAAAGAAATCTTGCTCATTAGCGATTCTGTCAAGAAGATCAAGACACTTGTTTTCTCGATTGTCCTTCTGCTGAATTGTGAGGTTTTTTGGCACCATTTTGGCACAGACCTTTCGCATGTGCAAAAAAACTCAAAATTTGATGAACGGTAAATCTGTTCAAATTTAATTGTTCACTCAACATTCTTAATGTTAAACGACGGTCTGATCTCACTAGAGAGTTCACACGTTCGATGTTTTCTTCGGTTTTGGAAGTTGAAGGCCTCCTTGAACGGTGTTCATCTTCAACGTGTTCTCTGCCTTTCAAAAATGATTTATGTCAGCGAAAAACTTGAGCTCTGGATAAAGTATGTTCCCCATAGGCCTGTTTTAACTTTTCAAACGTCACACTTGCCGATTCTCCAAGCTTAACACAAAATTTAATGGCACAACGTTGCTCCAAATTCCGCTGTTCCATTTTGCTTGACGCACAACCAAAACACAACTTCACTAATAGCAGTCACAAAAATCACGTAGTTAACGGAAGGAGTTGAAACTCGCACTGAGCTATGGAGGGTACTGATACACGTGCCCTATCATGGACAACAGCGCAGCGATGCCAGATCGCTTGTAGTTTTGCCAGTCTCATTACTTTTCTGCCTAACCTCGTATCCTAGCTAATTATCCGACGTTTCCGGGATTTTACTAATTCCGATCTTAAACATATATTACAAAACCTAGTGGTGAAAAACTATTGCACATTCTCCATCTCCAGCAAAGAGTGAGAAAAAATTCTATAGTGAAAGGGTCATTTCTCGTGTGGTCCATTATATTTTGGTCGTCTTCCAGTGCTCTATTCATGCTCGAAGTCGCTAGATGAACTTATTACCGTCTTTTATTTGAAATTTGAAAATAAAATAAATATCCAGAACATTATTTCAAAACATATAGCGACATATCAGTCTTATAAATAAAGAAAATGTGTTACGTAAATGTAATTTCGTTGTACACAGAAGTTGATGTATTTTCGTAACTGCAGCGTGTTTTCTGTCCTATGCATTTTATGATTATCGTATCTTTCATTTCAGTTCACGAAACGTGTATTCTACGTCTCCTTGGTCCATTTACACTGCTAAATATTATTCAAGCTCCTTGAAACTAAACTAATGTGTAAGTGTAGCAGATATAAATTATTTTACTGCGTCTACACCAAACTTTCGAGCGAAATACCGCTAATTCGGATGTAATGCATACTAATTGTACTTTACGTACAGAAAATTTCAGCAAAATCGTTGGAGTCGTTTTTGAGAAACTTTCAAAAGAGTACTTTGACCTTCATGTGAAGTACCCTTTGTTTTAAAGTTTAAAAACATTAGAGCACGTGCATCGACAACAAGTAAATTCTACCGTAAATATGAATTGAATTGATTCATCCATTTACTCAGAATCGCTGCGCACGGACGGACGTTATGCCAAAAAAACAACTTTTTCAGAATCAGAGATCTCTAAAACGGATATTTCCGTCGAAATCTCGCTTTCGAATTTTTTCACGATTACCATACTTTCTATATACTACGTATATGAGAAAATAATAACTGTCGTCCGTGCTTACACTTAACGGTATCGAGAGTTTCATCTCAGCAGCCCCGAACACTATAAATGACTGGAACGTATTTTCAGTAAGTTTTCGTTTCACACTCTACCCAATCCCCACGCGTACGGGCTCTGTACATTTATTCTAAAGACAACAATTCCGATTTAATGTTCTAAAGTAAACTTATACACGAGGATAGATATTCAATTTCAAAACCCCAAAAATAATCGTCCTCAGGAGAGCACTGTCACAGTTCTTAAAACTTTGGGGGTTGAAACGGTTGCGAGGCGAGGGTCAGTATTTATTGTCTTGGGAAAAAGTCTTGATTCTCGAGTTTGAGCGTTAACCCGTTGCTCCGCACAAAATTGAGTTACACCGAAATTTTCCGTATTTCATTCTGCGTATATCAGTGTGAATTTAAAAAAAAATACTGTATCCTAATTTAATTTTATTGCAGATACCAAGAAAAAAGTGCAAGTTTGATCACAAACAAATTTTAATGTTTTAAAGACACTTGTTCAAAAGTTTACTGATTAGTACATTCTCATTTAGCCATATACTAGTATATGCTAAATATTATTCAATCTTCTTGAAACTAAACTAATGTGTAAGTGTAGCAGACAAATTATTTTACTGCGTCTACACCAAACTTTCAAACGAAATACCGCTAATGCGGATGTAATGCATACTAATTCTACTTTACGTACAGAAAATTTAAGCAAAATTGTTGGACCAGCTTTTGAAAAATATTCAAAAATGACCTTCATGTGAAGTGCCCTTTGTGTTCAAGTAAAAAGAAAATTGAAAGCAAGTGCATGTGTCAGATAAATTCTACCCTAAATACGAAAAATGATATTTAAAATGATAAAACAAAATATTTTTCCGTTCGGCCAGGAGTGCTGCGCACAGACGGACGGACGTCCAGCCAAAAACCATTTTTTCGGAATCAGGGGTTTCCAAAACGGATATTTCCGCAAAAATCTCGTTTTAGAATTTTATCACGATTACAATACTTTCTATAAACTACGTATATGAATGGGAAAGCAAAATAATTAAAACTGTATATATTAGAGACGAATCTAATTTTACGTGTTTTCTGAGATGAATAATCGTACTGCCGATGACACTATGTAACCATTCAAACCACATGAGGTGCACGACACCCGTACTGGTGGGGAGTGGGAAAACTTATCGAAAATGACCGATATTGCTTCCATTCATTTAGAGTGTTCAGGGCTGCTGAGATGAAATATTGAACTCTTAAGTTAAGTGTAAGTACAAATGACAGTTATTTTTGTTGTGTGTTTAAGATCGGAATAAGTAAAAACCAAACAACGTCAGGTAATCAGCTAGGATATACATTTCATCAGCAAGTTTTTGAATTAATTCTAGAATATATCTCAGTGGATGTTTAAAAACACTTTCTAAATTATACCTGTCAAAACAAGGGATTGAGGATACACATTAATATTATCAAACCAACAATATTAATGGACACCATTTTCACTAGATTTCATTGGGAAGAATAAAGCTGAAGACTTTACAAAATTCACGTGAGCAAAGCCTCGATGTCTCTGAAAGTGCTTTCGTTTTACTGAAACACTTTCAAACTTTTAGTTAATACACAATTAAAACACCAGTTTGAATCACGTTTCGACTGTGAACACAATCGTCTTCAAGTGAACAAGGGTTTAACAATCACAAAAAACAAACATTTCCTGCTCACAAGCATTTAAAATATTACGCATCTCTTAAAAAAAATCGTATGTCCACTGTCATCGTAATAAAATCATAATACATGAAGGGCAGTGGTCATAGTCGAAACGTACTGTTTTAAATTGTGTTAACTAATAGTCTGAAAGTGACAAATTCGTATTGTGTTGAATAAATTATTGAGACTAATTACTCTTAATAATTTAATACTATTCACATAAGAGTAGAATTTGTAGACAAATGCTGAAACAAATCGTGAATAGTTAAAATGTAAGATTATATTGTGGTCTTGGACTGGATCATAAACTCGAAAATATTTCATTTTTGGCACTTGGATCAGTGTAACGGGAGAAAAAGAGATTACAAAAGAATAAATTAATTAAAAGCTAATTAAAACCATGCGAAAAGCAAAAAGTTATTTTATTCTCGGGAAGCAAGGAAAGGACCTCCCATCAATTCCGATTTAAAGAGCCAAAAAAAGAAAAGCGGAGAAAACGTGACTGGTGATGTGTCTACAAAGGTAACGTACACAATCGTGCTAATTATTAGCAATACATCACGATTACGAACAACAAGTATCTATTAATATAATTTTGTATTTTAATCAAATTTTATTGGGAGTACTGTAACAAGAGTGATAAAGAATAAAATAATTAAACATTTGATAAACTTTAGTTTAAAAATTCAAGTTTAACTCGAAAAAAAAGGGATTACTTGAATTAATATTCGCGCAGTCTTAACTAAAGGATTCTGGCGTGATTGTGCGTGAATTTCGTCAGTTCCTTTTACAGAAAATGCACGAAGATCTTTTGTGCTGAAGTTTTGAGCTGGAGAAGACAGTCTACAAAAGAAGGGAGAGAAAAGTCAGAAATATTGCTTCCTTATATCGAAAACTAATATAGATATAATAAAGGAAAAATTTATGATTCAATGATTTTGACTTTTATTGTTTCAGACGTGGTCTTGTTCTGCGTGACAATTGATTACTTAATTAGTTAATATATTTCGTATAATTATTGTCTACTTTATCTCCACTGGACATGAAATTTACTTTGTAGTTATACAATTATGGTAATAAATTTCTCTGTCCGCGCATTTCATTAACCACTTATGCAGATAGTAATCGGGGATGCACTTAACATGTTCTTCGATGAAAAAGGAGCTAATTTTACAATGAGAACATAGTCGATAAAACAGTGAAGTGAAAAAGAGAGTAACGCGAATAACTTTGCCAAATCTTCAATTGCCCTTAGAATTTTTTTAAAAAACTGTGCCAGGTCTTTTTTTTTGGAGGGGGGGGCGGAGCAAGGGAACTCATATCTCCTCGGGGGTATGTGAAGTCTAGGGATATGTAAAATTTTGTGCAAAATGATGCACATTTAAGGTAATTTCAGATATTTAAGAATATTTCACTACACAATACAAGTACGTGATAAATATAATTTATTCTTATACAAAGTAATAATTTTTTTGGGGAAGGGGAGGTGCTTTAGTCCGAAAAACTTCACTCTTTCTTACTCAACCTTCTTAAAAACATTTGAAGCGGTAACAATACTTGTCATTCCGAGGCATTTCAATGCTCGCGTGTTTGTGCCGGATGTAACAAGCTCCCATCCCCTGACGTCGCGCAGAGTAAATACGGAGGGCAGCGTGAAAAGGCTTCTCTTGTGGAAGGAGTCACAGCTGTGTCCAAGATTCGTTCTTCCTCGAGGGAAGGAACGAGAGCGTGGGAGGTGAGGTGCTACTCCGTTGGTGGCGCCGACGTGATGTTGATGTTGCGCCTCCAAACATGTCGTGGCGGCGCTGTGAGCTGCCTTCTGGCGACGGAGTGGTGGTGGTGTGTGTGGGGGAAGAGGCTCAGAGACATACGGTCTCACTATGCCTTCTAGATATACGACTCTTTTGCAAAAATTAATTTCTCCGTTTTCGATAGCCCCACTGGTGGCTGAGGTGGTAGTGTTGCCGCTTATCACCAAGTCATCCTAGGTTCGATTCCCGATACCTTTTCACATTAATGACCCAGTTCATATAGCTGTGACTACTGAAAAGCAAACCTTCCTTCTTCTATCCAGCTCCTCCTAGCATCAATAACTCTTAACTATTTCTTCTAACCGCTTCTACTAACCCCTCCACGTGGGTCAAGTTGTTGGTAAACCCAACTAACCGACCCACCTACTAACAATAACCTACCTCCTATCGCTCCATGTAGATAAGTTTCAATAGCACGCTACATTTCCCATTTACAAAAACAATAATATATACTTCGTAAATCATGTGGTGCATCAACCAACACTAGGGGCTTATGGGCCACTCGACCGATTTGCACCTCTCTACCAGGTGACGATACTCACGGCTTGATGAGCTACGAGATTAAAATTCAATTTTACATTTATTATTTAATATTTCCAAAAGTCCAAATACTTCGTGTTTCATGTTCGTTACATTAAAAATGTTGATGAGTTACCGAAAAACTTAATTTACAGAATATAATATTTGTTGAAGAACGATTATAACATCAAAACTACATTATTACGATTTTCCAGTACCCGCTAATCGGTGGGTCAGAGTCTGCGTCTAAAACCAGCTAACCACTTCTTCTTCTTCTGCCTCGCCTTATCCCGTTATGCGGGGTCGGCTTTCCCAATCATGCGACGCCATTTATTTCTTTCTTGAACGTCTTGTTCATGGAGTCCTAATACTTTCATGTCCCTCTGGACATTTGTCAGCCAGGTTGTTTGGGGTCTACCTCTACCCCTCTTTTCCGTAGCGATGGAAAGGCACTTCTTCGCAACGTGATCGTCGGGTCTTCTCATAACGTGACCGTACCATCTCAGCCTGGCTTCCGAAATTTTGTGGGTTATGGGCGCGACTTTGAAACTCCCCCTTATATGTTCATTGCTAACCAGCTAACCACGCGTCCTCTAATTCTATTCATTGCAATTTACATTCTCTTCCATCTTTGGAGGGAAGGAAAGAAACTGACTAACCCGAACCCATTTGAGCGGAGTAGATGAGAGAAACACCCAGCTGAAAACCTCACCCAAAGGGGGTCAATCCCGCGCTCTACCGCTAATCGGGCGCGATCTATATTTCTTCCATTTCACAACAATTATTTGTCGTTTTTCCAAAGGGAAACATCGAGATGTTGCGAATTGCAAACGACTGTTTTCGTAGGAAATCAGAATAAACGAATGTGAGCAACGCTGTCAAACTGGAAAAACGTTCTGGCCAGGGATTTTCTCCGTTTTTCCTTCGGGCAGAGGCGGATTTCTTAGGCTTTGTCTAGGGGTGTGTTTATTGTAACAATAAATCGCGAATTTAGTGTTTTTTCAACTCTTATGATTTTTAAACACTACACTCAGAATAATCTATAGTTCAATAATAACTTTTACATGTAAATTTGCAAACATATTTGCGTTAAATTACAAACATATTGACATTATATATGTATTATAACTCGCAGCTAACTTTTTATCTTATCTAGGAACTTTTGCTGAAATTTTTGAATCCGCCTCTGCCTNGATGGTCCCTTGCTTGCTTCCGGAGAGTAAATTAGTTTATTGTCCTTCATGTGGTCATACGCAGTTTGCACTGCTTATAAAAATTATTTATTTATTTATATCTGTTGTGTAACGCTATTGTTTCCTTACTAGAAGAAATGACTATTTATATAAGGCAAAGTGTGTAACTGGAACGATATTCGTCCCATCGAAGTAAAGTAACTAATTGTTCTCCACTTTCTCAGATGCAGTTTCACGTTTTCTGAACAATAAATTAGTATTATTTTTCATGTTTCTCATCACAAGTTCATTTCCTGTACTATAAACAGTCAACAATTTCAATCGCAAGGACAGTGATATAAAATACTGAATTATGCCAAGATACTAATCACAAAACCGGAGTACAACTACTGCTGTTTATCAGAGAACACACCTACTTTACAAAGATAAAAAAATTGTATTAATTTTATTATTGACAATCAGGCGAGGTGGAATTATATTTCTCTTTTCTTTTCTTTTTTGTGGGGCTTTACGGCTCATGTCGACATCAAAGGTCATTGGAGCCCGAAAAACTTGTACAGGTAGGGAAAATGCAGTTACGCACTAGGGAGAGCCAATATGACTCCCCCCGCGTGTGGGAGTCGTCGAATAATTCAACCCTACCCACTAAAAACCCTCCTGATCTACAACACACCAAAACATATCTTACAAAACACATCAAATCGAGGGGGGGGGCTAAAATGAAGGAGGTACATAACATGAGGGGGGACAAAGAATAAGGGGTAGGACAAAACATGAGAGGAAGGAGGAAAATGAAAGATACCCTAGCCTTAATAGCGTCGGGATCGAGAAGAACAAGAGGTGACCAAGAGAGGTCAGGAAAGAGAAAGGAAGGAGTCTAGTACAAGTAAGTGGACGTAATGCCAGACTCAGCTCGGGGCCCCGTGTTCGCCAAACACGTACTTACTAGATGTTATATTTCTCTTGTTGGATAAAAACATAAGAGTAGAAGTTGGGGTGCAAATATAGAAAGGAGGAGATTCCCTCCATATCCCCCATCCTTTTTCATTAGAACCTTGACTTCAAAAATTGACTTTCCATCGGACGAAAAATAAATTTCCATCGTAACGACAGACAGTGCAGATAACACTGCACGATTGTTAGCGAGACGACATTATAATCCGTTGTGAGGTNTCATGCTGCTTGAGACAAACACAAGCAAACAAGCTTTAAACCCAGAAATGTTCTTCTCTATATTTTAATGTGATTAATTTTAGTTGGCGATAAAAAAAACTATTAATTTAACGCAGTCACTAACTGTAAGTCACCTTCGCGTTTCGGGGGGACATTCAAAACCAGCAGAAGGGCTTCGTAATTTAGGTGGCATTGGTCTATTCCAAGCGAGACTAATTTGGAATTTGATAAAGGGGTTTTAATCAGCATTTATCCGAAAAAAACCTACAAATTCTAATTTTCATATTTATTAGGAGGGTTGATTAATAAGTTTATTTATTCAAGTGCATATGTCCACTGAAATAATTTATTGGAGAGAAAAAACATGTTAGAGACAATTCTCTAAATCTATATCATGATGCGAAACTTTGATCAAAGACATAATTACAATCGCGTCTCCTCATTTTTTTCACATCTTTTTATACGATCATTACACGGCGAATTTCCAAGAAGCACGGACTCATTGTCTTCTTTGGTCGGCGGATTTCGAGAATGAAATATCGATTCTTCAACAAATAATGACCAAACTAGTTATTAAAATAGAAATTTTAATTATAAAATGATTATTAATTTTTTTTGTGGGGTTTTACGGCTCGTCGACATCTANGCTAGCACCTGACCGCCTTATGACGCCTTGTGACGACACTATTTCTGTACTAGAGCTAATCACCACTAGTATGAAGATCGTCAACTATCTTCATCTTTAAGAAGCCAGCCTTAGGAACGGATAACAACTACTTCGCTCCGCTACTTCCAGCAGTCGGACGTGCGCAAATCGAGTTCATGAACGGTAGTTTCAAACTAAACGAAATTCATTCAATTTCAATTCAGGAAGATTCAAAGCAACTAGCTTTATCTAATGTGCAAGTCCGCGAGGATATGAACATTTAAACCCGCCACGAATTCTTCAACCCGAAGAACTTCGACGCCACTTGGAAAGACGACAAGTCACCCAGACCGACTTCCTCACCAGAAGGGCACCTGTATCGCCATACAACGCCAAGGATTTCTGAGGGAGGAACGAAACCAATACGGACCAGCNATGACTCAACCATACCCACTAAAAACCCTCCTGGTATACAACTCAAAACTGAAATATAAACATCTCAAAACTTTACGCATATCATTACAAAAATAAAATAAACAAAAAGGAAAATGAAAGATACCCCAGTCCTAATAGTGTCGGGATCGAAAAGAACAAGAGGTGACCAAGGAAGGTCAGGAAAGAGAAAGGAAGGAGATTGGCACAAGTGAAAGTAATGCCAGACTCAGCTCGGGGCCCCGTGTCTGCCAAACACGCACTTACTAGATGTAAGTCTCCTGGGGGGTGATTATTAAAGATTTGTTTTACATTAAAATTANAACACGCACTTACTAGATGTAAGTCTCCTGGGGGGTGATTATTAAAGATTTGTTTTACATTAAAATTACGGATTAGAGGGGGTGGGAAATGGTCATCCAACGCCGAACTTCTTAGTACGCTAGGAAATATGTTACTAGCAGGAAACTGAATCATGAAAATAACTTGAAAGATTCTTAGTACCGTCAATTACTTTTGTTTAATTCCCAAAGTTCGTTTGTTAGTAGAAGTCACCTTTAAAGAAACTTTGCTGTTTTTTGAATATTTTTTTAAAATTTTAGCTACATTTAATACATCATAAAGCAAGGTAGATTTGGCAGCATTCTTTTTCTGGAAAATGAGTTTCAGAACTTATGTAACAAAAAGTGATATTTTCATTAATAGTGGACACCTTAGTTTTGAAAGTGGTCTCCAAATTCTTTGATAGTGGATGGGAAGAAAATGACCTTACGTTACTAAGATATACAATTATCCTACAATACGATTGGTGACTAAAGGTATTAATTTATTATGCGGGTGATCATTTGTGACCTACTGATCCTAGTCAGCAAAATAAATAGAAGAATTGATTCAGTTGAAGTTGAGGACTAATTTAGCTTGAAGACACTTTTCACCAAATTAACTCGCAACAAAAAGTCATGAGTAATGTGAGTTGTTACAGGAAAATGCATCGCAATGATAAATGTTGAAATAGAAAGAGGCAACTGCTCTTCCCCAACATATTTTTTCTAAAGCATACAACCTTGTGTAATGTTTAAGTCGCTAGAATCGCAAAAGAAAAATTAAATTCGCGTTGTGCCCTATTAATACAAAAGTTTCATTTTTGCGTAAAGAATTCTTTTTATTATATGTCAAAAAAGTGACGAAGTTTTATTTATTTTACGGCACGTCAAATAAAAGACGTGAATTTTATATCAGTCTCAGACAGCAATACTTCAAATATGAAATCGCCTCTCAAATTTATACGTTTTCAATGGATTGGTTTACTTGTGTCCTATAACCAAACCAATGAGTGTCATACATTTAATAAAATATAACTACAGAACTATCATTTCATGACGTTAAAGTTGATTCTACATATACTCACTCATACAGCGCTCCAGTAAATGTACAAACATAATATTTACATGTACAATTGTCCTGTAAGTGATATCAAACTGCTGCGTAGGCATGCGCTCATCGTGCAGCATTTCCACCATCGAAAGCTTCTATGCGTGGACAGATGGAGAGGAGGAAGAAGCCCAAGACGATCTGGGAGCAGAAAAAAACCCAAGATGACCAAGATGCATGTCCTCCGACAGAACGACGAAACGAGTCGGGTGATGACTTCAAAGACATTCAAGAAGAATATGAAGACGAATACGAAAGAAGCTCACCACCAAATTCCATAACAAGGAAGAGCCATTACAAACGCAACCCTCCAACATTGCGATCAGCTGTGAAATATGTAAATCAGACCAAAATCCTCATCCACAAAACCGACCCCAAGGCAGAGAAGAAAAGACCTCTCACTTTTGCAGAACAAATATATCTGCCTAAAGGCCTACTTTCATTACCACATTCGTTGGCGCTATGCCTTACACATTAATGTTGGCAAAATGTTTTATACAACTGATTTTTTTTATACAAGTTGGTTGGCTAAATGCCTTATACATCTCTATACACATTCGTTGGCTAAAAGCAATATATATTCATTGACTAAATGCCTTATACAACTTATATTTCCTTCTGCAAATTCGTTGGCTCAATGCCTAATACATCTCTATACACATTCGTTAGCTAAAGGCCTTATACATTCATCGTTGACTCATCGCCTTATACATATCCATATACATTCGTTGATTGGCTAAATGCCTTATACATTCATTAGCAAAATGCCTTATACATTCATACATTCATTGGCTAAATGCCTTATACAATTAATATTTCCTTCTACAAATTCGTTGACTAAAGGCTATATACATTCATTGGCTAAATGCCTTATACAACTGATATTTCCTTCTACAAATTCGTTTGCTAAATGCCTTAGAAATTCATTTCCTAATTGCCTTATACAACTGATATTTCCTTCTACAAATTCGTTGGCTAAATGCCTTATGCATTCATTGGTTAAATGCTATATACATTCATTGGCTAAATGCCTTATACATTCATTGGCAAAATGCCTTATACATTCACTGGCTAAATGCCTTATACATTCCTTGGCTAAATGCCTTATACATTCCTTGGCTAAATGCCTTATACATTCCTTGGCTAAATGCATTATACATTCCTTGGCTAAATGCCTTATACATTCATTGGCTAAATGCTTTATACAACTGATATTTCCTTCTACAAATTTGTTGGCTAAAAGCCTTATACATTCATCATTGGCTAAGTGCCTTATACATTCTTGGGCTAAATGCCTTATACATTTATCGTTGACTCATCGCCTTATACATATCCATATACATTCGTTGATTGGCTAAATGCCTTATACATTCATTGGCTAAATACCTTACACAAATAATATTTCCTTTTACAAATTCGTTGGCTAAAGGCTATATACATTCATTTGCTAAATGCTTTATACATTCATTGGCTAAATGCCTTATACATTCATTGGCTAAATGCCTTATACAACTCATATTTCCTTCTACAAATTCGTTGGCTAAAGGACTTATACATGTATCGTTGGCTTAATGCCTTATACTCATCGCCTTATACATATCCATATACATTCGTTGATTGGCCAAATGCCTTATACATTCATTGGCTAAATACCTTACACAAATAATATTTCCTTTTACAAATTCGTTGGCTAAAGGCTATATACATTCATTTGCTAAATGCTTTATACATTCATTGGCTAAATGCCTTATACATTCATTGGCTAAATGCCTTATACAACTGATATTTCCTTCTACAAATTCGTTGGCTAAAGGACTTATACATTTATCGTTGGCTTAATGCCTTATACATCTCTATACACATTCGTTGGCTAAAAGCCTTATACATTCATCATTGGCTAAATGTCTTATACATTCATTGGCTAAGTGCCTTACACATTCATTGGCTAAGTGCCTTATACATTCTTGGGCTAAATGCCTTATACATTTATCGTTGACTCATCGCCTTATACATATCCATATACATTCGTTGATTGGCCAAATGCCTTATACATTCATTGGCTAAATACCTTACACAAATAATATTTCCTTTTACAAATTCGTTGGCTAAAGGCTATATACATTCATTGGCTAAATGCTTTATACATTCATTGGCTAAATGCCTTATACATTCATTGGCTAAATGCCTTATACAACTGATATTTCCTTCTACAAATTCGTTGGCTAAAGGACTTATACATTTATCGTTGGCTTAATGCCTTATACATCTCTATACACATTCGTTGGCTAAAAGCCTTATACATTCATCATTGGCTAAATGTCTTATACATTCATTGGCTAAGTGCCTTACACATTCATTGGCTAAGTGCCTTATACATTCATTGGCCAAGTGCCTTATACATTCATTAGCGAAATGCCTTATACATTCATGGGCTAAATGCCTTATACATTCTTGGGCTAAATGCCTTATACATTTCTCGTTGACTCATCGCCTTATACATATCCATATACATTCGTTGATTGGCTAAATGCCTTATACATTCATTGGCTAAATGCTTTATACATTCATTGGCTAAATGCCTTATACAATTAATATTTCCTTCTACAAATTCGTCGACTAAAGGCTATATACATTCATTGGCTAAATGCCTTACACAATTGATATTTCCTTCTACAAAATCGTTGGCTAAAGGCCTTATAGATTTATCGTTGGCTTAATGCCTTATACATCTCTATACACATTCGTTGGCTAAAAACCTTATACATTCATCATTGGCTAAGTGTCTTATACATTTATTGGCTAAGTGCCTTACACATTCATTGGCTAAATGCCTTTACATTCATTGGCTAAGTGCCTTATACATTCATTGGCTAAATGCCTTATACATTCTTGGGCTAAATGCCTTATACATTTATCGTTGACTCATCGCCTTATACATATCCATATACATTCGTTGATTGGCTAAATGCCTTATACATTCATTGGCTAAATGCCTTACACAATTGATATTTCCTTCTACAAATTCGTTGGCTAAAGGCCTTATTGATTTATCGTTGGCTTAATGCCTTGTACATCTCTATACACATTCGTCGGTTAAAAGTCTTATACATTCATCATTGGCTAAATGGCTTATACATTCATTGGCTAAGTGCCTTATACATTCATCATTGGCTAATTGCCTTATACAACTGATATTTGCTCTTACAAATTCGTTCGCTAAAGGACTTATTCATCATTGGCTAAATACCACATACAACTGATATTTTCATTCGTTGACTAATGGCCTAAAATTACTATTACTATAAAGTGTAGTGCTCTTCAATGTATAAATAATAAATATTTAATCTGACCCCATGTACTCACTGATCTAAAAGACCTTTATTTTAGATACCATTTTATATATTTTAAAACCGGAGCACCCTTTATATTTTATAAGTATTCTACTGCTATGCTTACAAAACAGTATGCTCGACGCTCGTCGTGTGAATAATCGATATACGTCATTAATATATTAAGACTCCACGGGTTGTTATAAACAAATAAAATTTAATTGTTATAAACAAAGAATTAAAAAAAATTACCGACAATGTATTATTCTCACTAAATCCTAAGGGGAGGGAACCGAGTACTCGCTCCTATTGGAGCCACTTACAATAAAAACACTGAACTCTGGAGTTCGAGCAACAAACAAAACACTTCATTATTCATAATGATTCTAAATTAATTGATACACAGGACACTGGTAATTGGTCACAATCCTACACATTGCTTCGCCTACTGCGCTCTGGGAATGTCTTATTGAAAGCCTTTCTACATAGTACTCACCAAGATCTTCTTGAATTTGGGCTCCTCTGTTCATTACACTCTCCATACAATTAAACATTTTAACTCTTGCACTCGGCCTACTGACATTTATTTAACAATTTATGGTTTACAAGGCAAAAAATTTTTTTTTGTGGGGCTTTAGGGCTCGTCAACATCGAGGTCATTAGAGCCCTTAAAACTTGTACAGGTAGGGAAAATGCAGTTACGCACTAGGGAGAGCCAACATGACTCTCCCCGCGTGTGGGACTCGCCGAATGACTCAGGCATACCCACTAAAAACCCTCCTGAATTACAACTCAAAACTCATATCTAAAGACTTTACTAAAAACATTAGAAAAAGAGGAAAATAAAAGATACCCTAGCCCTAATAGCGTCGGGATCGATAAGAACAAGAGGTGGCCAAAGAGGTCAGAAAAGAGAAAGGAAGGAGCATGGCACAAGTAAGTGGGAGTAATGCCAGACTCAGCTCGGGGCTCGGGGCCAAAATAACATTATCAAATTCCCTCTACACTATTACACAATACACAAGATGTCTCATGATGTCGGACTGGATGAAGACATTGCCACTTGCGTGTTACTTTTATGGACTCCCGTTCCTCGTGCCTCGTCAATGTTAGTTCTCTATCCCTTCTGCCTAAGCGATTTTCCCCATGCCATTAACTTCCATTTTCTGTCTCGATTCAGAGTTTCCCGACTCACTTCTTCCTAATTTGTTATTTCGTCCGTTGCAACAATTACTGCTATTATTTGTTCACTGTATTAATGTGCTTAGCATGCCCTCTGACTGATCACAGTGTAACTTATTTTCAATTATCAATGCAAAGACGATGCCTACTCTGGCTTACTAATTGTCTGAAGAGACTGTTGACGGCTCATTAACTCCTAAAACGCTTATTACTGGACCTGTTCGAGTCCCCTACTTGTCTGTCCGAACTTTTTTTTTTTGTTAGGGCTTTAGGGCTCGTCAACATCGAGGTCATCAGAACCCATGCAAGTAGGGAAAAATGCAGTTTCGCACCATAGAGAAGAGCCATAGTGACTCTTCCCCGTGTGTGGGACTCGCCGAATATCTCGACCATACCCACTAAAAAACCCTCCTGAAATCAACAAATATCTAAATAGAAAGATGAAAGAAAAGAAAAGGAAGCAGAATGCTAATACATTATATCATAAAAAAGGAAAACCATTTTTTAATATTATATTTTCGAATTACAGAAACGAACGATTAAAAACAAATAAGAGAGTAAAGATGAAAAGGGAATTTAAATTTTAAACCCTCCCGAGAACTTGTGGGAGGAGCCTCGATCTACTCATAAAATTCAATAGTTTATTAACATGAACCGTTTCATTTCCGAGAATTGTTGGTAAATCTGCAGCCAGACCAATTCGTCTCCGTATACTTGAGTATTTTCTGCAGTCAGTCAGTAGGTGACGCACTGTCAGAGAACAGCTACACTCCTCACATACGGGTTCATCATCAAGTAGTAAGAGATACCTATGAGTGAGAGGACAATTTCCTATGCGCAGGCGGGTCAGCAAGACCTCGTCGCCTACAGGAACTGCTCCATGACTTAACAGAAGATTTGATAAGTCGGAGCTTATTCCTTTCAACAGCTAACCACTTATTGCTCCATTCACTCAGAATCCTTATCTTGGCGGAATTTAGGAGATCTCGAAATCGTGGAATAATCCACGTGATTCTTGAGGCATGCCATCTTTGCGGAATCGTCTGCTTCCTCATTCCTTCTGATACCCACATATCAGGGATCCCAGAAAAACATTATGTTCTTTCCATGACTTTGCAGTGAGAAAAGCACGTCACGGATGTTCTGGATCAGCTTATCAGCTGGATACATGTTCTGGATTGCTTGGAGGGCACTCAGAGAATCAGAACAAATCAGGAAATGTGATGCTCGGGCACACTTAGTTGATCGCAATGCTCGCAATATGGCGCAGCACTCAGCGGAGTAAACGTTGCATAGGTCGCCTAGACGGTCGCCATAGGTCTCACGCGAATACACCATGGAGCAGCCGACACCATCAGCCTGCTTCTACCCGTCGGCAAACACGGATATGGACCCGGTGATAGTAGAGGATTAGATGAAAGTATACCCTCAACATCAGAGCTGGTTTCCTCTTGTCATGATGCACAAGATCGAAAATAATCTTCGGCATGTGCAAAGCACAAGGGGGAGTCTTACTAAAACCTTGATGTAAGACATTAGGTGTGAGTATATTTAAGGTTTCCAAAATTTGTTTGGAGCGATATCCAAAAGGTTTGGTTGCTCTCAGTCTGTTGTTGTAGAAACGGATGGAAGAAGAGGATGGATGAAAAACCGCGTTGTGTACCAGATTGTCGGGTAAAGTTTGCAAGTGGCAAAAGTGTCGTAGCATGAGGATTTGCCGCCGGAGGGAAAGAGATGGTTCGCCACTCTCGACATACAAACTCGGAATGGGACTAGTGCGGTATGCTCCCGTAACTAGTCGAATTCCGGCATGGTGGACACTATCCAACTTCTTTAAATAGCTTGCACGAGCAGAGCTATATACAACGCAGCCATAATCGAGCCGAGATCTTATGAATGCTCGATAAAACTGGTGCAGGGAGTAGCGATCAGCGCCCCATTCCCTGCTACTGAGGCACTTCAATAAATTCAGAGATTTTAATGTTCTTGCTCTTAGGTCTGTTAGATGTTCAATCCAATTCAATCTCTGATCAAAGATCAGACCTAAGAATTTCACAAAAGGATAGAATTTGAGAACGTTGTTCCCCAGGGCGAGGTGAGGTTCTGCCAGAAGGCTTGGTCTCCTACTGAAAAGAACACAGCGTGTTTTCTCAGCAGAGAAACGAAAACCTGTCGTTTTCGACCAGTGGTATAATCTATTCAGGACGAGTTGGATTTGTCGCTCCGCACCTGTGACACTCTGTGATGAACAAAAGATAGCAAAGTCATCGACAAAAAGAGAGTGTAAGACAGGATTCTTTACAGCAGACGTTATGCTGTTTATGGCCACTGCAAATAAGGTGACACTCAAGACTGAGCCCTGAGGAACACCGTTCTCTTGAAGAAGGAGATCCGAGATGTCTCTTCCAGTTCTATAGCGGAAAGAACGTTGATCCAAAAAGGACATGAGCATCAGAGGAAGACGTCTTCTAAATCCCCAGGCATACAGTTGTTGTAAAATGCCATGACGCCAAGTAGTATCGTAAGCCTTCTCGATGTCAAAGAATATTCCGATGAGATGTTGTCTTCGGACGAAAGCATCTTGAATTGCTGATTCCAGGAGAAGTAAGTTGTCCAGGGTGGAATGGAACTTCCTGAAACCACACTGAGATCGACTCAGCAAGTCATGCCGTTCAAGATACCAGACGAGACGTCGGTTGATAATTCTCTCCAGAGTTTTACCAACACAACTCGTCAAGGCAATGCTTCGATAACTACTAATGTTCGTTTTGTCCTTACCTGGTTTTAATAAAGGGATAAGCGTTGCTTCCTTCCAGGAATTAGGGAATACTCCCTCGGACCAAGAAAGGTTAAAGATATCCAGAAGATATTCTTTCGACTCGAAACTGAGTTGTCTCAGCATTTCATAATGAATTGAATCAGGGCCAGGAGCAGTGTTGTGGACTGTCGCTAGAGCTGACTCAAGTTCCCACATAGAGAAGGGAGAGTTGTAGGGTTCCCAGTTGGTAGACCGAAAGTCAAATGGTGTGCTCTCTGCTGTTTCCCTTTTTCTCGCGAAATCAGGATCGCAGTTTGCTGTAGATGTTAGGTCAGCAAAATATTCATCCATTGCTGTTGCCATTTCTCCGTTGTTCGTGAGAACCCGACCCTGATAATTGAGTCCAGATATTGGGACTCGAGAATACCTTCCAGATATCTTTCGGATGGACTCCCGTACTTTAGTGGACGATGTTGTTCTCTTAATGGTGTTTAGAAACTCTTTTCAGGAGGTGGATAGGGATTCTTTGATAGTTCTGCGCGCTTTTGCTCTAGCAATCCGATATGCGGCGAGCTTTTCCGGAGATGGACTAGCCTTAAATCTCCGCAATGCTCTTCGCCTTGCCCGAATGGCGGACCGACATGCGTCGTTCCACCAGGGGACATGAGGTCTTCGCGGAAAATTAGATGTTTTCGGAATGGATTCTTCAGCGGCGTGATGAATCACCTGTGTCAGATGGTCGACCCTCTCTTGGACACTACCAGTTTCTCTGAAGACAGACAGGGAACGGTACTGTGTCCAATTAGCCTTACTGAGAATCCATTTCTGTGGCTTGCATTCGGAAATAGTCGCACGTTCCTGCAACGACAACCAGATAGGATGATGGTCGCTGCCATGTGGATCATCTTCTACCTTCCATTGAAAGATATCAGCAACTTCAGGAGAGCAAACTGATAGATCTATAGCAGTCCATGACCCAGTGGGAAATGCAAAGTGGGTCATCTCCCCGGTGTTTATTAAGAATAAATCTTCTCCCTCAAAGAGTCAATTCAGCAGTCGGCCCCTGGGGCAATCGCACCACGAGCCCCACAGTACACTGTGGGCGTTGAAATTTCCAAGCAGGAGGAATGGTCGAGGGAGCTGATGAAATAAATCTCTGATGGAAGTCTCCGAGAAATCTCGTATCGGAGGAAGATATATAGAACACACGGTCATAGATGGTACACTGTGAATTTTGACTGCTATAGCCTGGATGTGTTTGTAGGAGAACAGGTGAGCAGAGGATTGTGTATCTAACAAATATGGCAACTCCTCTTGCTCGATCTCCTGAGATGTCGTCATATCTGAAGCTGCTGTATCCTCGCAGAGAGGGTGAGTGTTCTGGTAAATGGTGTCTCTTGTCGGCAAATACAGATCGGATTACGACGCGCTCAGAGTTGTAACTCTTCACGTTGAGTTCTATAATCATTATGGTTCCACTGAAGTATGGAAGCCATTACGTTTTGGAACCTCCGGGGTCAAGCTCTTGAATGTGCATTTCCGCGTCACCGTCGGACAAAGCACATTCCAACTCGGAGGTAAGTAGAACAAAGACATTTTTCATTCGTCTCCCGGACTTCTTGGATGTTGTTTGCTTTGATTTTATGAAGTCAACATGGTTCAGGGATTTAGCCTTCGAACCTTGCTTGGTTTTTTTTGTTTAATATTGGAAGAAATACGTGGTACACTGCTGGTCTTCGTCTGTGTATTAGATGGACGGGGTGTGGAGAGAGTCTTGGGTTCGACTGGAGCTTTTCGGATATTTCTCTTGCCGCAGTTGCACTGTCATGTGCACGACGTTGTCGTAGACACGTCAGTGAAATAGGCCTGTATAGACACGCTCTTTTTGATTACAGGAGTCCTGGCTGCGGTGGAGTAACTGGTGGAGAATACAGGGTATAAAGCCCTGTATTTCTTCCGAGCTTCTCCGTACGGGATCTTCTCCGTAGTCTTAATCTCTTGTATCTTTTTTATTTCGAGAAAGGAGACACACTCCCTGCTGCACACCGGGTGGCTGCCTGTGCAATTAATACACTTAGCAGGCCCCGGGCATGAGACGCCGGGTTCGTGTGCTTCCTTCCCGCATGTTTCACGGCCCTTGCAAGATGTCGTCCAAACCTCTGTTACTTGAAACAGCGCAGAGGATTTGGAACAAAGGGTCGCACCGGCAGGTTAAGCCACCCAGCTTTAATATCATTTGGTAGTTGGGGACATTTTTTTTTCATTTTGTTAAAATGCTATAAGGCTAATTAATCATACTTATATGCAATTTTTATTAGGACTCCCTGCATCCATGTGAAACATTCCTTTCATACAAAACTACTTACTAAATACATATTTTATCTTAACCATAAAAATCGAAAAAATCTAATACAACAAAAACTCTAACTACATCTTACATACTAACACCTGTCTGCCTCCCCCATTTCTTGCGGCAACGCCACAAGAAATAGAGTTACCATCCCCGCCACGTGGAGGCATGGTGTCCTACCACTGGCGAAACCACTTTCCAATACACATACAAATACATATTTACAAAGACATTTACAAGATCACAAATACAAATACAATACCTTAACATTTACATACATATAAAAAAGAGAGCAGAAAGTATTTACAAATATATACAATCAGTTTTTATTACATGTTCCATGATACAAAAATCTTGTCCGTTCTCAAAGCTGAGTCGTACTTTACCTGAAGGAGGCTGAGGTGAAGTGATCGTCCGTTATGGGTGTTGAGGTAGGCAAGCCTACCGCCGGACGACCACCATTTCCAAAGAGTTCCCAGGCACGCTACGCAAGACTCCCAATACTCTCTTAGAGTGTGCGGCTATGCTCTGGAGGTTGTAATCCACGCTCCTCCTCCGGATGATCTCCTGGACATAGCGATGCAGCACAGCCGGATCGGATGGTACACCAGCCGCCATCAGCTGCATCGCCAGGATCTCTTTCGGGAACCGGAAAAATAGCCTGTCACCTCCGGGCGCCAGAACCTGCACAAGTTATTGGAGTGCAGCTTACAGCATGGGGGTTTCCTCTAGCCTTGCAAGAATGTGACTGATGCGAAGGCCAGAGTACACCCCCTCCGGAGATGCATCCAAAGATGTTGTGATAGTTGAACAGGCCTCTTCTGTCCAGTCCCCGACATCTTCTATGACTCCCGAAGGTGGCACGAAGCATACCCCGCAGCACCAGAAGAGGCAGGATGTGATGCCTCCGCATACGGCTTGGAGGCGAGATGTTATGCCTCCAAAAAGAGAATTGGTCGTTCTGCGCATAAGCGAGGAACGGTGTTGTCCCTAGTAATCCACGCTCTCCGGTAGGTTTTTGGCCACGTACCCTGTGTCCATGTCTAGGACCCAGGCGTTGGTCGCCGACTTCCCTTCAACGAACGTGAGTGTGGAGTCGTCATCGATCTCCGAGTTAGACTCGGAGAACTCTTCCTCCCCAGAAGAAACTCCACCCTGGTTGTACTCAGGTGTGCAAGTACAAGGAGATATCACCGTGACCTTCATGAGAGAAACGCACACGACGAGCTACATACTCCACCTTGGATTCAGAGTCAGTCTGAGCTCCCCCAGAACTGAACTCTTCCTCCTCGTAGCGAGCAGCGCCACTAACCAGGTCGAGCACAAGTGCTCTCCCTGAATCGTAGTCGCCGCTCTTGGAGCAGAACTCGCGTATACCCTCGACCGCAGAGAACGGGATCAACAAACTGCCGGTTGTCGCCAACGAGACATCGCGACCGTGGAAGGTGAGGATATAATCCTCACCCACCGCGACCAATCTCCATCCTGAGTTTTCGGGGGTGACACGATCCATTTCAGCTCTTCCCGATCTCTGGAACCTGATGGAAAGCCTACTACACACGTAATCACTAAACCACAAAGTAGCTCAGGTCACCCGGAAAAACTCCCTTTAAAAGACTTAGATCAGTCTACGATCCCGAATGACTCTGCCAGCAAAGACTTCCAACAGACTCAGGGCATCTTCATTTCCTAGAGCCGCGGATATTTCCCTTGGCTCTAGGAAAACTCCGTAACTTTCCTCTAGCTCTACTCTAGCCCACGAATGCCTCTCGCAGGCGTAGAGTGCGTATTCCGCTGTATCCGGCTCGCCACACAGAACGGAGAGACGGCTAGACCCATATCATACAGTTTGCCCCAGAACGGTCCATGTCCACATAGCAGATGGACCAGTTCACGGGACGGGGAGAACTTCGTTTTTCCGGCAAAAACAACGTCCCGGAAAATTTCCCTATATTAGTCTTCGCCAACCTCCGCCTGCCAGATCCTGAAAACTTCTTTTGTAATGTAGGCTTTGTCCGACACCGTGTTGGCATGGCCCGGGCTGTACGAGACATCGTCCAACTCGTACGACAGCCCCTTTCTAGCACAATATCTTGCCCCTGCCTTGATTATTTCAAGGTAGAGAGGTAGTAACCCTCTCAGGACTTGAAGCCTGACAGTGGGAGCTGATCGATATGCTCCAGATGTGGCTATCAAGGGGTCTCTTTGCTCACTCTTAAGCGCTCTGCCGCACATAGTTAAACGAGTTCGGTGCGCCCACACTGATGCACAGTACAGGATTATTGGCAGGATTGCGCCCCGATAGATGGTCATCAGGGCCCTGCGGCTTATGAGTCGCTTCCTTGTTGATAGTCTCATGTGCTTATAGAAAACGTTTTTGGCCTTAGCTGTAACAGTCTCTACATGCTCGAGAAAGTTCAGCTTACAGTCCATTTTTTTGGTGGGGCTTTAGGGCTCGCCAACATCGAGGGTCATTAGTATGGCACAAGTAAGGCTTACAGTCCAAAGTGACTCCTAGATATTTCTGAGATTTCACCACACCAATCGATCTATTATTTAGCCTAATCAGCGGAGGGCGATTTGCATGTGATCCCCTCATGACCATGAGCGATGTATTACTCTCAGAAACAAGTAACTTGTTTCTGCGGCACCAATCAGAAACGACGGCTAGTGAAGATTACCCTGCTTCCTCCAGTTCCCTACGGCTACTGCCCTCAATAACCAATGCCAGATCATCGGCATAAGCGACATGCTTGAATCCTCGAGATGACAACTCCCGAAGGAGCGGATCCATCACGAGGTTCCACATCACCGGACCTGAATTAGATCCCTGAGGGCAACCTTTAGTCAGTATCTTCGAAAACAGGACTCCTCCATGAGACACTCCTGCCTCACGATCACAGAAACAACTCTCATACAAGCCATATACGTTCTGTGGGCTTCCCTTAGTCTGGCAAGCATGATGGGCCACCATGCGTTATCAAAAGCTCCTGATATATCAACAAAGATCATGACTACATGTTTATGTTGGTTCTCAGATGTTAGTTCAACTAACCTCTGTACGGCATCTTCTGTGGAACGCCTACCCCTGAAACCATACTGGGTGTCAGACAGCCCACAGCCCTCCTCGACACACCTCTTTAACTTATCAACCATTAACCACTCCAGCAACTTACCCACCACTGGAAGAAGGCAGATCGATCTATAGGCCTTTGGATAATCCTCCGGCTTGCTGTAGGTCTTAGTCAGCAATGTCACGATCGCTCTTTTCCAGATTTTTGGGAAGACACCATCATCGAGGCAACAATTGAAAAGTCTAGTGAGTGGACCGACAAGCAAAACAGATGCATTTTTAATCATGGACGGTAAGATCCGATCATTTCCCGGGGCCTTTTTGAGATTTAGTTTGGCCACGGAATCCCGAACCTCATCCATGGAGAAGCTGATTATATTTTCCCTAACGTATCGCTCGAGCAAACCCTCTCTAACGACAAGATGGGATTCGTCTTCAGAGGTAAGGTCGTCGCTTGGGAGCAACGCATCGAGCAGTAGAGTCGCGGTCCGCTGATACCCTACAGTATGTGATGATTGCTCACCATCACATACCATCCGCAAGGATCTCATAGCGAATGGGATGCGCACCTTTTCAGCTGCGATCTTGTAGGGTGTTCCCCAGCAGTCGAGACTCGACATACTCTCTACGTACTCCTCCATCGACTTCCTCTTAGCCTTCTTCACGTCGGAGTTATACCTTCTTCGGGACTCTCGGAAAATTTCCTAAAGGTCCTCCGTCGGCAAAACCCTTCGCTTAGCGGCTAGTAAGGTTCGTCTCGCTCTACGTAGACATACTCTGCCCTTCGTCAACCAGTCCCTCCACCAACTCAACAAATTCCTCTTCGGCGGACCAAAAGGAATCGCTTCCCTGGCCGCCTCCAAAATCGCATCACTTAGCCAAGAGCGACTGATTCGCAGGAGGCTCGCTCATCTACTCCTCGGAGCTCCCTGCTCAAAGAGATGTTGAATTTCTCCCAGTCATCTCTTCCAAGCTTGAAACGATGTAGTGGCTCGTCCTCCAGAGTTGCCCCTGAAGTGTGGAGATCTTCCCGGCCCAACGAACAACATTTCCATCTTAGGAACCGATGGTCTGATCCAGTATAGTAATCATCGATTCTCCAATCCACGATACTGTCGTGTCCTCTCACCGAGGTTGCCAACGAGACGTCTATGTTCGACTCGCCCATCGGGCTGACGAACGTAGTCAAACAAGACGCTACGTTGGCCACCTGCAGGTTGTGTTTAGCGATAAGTTCCTCCAATTCGTCTCCTCTGGAATCCTCAACTCCGCTATGCCAAAGATGAGATTTGGCATTGGCGTCCATACCTACTTGGACTTCATGCCCGCGGAGTTGCCGAAGCACCAAATCCAGATGCTCCAGCAGAGAACCCGTGGGAAACGGAGGAGGAGGAAAATATGCTGACACGAAGTATGACGAACGTCCGTTCCACGCCACCTGACACACGGCCACGTAACGTGTAGTGAACTGGACGAGCTTGAGAACGTCTAATCCAGGGTTGCACACAAGGATGGCAGCACAAGGTTTATCTGTACTAAGCTGTGTAACTCGATAGGACGTCGGGATGCAAGCAACCTTGTTTCCTACCGTGTACGGTTCTTGTATCAACACTACATCGATACCGCATTCGTACACAAACTTTTCAAGATTCCCCATGGCCGCCACCATCTTGCGCGCATTACGTTGGGCCACGACCAGACTACTCATAGGCGGTTTGCTGCCTAAGAAACTCTATCGCCCGGGAATATTCCGGACACAACCGCTTATCACCAACTGGATGGTCAGCTCTCTTGCCAAACTGCCTGCAGGAGCCGCAGCAGATCTCATGCTGCTTACACTGCTCGCGCCTATGACCATCGGCACCACACTTGCCACAGACTTCCGTCTGACGTTGGCAGTGGGCACCCAGATGGCCATATCTTTGGCAACGCACGCAGCGAATAGGCGTCTCGTATCGGTCGATTCTGTACGAGGAGCACACCACGTACAGGCGACCTTGCTCGAGTAACGCCCTCCACAGTCGAGGGACCATCTGTATTACCCAGTTCCTCGATGCGTCACCTCGCCCCAGCTTGGTGTGCACGAAGATCTGGGCAACCTCAGTTTTCGAGGCGCTCGTGGTTTCAGCGATTTTCCGCTTAACCAGGTCCTCAGATACTCTCTTTCGGACACCGATTAGGATGACTTTCGGATTACTCTTTCGGACGGCCTCCGGCTCCAGTAAACTGGAGCCCTCAACGGCCTTCTTGATCGCTAGAATGTCATCAGGGAACGGGCTCTCAATGACCACGCCGTTTGGGACGACGCGTCATCGAGAAACCCGAACCCTTTTGTCACCGAGGCCCTTCGTCACCTCGGCTCTCACTTCAGGAATTGTAACAACTTTCTTACCAGGTTTATTCTTGAGCAGCAAGAGTGGGTTCTGCTTGGGCAGCCTCACGACTACCTTAGCTTCCCCCTGCCTTACTGCATCTGAAAAGGTTACGGGCTGGCCCACCTGCACCGGATGTTGTGGTGCAGGCGTGGACGCAGCTTTGGGACCCGCCTTGGCGATTCCCTCCACCACGCCCTTGACCAGCTCGCGCAAGATCTTCTCTTGGAACGACGGCGTGACCACGCTGAGCGTCGCCAAAGCAAGCTTCGACTTGCCCAGCTCAGCCAAGATGATCCGCCGATCCTCGACTAGCAAGCGGTCTTTACTTTTAGAAATCAAAATGGCTTCAATCGCCTCCAATGAATTTTTGAGACCCAAAATGATCTCATTTTGGATCTCTCTTTGGACTACCTTTGGTCCAGATGAATCATCCTCCACAAGGGAAGACGACCCCTGAGGTTCGGCCATGGGCGTCGAGGACGCAGGTAGAGCTCTTTTATATTTGGCCAATCTCTATGCGGTGTTTACACTCGCTGGCCACGTGTTTGCCTATTAGTCTAAAAACACGACAAATTCAGAGGACGACAGCGCACCGCTAGTGAGTAGTCAGAAAATGTGCATCGTAACTCACTGGGGACAGTCAAAAGTCAAGACGAAGGAACTGGTCTTCTGTAGAACACCATTAACCTTCCTCATGATCTGACTGACCTCAACTACGTGGTCAACCCCCCATTCCGCAACTAGGTCTTCAGTTGACATATCCATAATATCCCTGCAACTTACGACCCCCTTGCAGCAACTTACGCCCCGTTTTTTTGGGTGGGGATTTAGGGCTCGTCAACATCAAGGTCATTAGAGCCCAGGTGCGATTAAGCGCAGCATCGAGTTTCCAACAACATGGTACCATTCCGTAACCTTTTGATATTCTTCAATGTACCACATATTCCTTGAAGTCCTTTGTAAATGTAAAAGGGAGAAACTTTTTCCAAAGTTCCTTCCTTTTCATTATGATAAAAACATTCTTGTAAGGAATGCTCTGTAAATTTTCCTTTGTATCTTGTGAAGCGGGAGGGCTGGAAACCCTCGGCCAATTCGAAGATCCTAAGGTGTGGTACTTACTCTGCGCCTCGCCCACCACGCAAGGCAGGAAAAAACAGGAATCATTCATTTTGTCCCACGAGTTTGGAGGAAATAAATGTCCGGAGACGTGGAGCCCCCGCATGACGTCACTAAGCCTTGCTCAACTGAGGTGTGGCAGTTGCCCCAGAGGTTGATACGCTAGAGAGTGTTTGTCCTCAACACCCATTCACCTCATCGGCGCGTAACACACCTTGAGGTTGATGGTTTTTTATAGAGGTTTAATCCTTTGTCGCGACCCGGCCGATGAGGGCAAAATCTCCGCCCTTTGCAACGCGCAACTTTCCACCATCGCGCTAATGGTGGGCGCTGAAGCATGCCCAAAGCTTACGTTGTCCAAGGACAGGTGACGCAGTACCAGTCCCCAGCTCGGGGCCGTGGGTTCGCAAAAACCCATACANAAGGTCTGTCGGCCATTTTGTTATTCGTACTCTGCACAGCAGCTCTGTGCGGCATGCTTCTTAGATCCCATCTTTTATGGTTTTATGACTAGGCGGCGTGGTACCCTCTTCGTTTGACATCATCCCATTTTTGCTACAACTTGTTCCGATCGTCGGCCCTCCTTTTGAACCCAATTTTTTTATTACTTTCTTTTGAATTTCGCCCTCGTGTGTTTTTGCTGAACCCATTGCCCCAAAATTTTACATTTCAATATTTTTTCTTCCCTTGGTGAGCCATGTCCCAAAAGACATGTGCCGTGAGCCTTCTCGTCGTTTGTCGCAAACGTACACCCACGTTGCTTTGGGAAATAATATTCCCTGACATCCGCTCTTTTTCGGTGCTATCTTTTGTACTGAATTTCGATGCTCGTTTTTCTAAAGATTCAAGTTCAAACTTGTCTGCCTCTGAACATGTGTCCTCGTCGCTGCTCCTTTGATTTTTTTCAAATAATAGATTTTATATTTTTTTTGTTCTCAAAACTTTCGACAGAGCCTGTGATGTCGCACCGACACTACGCTTCAGACCACCCAGGTCCTTTTCTGCTAGCTCCTATGTTGGCCCATGATTTTATATTAAATTTTGAGAACGTGATATTGAATTATCAATTAATTCAATTCACGGTCTCAATATGCATGGCAAGAAACAAACAGGCGCTCGGTGCAACCTTTATATTTTATCGGTATACTACTGTTAAGCTCACAAAAGAATATCCTCGACTCGGCGTCTGAATAATTAAGCTACGGTATTAAAATGTACATGGGAAGTAGGAAACACGGTGCTCGTCGCAACCTTTATGTTTTATCGGTATTCTACCGCAACGCTCACAAAAATAATTTTCGATTCCAAATACCTCAAAACATGAGTAACTTTTTAAACTTTTTGAGACGAAAAATATTCCTTTAAAAACCTCATTTTTTCGGGTATCGACATCTTTTGGGTAGATAATTCAATAAAACTAGAAACAAGAGATTTAATGTATCACAGTTCCTAGTAATATTCCCATGGAATGTCTGCAACAGGGAAAAATTGGGTATATTAAAATACTTCGGGAAATTTCGTACAAGATAACTGAAATAAAACAAGTCTTTCACAAGCGTACAGTATCAGTGACATGCATTTCACACAAATAGATTCAGTGTTCTTCCGTAGTCACCACTAGGGAAATCCACGAGTGTTCGCATGGGCCACTCACGTAACACAAACGTGATTTCGTTATTTTGGGAAATAAATCCACTTTTAATTAGTTTTAAAAAACGTAAACGATTTCAACGAATGAGGTTAGGTTTTACTATGTAATTCTACTTCTATTAACATCCATTATGTAATCTAAATAAATAATGAAAAACTTACGACCTTTCATGGAAGAATATATTTAATAAAAATTATAATTTTTCAGCGCACATTTTGCAGAGATGATGTGACGTATATTTACTCTCTAATATGTAAAGGAATTGCTTATCCCCATGGGGACAAGACCCGTCGTATCAAAGTTTGAGTTCCGATTTTGGAAGACTGTCCCCATCCGAGTGGCGTCATCTCGTCCCGAAGGCCAATATTGGCCAACCGGTGTGTGTCGGAGATCGCCCGAGTGCAGGGGCGGGCGCGCGGAATCAGGTTTCGGCCACCCACGCATTGAGCGTCGCGTCTGTCAAAACACGCCTCAAGCAACATGCACTGCCGGCGACGGGTTGCGCGTTTCAACCCACGCATCTCACGCAACGAAGAAATAGTGGGGTCCAACACCCCCGGCATCTAACGCGAAGCGTTTATCCCGACACATTCTCAAATATTACTTCCTCATATTCATAGTATTTGGAAGTTTTGTAATCGTGTAGAAATTGGAAAGCGAAATTTCAACGGAAATATCCGTTTTGGTTATCCCAGATTCAGAAAAAGTTGTTTTTGGCATTACGCGCGTTCGTCTGTCCGTCACTGAGCAGCAATTCTGGGTAAATGGAAGAATACATTAAGTCATATTTCGTACTTACGGTAGAATTTACTTGTCGATGCACGTGCTCTAATTTTCTTTTTTACTTTAAAACAAAGGGTACTTCACATGAAGATCAAAGTTCTCTTTCGAATATTTCTCGAAAACAGTTCCAAGGATTTTGCTTAAATTTTCTGTATGTAAAGTACAATTAGTATACCTAACATCCGCATTAGCGGTATTTAGCTTGAAAGTTTGGTAGAGACGCAGAAAAATAATTTATATCTGCTACACTTACGCATTAGTTTACTGTTTCAAGAAGTTTCAATAATATTTAGCTTTGTAAATGGGTCAATCAGACGTAGAATTAACTTTTTATAAACTGAAATGATAGATATGATAATGATAAAATAGATAGGACAGCAAATGCACTGCAGATACGAAAATACATCAGTTTCTATCTACAACGAAATTACATTTACATCACACTTCTACGATATTTTTTGTCACTATTTTGCAGATGGAAGAACGTATATAAGAAAGTTTGTGCAATGGTTTTGCACCAATAGTTTTATTTTGTACTAGCAGTTAGTACTAGCGTACTGGCCGTTACCCGGGACTTTAAAGAAACTTAAAATACTGGAAATTCTGGTATTAAAATACATTTCATCAGGTCTGGAATTTTATAGCTGATTTTGCCTGGTGTCACCCGGGATTCTTTTTTAATATTATAAACCCATACGTTAGTTTCTATTCTTATCTACTTTCGTGATATTAAATTTTGACTTTTGATAATTTCAAAGATTAAATTCCACGAAGAAAACCTTCAAAAATACACACAGTTTTCAATATTATATGCTAATATGTACGTATTTATGAATTATTTCAAAATACGGACAGAATGAAATACAATTAACATACAAAGTTTAATAAATAACGCCCATAATTAAGACCTTCTGAACTCTATGGTTTTCATTTCTTTTAGGTTATATACTTGATAACAATGTTCTTCCCAGCCCTTATACAATTTTGCTTCTATGATTCGGCCACTTAGATTATATGTTCAGTATATTGTCCGACTCACGTAGCGCAAATTATCATTGGATGACACATTAGTACGTTTCACAGTCAATATTCTTGCGAACGAAGATTCACATTAGCTGTCATTTTAATTGTTTTTTCCGCTCTATACTGATTAGAAGCCAATTAAATTGTTTTTTCTGCTCTTGTAATTCATCAATATTAACCATACTTTGCATTTTAGTTGCAATAACCCCCAGGAAGAGTCCTTTAAAATTTCTCGATTACTTTTTCCGATTTCAATACAACAGGCATTCCAAATAATTTTCTTTTATTATTATTGATTAGTTGGTTACCGAAACTTCGCTAGCATAAAATTATTAACTTTGTGAAGATGTAAGAAAAATATTCACATCGTATTTCGAGAAAAAAAAAAAAAAAAAACAGCTGTGCTCGTTTTAGAGAACGCGTTGTGGCGAATTTCGAAAGAAAAAAAACTCTGAGGTTTTCTGACTATTCCTGGAGAACACGCGTTCCTAATTCTGAAGCTCTGTTACATATGATAACTGTATACAGAATAAATATTAAATATGGGGAAAAACTTCAGGGGGCGATTCCCGACAGGTGAAGCGCATAAAAAGTTCATTTCATCAAAAATTTGGAAGTAGACGAGGACAACAATGACTCTGCTAAGCACGAATACGACTCCGCAGGGTACGACCGGGACTTGGGACTGTACCACTCTGACATTACCCTGAAGAGGGCCACAGCAAGTTGGTAGTGTCTCTGAGGAGCAGTTTGTCTCGGACATAAAAGGTTTTTCCCTTACTAAATAATCATCCTGTATAGATTATATTAAAAATGGAACATTTATAATAATCCATAGAGATATCTATAGCAACTATGTTAATTTAATATTTATCGTTCTGAAATTGTTAGTCATGTTATGCAAATATTAATTCATCCATACATTTATTCGCGACTGTGTTCCCGTGAAATATTCATAATTTTAGAAAAAATGGACTGTTCTCTGCGACCCATCCCCACACAAAATATAAAAACATCTTCCACCATCTGACCGACAGCGTCTTCCCCGATTCCGCAGAGCGGTAGAGCGTGGGTTCAAACCCTGTTCGGCCCGACACTTTTGGTGAGGTTTGCAGCTGCAGTCTCCCTGACATCTCTCCTTCCCAATTCCAACGGTTCGGTGGAAGAGCAGACCTCATGGCCTGAACCTCACCAAAAGTTAATAATAAATAAATAGCTCAAATATTCTGCACAGTTCTCTAAAAAAATTGAAACAATATTGGTGACAATGGTTGGATAAGTCTATGTCTGTAAATAGAGATACTTCATGCTGTTTGCTAATTAAGTCGACAAACCCCTAATTTCTCCACTTCTATTCAGTAATTCTTGGAACTGCAGTGACACCATTCAACATTTGAACCCATAATGTTTTGATTGTTAAATTGTTTATTAAAAGAAGATCAAATAACTGTATTTGGGGATGTATTAGTTACTCGGTGGAATCTGATTCCACTGGAAATCATTCTACAGGATCTTGGTCGAACTTTAGAGGGAATAATGGTAGGATACCTCGTGGTTTCATACGATTCTAAATATTATGTATACCGTGTATCGTCAAAAGCCAGGTTTTAATGGCGGGCTTTTCATTATTATTGCTGTTAAATTTCATAACTTTTAATTTCCCACATTACGTAATATGCACAGTCAATCTTTGCTGGGTACCTTAAATGATTGTTATTATGGTTTTCACTTCCATTTACAGAATCGAAGAGATTATTTAAAAAGTGAAATGCTTTGTGTTTATGTAATGCTTCAATTCGATTTATCATCAATATGCTTAATAGGGAATTAAGGCAACCGAAAATAATATAAACTGACAAACAAGCACCGAGTTCAAATTAATTCTGGAAAGGATGGTAAATAATCATTTCAATATTATTATATACAGTAGGACGTGAGAATTAGGTAATGCAATTAGCCATTATGTTTATGCTGCATATATCACTTCTTTTTATTAAAATTTTCCGGAACCATAGCGTTCTGAAATTTTTGGAATTTTGCATACCGTATAGATGTTTGCAGTTATCAATGAAATTTGCAGTTATCAATGAAATATGCAGTTTTAAGGACCTTACATTTCGCAATCTAAATAAATAAATAGTTTATTGACAGTAAGTTGGTTCATGGCCCTCCTCGTGGTCATGTGCAGTTTATATTGGTTCTCGTGAATTATTCAAGTAGTGCACAGCTTTACCACCATACTTGTTATCTTTTGCGATGCTCCAATCATACATCCATGCTATACACTGTGTAATTTGCATTATGTTTCCAGCAACTTCGAAGATATTTTGACTTAAATTAGTAGCAAACATTCTTACGCGACTTGCTCCCCACATAGTTTTGTGACATCCTAGCGCATATATGGATCTCTCAATTCCATGACGTACTTAAGATACGGAGGTTGTCTGACATCACAAAAAAGGCAGAGTAGTTCCTGCGATGGCCGTTTCCCTATGAGTGAGAAGTTAACAGTATCGTTGACATTGACAAAGTTGTTTGCCTACTCGAGCAGCCATGTTGAATTAAAAAATCTTATTAAAAAGTTATTAATATGATGTACATATGTAACTTATTAATTTTAAGTACGTTTCAGGAGTAAACGCAACAAGCAATACTTGGTCTGACCTTTCGCTTGACAATTACCATCATACCTTCATCATTTGTGTCGCGCTGATTCATTGACCTTCGAAGTGAGGAAGACGATTACGACCTACTTCCTTACAATTTCTTCACCGAATTTTCTATTCTTTAATTTAAATACACATTAACGGGAGTGTAAATTTACGTAACAAATGGAAAACAAAATATCCAGTATTTACAATACTGCTTCATAACGCATGTGTATAACTTCTGTTTTATGTAAACGAATCTTGTATAAATATTTATGTTGAGGCGAAAAAGTCTTATAAATCAATAAATAACAAAAAATTGGATAGTATGAATACATTTTCTTTATATAATTAACAATATTGTATAATTATTTAGATTATATCAATTGTTGAGTTGTGTGATAAATGTAAGAGGTCTTATAAGAAATTAACCCCTAAAATAAATAAAGTCATATAATAAATAATTTTTGCTGTGATTAACACGCGAGTTATACGTTACCCCATACACAAAACGCGTGGAAATGTATTTTATAACTTGTCTCTAATGTATTATTCCAGTCGACAGTCGTCGGGAAGAGAAATGTCCCGCAGGCGTTTCGCGTACTGTACACAGACGGGCATATTGTAACAATAAATAGAAGCACATCACTGTGGCAGCCATTACCTCCCGTCAATCACCGTTGCTCCCTGGGGCACGAGACGAATACGGGCGCCTTGGAGAGGAGAATGGGATCACGAACAGCGATAAGACGATTATTGCGATCTATTATTCGATTGCGTTTCCCGAAGGGTTATTCGTCATGTTTCACATGTCTCCTCTTCAAGTATAGGATGAACAAACACGCGACCATTTTTAAATGTCTCAAAGTTTTAATTTCATATTATAAACAATAATATATCAACTCGTCTAAAAGAATACTAACCTACTAACAATACCTACCATCCAACTCCTATCGCTCAATGTAGATAAGCTTCAATAGCTCGCTACATTTCCCATTAACAAATGCTACAATGGAAAATGGATTCACATAATAGCTCCTCTGATAGCTCAGGGCTAGCACGCTCGATTGCCACGGAAATATCCCTGGTTCTATTCGGGAGAAAATTTGTAGCTTTTCACTTCTATATCTCTGATCATATAGCAATCATGATCGGAAAGTTTACCCTCTGCAGCTTACAACCGCAGTTGTAATACTTGGATCCGGCAGTTTAGATTCCATCCGAAACGTTTCACGACGTGTCACAAGCACTCGTCATCGTGGTCCTTAATTGGCCGAAACGAGAATATGTAATGTCTTCCTTGTGACGACTGGTGACCTTCTCTATTTCACTCTTTCTCTTGTTGCTCAGTGAAAGCAGAGGACTTTCAGAACCTTCCGCGAGTAACGGCACCGTTCGAATCGACACAGTGTCGCACAACTTCTCCAAGTTTGATAAATAGATACCTCCACGAAACAGACCCCATACCTATACCCTACGATTGGCTACGCCCGCTCGCCAATTAACTGTTATTACATGCATCGAACATGAATGAAAAACGTGAAAATTTTGCGAAGGGCGGATAAAAATGTAAAAAAATCGTACTGGCTTGTCTAAAAAGTTTCAGGAAATTTTACCAAGATTTATCAGGATCCATTAAATGTTAGTTTTTTATACCAGAAAAACTTGCCAACACACAAATCCACCAACAAAAATTCATCTTAATAGAAAGAAATATTGTTCAAAATATATGGTCCGCTTATGATTAATATATGCAGTTAGATTGCTACATCACTGCCGCTGCCGCGCGTGGGTGTATTGAGCGCCACAAAACGCTTTTCGCTGCATGTATGGTGGCAGTCGCTGTGTGTCATGGCAAACCCTTCTAAAATATCCCTTTCTGGGGTTCAAGATAATTAACGCTCAAAGGAAAAACCGAATACTCACGCCAAGTCCATAATCATATTTTTGCTTCATGATTCGAAAGTCATGATGGACATAGGAAGAATGAGGTATAAATGTTGGGTGTTTCGGTAGAGATCAATAACATTAATAATAATAATAAATTTCTTGTCAAAAAACAGTACAAACTGCGTATGACCACGTGGAGGACAATAAACTAATTTACTCTCTGGAAGCAAGCGAGGGACCATCCCATCAATTCCGATCAAGGGCTCTAAGGTAGAGGTGGATTCAAAAATTTCAGCAAAAGTTCCTAGATAAGATGAAAAGTTAGCTGCGAGTTATAATACAGAATTATGAACAGAATTATTTCTGTATTAAAAGTCCACAGTTACCGATAGGTGTCCCCTTGTGTTAAGTACGTTCAGATAATAAAGGCGAAGAGCCGGTCCTCGATACAGGGATCTCCCATTTTGAGCGCACGGGTGTCAAAACTACACCATCCATTTGCCTTATTCATATGTAGGCCTTATCCACATCCCATATCTCATACCATCATACATTTTCCCCAGGGGTTTACGGAATAAATATATGCATTGGTAGACCCAGAAACATATTGAAAGTGTAATATTCCATGGCATGATTACTTGAAACTACAATTAATTTAACGAACTTTCCAGAAAAACCAACACTCCAGGCACTAAAGAATAAAGAAAAATATTACTCGTATTCGGGTAAAAAGTTATCAAGCTATATTTTGAAATTCCATGTAGACGAGGTAATGGATAATACGAATTGATTTACAATCTGGTATCTAGAATTGACGAGATGAAATCGTTAACTGTCAGTGGATTGGTAAACGAACACTAATTTGAATAATTCTATCTAATTTTGTCAAAAATACTCAAAGTTCTGTTCGAAACTCGCTAGAAGAACGCCCACAAACTGGACTAGATTGTTATGCAAGCTGAAGACGTACTCTGTTATGGATTAACTGGGAGAAGATAGCAAAGTATGTGTGTGCGCCTGGATGGCTAATTCATTTTCCCCTTACGAAATTAACAGCTCAAACAGAACTGTACATGAAGTTAAAAAAGGTGTAAAATATTTCGTTAAAATACTTGTATAATAACATTTTTTAATACGGTGAAATTCTAGAGTATGACATAGTCTCATTTTAGAGGGGAATAGCTTGAGTACATTTTTCGTATTTGCAATGAAATACCTAACTCTCACTATCTTGAATGTGACATTTGTAACAAAATGAGACCTACGCTCTCCTTGGTCAAACTTCCGACGTAGAAGAAATAGTTGGTAAACTTTTCCTACGAATTTTCATCAAACTGCCCACCACATCGTTGGACTACAGACGCCGAACGTTTATCGATCAAAGAGCATAAAAAAATAAATACGAGAGAGAAGTCTAATGATTTTAATCCACTTCTTCAAACAGGTCGATTAGTTTCCCAAATAAAACGTGACGTGGTTCAATACTTCACAATTTCCCGAAAGAATGAAAATTTTAATTATGTCAAATATTTCGTTCGACCTCAGCAGGACCCGCATAATATTTATTGTGAATTTTGTATTAACAAATTGTTTCAATCCGGTTTCGGGTCCAAGAGTAAGAAATATTATACATTGCAAGGAAACGACATAACAGAACATAAAAATCGTATATAAGTATTTAGAAAACGCAGAAGCCATACACATGTTATAAAACAGTATTTGAAATAGTCGATAAATTTTACGAGTCCGTAAGTAAATTAAAACTCGCGTTTCTATATTCCATGAATCTAATTTGTTTGTGTATTAATTTTTTCCTTTCTCTAATATTAATGTCTTATCCCAGTTCACCAAATGATCACTACCTATAAAATGGGATGTTTATACACACAAATCTGTGCTCTATTGCATTTAAATTTCAAAAAATTCAATTTTTGCTGATATCCAAAGTTTCATAAATTCACCTGAAATTCAATCATGTTTATTCTCGTTTTTAACAACACCTCACTGGTCGTAATTATTGAAGAGGTGTGTCGGATGTCTCAGAATGTCTCCTCGACGCCTTTCAGAGAGGCATATTTCCCTCGTGAACAGCCACGTCATAATGTTTCCAAAGCGACGAACTACAAGACGCTCGAGATTAAAAACATCCGTCAAGCACTTCAACTGCAGCTACTGCCTCTCCGCTTCGACCGCAAATTTCTCCAGGAGTCAATAAAGTATAAGTAGCACTCTTTAATATCCAGCGGAATTAGCTCCATGGCGGGCCACAAACTTCGGCGACAGCCGCTGGAGTGATGGGGCAGGCGATTGAAAAGCAACTGCGGACATGTGTAACATAGTCAACAAGTCCGCCAGAGTCTAATAGACTCCAACTCAGGCCCGTCACTCAAGCGGAGTAATGTTCGTGTCGTATCCCTGCGCCGCTGTTTAGACAGCGCCAGACGTAAACAACGGAGCTTCTCAAACATTTTATACACGAGGAGGAGGCTCTGCTTGTGTGGTTGAGAGAGAGAGAGAGAGAGAGAGAGAGGAAGTGGGTGAAAGGAGAAGACTGTGACCGTGTTTTTAATACGAAAACGGCGGCGACAGATAAATCGACAACTCAGCGGAGTTTTATATACTCTCATCTCACAATGTACTCAATATATTTCAAATGAATAGTTACTCAAATTCTCCGAAGATCAATGGTGTTTCGTGGTTTCAAAAGCACTGATACGTATTTTTCTAATTAAATAAATAGGTCGTAAGTTTTTAACTATTCATTTAATTAGATGACATTGTGGACGTTAATAGTGGTAGAATGTATTTTTCTGTCCATTCTAACTTTTAGACACACAAACCATACATTAAAAAAAAATTAAAAAACTAGATAATATACTTATTTTAAAGGACATTAATTTATTTATTCGTGAAACGCTTTTCGTACCGACAGCGGTGTTCTAGTGGTAACGAAACCGCTGAGCGGTAGATCGTGGGTTCTAAACTTAGATGAGGTTTTCGTTTGGGGTTTCCCTCGCCTGCTCCCGACAAATGTCGGTTCGGTGCCATAAGTTTCCCAGCAACTTAACATCTCTCCTTCCCAAGTCACGGTCTCATGGTCAGAACTCATGGTCTGAACCTCGTCATAAGACAAGAAGTAAATAAATAAATTTTATAAGAACGAGCACACCGATGAAACTCTATTTTACGAAAACTCACATCTTATAAAGTAATTTTCTGGTTTATTATTTTAAAAAGTGCAAATAAATGTCAAGATTTCTGTGCGAACTACAAAAATTTTCTCTCGGATTACTAACCACCGGATGGCAACCTCTCATTTAGTGAAAGCAAAATTTCCCTGTAATCTCTAGTAATACTTTCACGGATACTTCTCGAAAGCTTCTTTGGATTTTATTTCAGCTGAGCTGTAGCGTCCGAGAACTTAATCTCTACCTTCATTTGAAGTCGCCATTTCTCACTAAATTCCAATACAATCTCCCCGTTTCGTGGAACGTGTTTCATCGGTACGCACCGCACATTAACGTTTCAATCAGCTCAGTAGGTTTCGCGTGGTATTAATTTAAATAATATTTTTGTAAAAGTTTACGAGTAGAGATGAGTCATTGTGCACTCCATATTATTTAACGAGGAAAACAAAACATGGAGTGTTTTTGTGTACTCCTTGCGCGTTTTTATACAAGTAGCCCTACGTAAGGATAAGTCAAGCGCTGAACCAGGGATGTCAAAGCGTGTACAAACTGTCAGAAGAGCACTGGTGGTAGGCAACCGCCGGGGAGAGCATGGCGTGATGGTCGTACGGAGAATTTCAAAGAGAGTGAAACTTTTTTCACTATTTGTGTGTTTGAAAGTTGAGTCAAACATTTGGTAACGAAGTGTAGTAGTATTAAACGGCTTTACCAAAGCTTTCATGATAAATCGTCAAATAACTAAACTAAATACTTTTATATAAATTTTTCTGTATTATGATTTTTGTTCGTCTATTATGGTTTTGTGCATAATTGAAACTGAAATATATTGATTTGTCTTCAGAATTTTCTTTAGTACAATCACAAACTCGTTAGTTTAATTGCAAAGAAACCGGTAGTACGTATGATCATAGAGACTACGAAAATTTGTGAACTCCTCCCTTCCTGCTATCCGATAACATATTTCTTGCGTGAGATTAAAATCACTGGGACAACAGAGGAACGCAAATGAGCTCGCGTGCTCCTTCTCTCGATACCTCTGCAATACATCCAGACGTAGTGATACCCCCATCGAAGTATGTTATTTTCTTTGTAGGTCTTTATAAGTGATTTTGAATTCTATGTAATTGTACTAGATACCAATGGTGATTAAAAAAAAGAATTAGTGCTCAAGAAACCCACATTTCTCCGCTACTTAACGAATACTATGGTGGAAAACTTCCCCAGTGCAATATTGAAGCCTCGTCCTTTAACATCTGACAGACACTAGAGGATACAAACATTGCCGTCTCGCGTATTAGTTACGTCCCTGTGACATTTCGTCGCCACAGCCATGATGGAGGGGGATGAAGGGGCTTGGCCTCCATCTTGGAGTTCGGGCGCCGGCGCGATGACGACCCGAAAGCGCTCAGCCAATAGGAGCGGAGCGTCGCGGCACCTCCGAAGAATCAGCGTTGGAGCGACGTGTGGGCGTGGTCTTCTCCTGCCCCGCCCCCACGGACGACGTTGAGAAGGGAGGGGGAAGCGGTGTAACGGCTGAGGAAAGACTTAGAGGCTTAGTAGAGAAAGAGTGAGAAGAGATAGTGCAAGACAAGGACTTACTTCCCCTGCGATACCATAAAGACGCAACCCGATCCACAAAGCAGCGAAGGAACAGTCAGGTAAGAATAGCACAGTGAAATTCTCATCTAGTTATGGTGTGATCGGTATGTAATATTTTTTAAATTTTTTCTTTACATATATTAGATGAAGTGAAAACAATTTTTTTTGCAAAATCAGACTGGAACTTCGCGAGAAAATTGCATAAATGTGAATTTTTTTATGCATTTAGTGCATCGCTAGACTATTTTTAATATCTCCGGTTCTAATGGTCGTAGATAAATAAAAAATGCAAAATGCTCGTGAATGAATAAACTATCGAACTGATCCGGTATAAATACTTTAAAATTTAATCCTAGTTCAAAAAACCATAACGTTTGAAATTTCAGGGATTTTTTATCACTAAAAATTCAATAAATAACAGAAAAATTGGTGGAATTTCATGAAAATTGGATAAAACGTGTATGTTAATGCTATAAACACGCGCTTAAAATTTCATAAAGAAATCTGGTGTTTTACGGCTACAATCGGCATTTTTTTTTAAGAAAAAAAAATCAAATTGCCGCTATTTTATGCAAAATCATCGTAGGGCAATTTTTTTTAATTTGTAAGGTTTTAATGTACTTCCTTGCGAGCATACGCTTTATTTACAATGCCCATTTTAGGATTTTGAAAATTTTTCTTTTCAATTTTCATTTTTTCCCCATATTTTTTCTTTTTCATTTTTTGCCATAAAATACATCTTATTGACCACATTTTTGATAAAAAAAAGTTTTAAAGCAGTATTTTATGAAAGGAATATATTTTAACTACTCCATTTCGTCGGTATTGTGCAAAAAATTATGGTAAAAAAATAAAAAAGGGCAGAAAAGTGAAAATTTAAAATTACATCACTTGGTTTATTTTACATAACCGATTACATCATAACTTGGCTTTTCATCCCTCTACTAGAAGGATTTACGGTAGTAGGAGCACGCCGGGCGATTTTCAATATTGGTATCTATTCTGCTACAATTAACGTTCATTATATATACTGTTCGTCCATTAAAGGTCGTATATCTTCGATCATTTATTCAATTGTTCTCTATTCTGGTTATATAAAAAATTGTCATTATGACAATAATTCATGAATTATGGTGTATTAAACACAGCGAATCCTGAAGTTGAGACGAGCACTCCAAGTTAGTCAAATCACTGAGATGTATAATAGTTTTCTTTATTTTCATTCTTATTGTAACAAAACACAACAATATGAATAATAATGATGAAATAATGTGATAAATTTCAATTATCAGTTAATAATACAGTACAATCAATATTCAGGAACTCGCTTGACTCGTTTGAAATTCTCAAGAGCATGTAAAACCATGGTGGCAGAGCGTGACGGTTTCGTAATTTATGCATCTCATCTCGGAAAAAGTGAAATATCATTCTCAGATGTCCGGAGGCCTATAGATAAAAGTGATGTAAAAATGCTACGGAAAATTTACTACAAATCAAAGAAAACTTTCATCACTTTCGTGATTTAAAAGTTTGTCTCATTGTGCAATGTATTTCACCATCAATTATAATTGAAATTATTTCATTTAAATGTCCGGTGAGGTATGTTTTTCAAGTTGAAATCACAAAAAGTACATGTTATCTGTTTGCTTATCCGATTTCACACATTTTAGTGATTTAATCCTATCTACGCTAGTACTACCTTAATTGTACCTTTAAAATTGAAATAATGGATCTGAAAAATGGTCTCGTTTGACTTGAGCTCTCTCGTTGTGTGTCTGTTATCATCGTTCGGAAAGACACGGCAAATTCCGTACTGTTTCTCTTCTATATTAAATTTGTGACATGAGTTAAAGTTTTTTATATTTATTCCATTGTAAATTACTTTGAAATTTATTTCAAAACATCCCACCAAAAGATTAATCTATCAGAGCGCGAAAAAATTCAACATAATTTCATTCAAATATTATCCCAGCGATGTCAAAATTTTATTAGACAAGTTGATAGATCATAGTTTAGTCTTAATTAAAAAATTCGGTAATTTAAAACCAGCCACCAGTTAACTCACTCATTTACCGAAGGGAAGAAATAATTTCTGCTGGGTAAGCGTACGATTCAGATGTCTGTATTGGGTTCAGGAAGAGATGTTAGTTTGTTTAGCTCATAATGATATTATAATAAAACGTTGAATGAATGTGGTTGTCATCTCTTATGATAAATTATCACAGCACAAGCTTTGTGAATAAAAAAGGGGAGTCTTTAAAATGTTTTTTGTGTGATTTTTAAAGGACGTTTTGAAAATTTCGTGAATTCAATATTCGGAAACAATTTTTATTACAATGTTTGATTTCACAGAAACTATGTATTCTTCTGCGTATAAATCTTCATCGTTCTCTTATTAACATTGCATAGCGTTTAGAAAATTAATTCAACATATAGACACATTTTTTAATGTAGATATTATATTTTCCTGTGTACATTTTACATTTATACTATCAAGACGGTCGTTATCCGTATATGAGAAAATATGTGCTATGCTTTAGCACGACCAGTTTTCGTGATGCCCTAAAAAGATAAGTGATTTGTCAGCTCCGGAAATATTTAGACTTGAGTTTAGGTATTAGCGACTCTATAGTCACAAGCTCTCATAGAAAAAAAATTGCGTCACAATTTTTCTGACTTCATTGTGCGTTACGTGGCATCAAGTTTTAATTTAAAACTCTACACAATAATTCATTACAGTTAAAAATGGAGTTAACATAAGTCCATAACTAGAGTCAATTCTCTGGAGAGCTTAAATTTGGAAGAAGTGCATGGTGTTTTCGAAAGGGACTAATTGAAAAACACTGTAATAAACTAAATTTCTGCCACCATTGGGAATAAAATGTAAATGTAAGGCATCCTTGGTAGAATTATTTTAAATGTTATGATGAAGTGGAATATGTTATCTTGAGTAAATTAACTTGAAATAAATGATCGAATTGCAATCATTTATTGAAATAGAAGTAATGAACATTATGATATAATACAATGTATAACTATCTTGAGTCACCCAAATTGTCGCAGCACGCTACTAGTAGAACAGTGCCTCATTGTTCTGCTTCATTTTAGCGATCTTATGAGTAACAAACATTTCAGTCGATAGAAGGTGAAATTCTAAAAGTACACGAACCCATCTACCTATTCGGTCATAATATGAGTGAAGTATTCACTTGCCTATCGGCATTAATGCCCCATATTTTAAATTTATAAATGTTTAGCGTTGAAAATTTATAGCAATGCAACGAATGTATAATATCAGAATAAACAAACATGTGTCTTTCCTCGAAACTCGAGTCTGAAACCAACAGGTAATGATGCAAGGTTTTGATTTCCGGTGATTAGTCAGTAAACCAATCGTTTTCTTCGCCTTCAAAAGTGAACTTAAGTGCCTTTTTTGCATGTACCAGCTTTTAATTAATGAGTCTAAATTAACTGAGCAGGTAACCATAATATATAAAACAATTATATAATGCTTATAATATAATTGTCCTATATATTATGGTTACCTGCTCAATTAATTTAATAGTTATTTTTCGTCGTGTCCTGTAATCCTACTCCCTGAACTAAAAAATAAAAAAAAGTTCACATCAAAATATCAGACGACCAACAAAATTTTCCAGTTAATACGCTGTATATACATGTTAAAATTGTACATTATTAAACACATTTAAATTTGGGAAAGTTTTGGAATTGACATAAATCTGGGGGGAAAAAACCAATTTGACAAGTTAAATCTCATAGACGTTGTGATATTACATATTTTCCTGCATAATTCACATTACAATTCCTTAGAATACGAACTTTATAAAATATAGGTATTGCAGTCTTTTTCGCATTTTCTTCGTGTCTCCATAAAAAATAGAGTTAACATATAAAACAGTAGATACTTTTAATAAAATAAAAATCCAACTTCGGATTTTTGCTTTGCAGAAATGTGGAATGCTTTGCAGAAAATAACTATACTGCTTTCGTATACATAGTGATTGCAAAATTTGCATGACCAGTCAATGATAATATTTTGCCAGACAAAATATTTCTTTGTATTTTCCATCAGTTTTTCTCTATAGGGATGTTTCCTCTCCTTTTGTACCTAATGCTTCGAGAAGAGCACCACTTCATTATAATTGCAAAATCTAAACTATTCTTCCAAATTTTGCGATTTAAAGACTTTATCTGTTAAATGTTCAAAACCACTAACACATTAAATTTGATGATTAATTTTGTCCTCTTTAATTTGAAGTATTTTAACCATTCTATTTTTATAAACTTTTATCGATAATTTAGGTTACTTTTTGTAGATAGACATATGTTGTCCCGGACATTTTTGTACAACTCTTTAAGGCAAACAATATTGCCATTCAAAGTTTTCACCTATCTCTAACTGCTTCGGCAGCCTAAGCAAATATAAATCTCTTTCTTTCCGACGTCATCGACATTTATTGTCAAAAACTATTTTTATCTTTCTTATCACACATCATTAAAATAAAAGTTCGTCTATGTTAATCCTGGACATCTAAACTATCTCCTTGCCAAATTTCATCACGATCGGTTCAGTGGTTTAGTCGTGATTAAGTAGCAAACAGACACACACACTTTCGCGTTACGCATTTAAATAGTAGTATGGAAGTATGGCTGAATATTGACATTCGCTGATACTTCATGAAAACATTCACGCGTTTACTGTAAAATTCATATGATTCCTCAAACGCAGTGAAAACGTGTCATCGGCGGAATTGTCAAAATATTACATAACACGAAAAAAATGTGATAAGTACGGCTAGGTGAATGTATTTGCCATTTTCATCTGGCCACAGTTATTGCATATCTTCTCCTCGCGGAGGTACACGAAAGAAATATATACATAACAAATAAAAATATTCCTTGAAAGAATGACGACAAATTTTCTTCCTACTGTCGAACAGGAAATTATGAGCAATCGAGTTTGATCTTGAATAGAAAGTGACCCGGAAGATCTAAGTGAAAGCTAAGTATTTAAAAAATGAGCACATTCTATTTTGCTTTGAATAAAAATCTTTACTGTCCATTTCGTATAATAATGAAAGTAGAGATTTTCGTCGAGAAATATCAGGAACAAATTTTGGAAGATATGTAAGAATAATAGGATTGATTTAAATTAAATTTTAACCTTTTCTGAACCATTTCTTTTTAATCAATATGTTTCAATTTTAAATATACTGACCCTCAAGAAGTTCTTGTACGTATGTAGTTATGTTTCTCATTGGTGGATGGTAGTACAATTGGTGTCGTACGAAAGCTTGTCCAAATATCCCTAAGTGTAAATTTTCTTATACGAATAGGCGAAAGCTGATTTTATATTTAATGTCGCGAACGGAAGTATTCGCCGCTCACATGAGTAGCCGCATCCCGTGTTGCGTCGTCGTAGCGACGTATCCCGCACTTTGTGAGCCCGGGCTTCTTAATTGCAACAACAGATACCATTAGGAAAACTGAGTCAATAATGTAGTAACCCGATATGTAATAACATAAAAGCAAGTAGAATTAGGAAATGGATTATGCGCAGATCCACACAAAAATGGAGGATGATATTGATGAATCTGAACAGTTTCCGTTATTTGTTATGAAAGTTTGAATGCAGTGCAGATTGTCCCAAAAACGTGTCACCATACCCTTAATGTGAAGAAACGTTTCCAATGCGACAATCGTCGATATTAAATATTCGACACATGAAACAGTGATACATATTATAAATTTTAAAATATTTTGTGTGTACTTAATAGTTCAAAATATATAGTATTAGTCTATTATAAAGTTGTAAGTTTAAAAATATTTATTTATTTTGATTATATAATGGATATTAATAGAAGTAGAATACTAATAACAAGTAATCGTATAGATAATGGTAAGAAATAATTAATATTTTAAAGTCATAAAAATATTTTCAAGAAAATTAAATATTCAATGAACAGACAAAAACAAGTTAAATCTACCAATGCAACAACATACAAAAATATTACAAAATTAATCAGTTTTTTTAAATTATTTTCAAAAATGTTTTATACATTTTTCGGAGAACATATTGTTTCGGTGTTCTTTGAGAACGATTGTTGTAGAAACGGGATCCAATTTACAGGGGACCCTTTGCAACTCAGATTGTTTATATGATATTCCTGATCTGAGACTGGACATGAGATCTAGATATTTTCCAACAGAAATCGAAAAGCTGGAGATTCTTGTAGCTCTTCTGGTGTTTTGCTTGTATAAAAAAATATGAAGTTTCGAGGTTGTATGAACATTCCAGGACTAGTATGAACGGGGAAGATATGCATAATTGGAACCTGATTAGTACTGGGTACTGGTCCCCGCTAATTAATCTTAATTCTATTTGCGTTGAACGTCAACAGGTGAGAGGCACGTGGCCGTCGCCATGATGTCCTCCGCAGCGTCGGCTGCTACCAGCGCTGGCGCCGCGGGATCCACCAGCGCTAGCGACTCGCCCGGGGGATTCCCCGTGACGGAGAAGGGCGCGCGGAGGCCGAAGTGCGCGCGATGTCGGAACCACGGCATGATCTCTTGGCTCAAAGGACACAAGAGACAATGTCGCTTCAAGGCATGCGTCTGCGCGAAGTGTAACCTGATCGCTGAGAGACAACGCGTCATGGCAGCGCAGGTGAGTAGTCACTATATCTACCCATGTGTCCTTCCTCAAGAAGTATACTCCAAGTCGTGTAAATTTGAGAAAAATTATGCTATATGGCTGCCCAACACGAATTACTAACTGAAACGAATTCAAGATATATCCAAATAAATATCAATAGTAGTCACAAAAGTATTTGCTGTAAAGAAATACAAGTTAATAACACAACAAGCTAAGACACAAAGTAATAGACCATGCGAATTGATTAGTGTCAGAGGTTGGCGATGGATTTAAGGTTTTAGAAATTCGAATGTCCTGCCAACATAACGCGAGGTACAAATGTTATTACTCTTATGGACGGTGGCGAAGTAAAAGCGTTGGTTACATTTGAGTACAAGCTCTGTACCAACATCAAGTCAGTTAGACTGACTAAAAATAAATAAATAATATATTGTCAAGAGAGCTGTTACACAAGACCACGAAGTTATTTACTGCGACAATACATTAAAATGAACTAATAAACTCAGTGCATATCCGTTCGTTTTGTTTTTCTTAACTTAAATTTTTGTCGAAGCATAGAAACATGACTTCGATTAAACGTTGCAACAACGACTAACCTCCAATATAATCCTTCGGAAGGATTAATTCGAACAGTTTCTCGATTCTGAAGGCCCTTCACGCAATGCCGTCGTAAACTCTTCTGGAAAGTTGTCGAATAATGACTCTCCAACGAACTCCCGACTATAGTTACAGACCACGACGCTGTGCAGCTGACTACAGGTGGAAAACTATCGATAGTTTGGACTATCAGAAACAATCAATATTATATATTAACTATCGGTGTCATATTTTAATCCTCCCGCATCCCTGTACAAGGGTCACCCATGACTTTCCAACAACTTTCAACATGTGCACAGGATCTTCTGGGGCCAATCCACTCAGAGTATTCAAATTTTCAGAATTCAAAAGAGAATAATTCAGATTATATATAAATCTCACCCCCGAAATTTATGTAAACCTTTATTTAGAGAATTAAATATGCACCTTCTCCCTTCCATATACATTTATGAAGCAGTCGTGTTTGTTATGACGTAACTATTAGAATCCCACCCCTGCTTTAGAAGAAATAGTCTAGTTCACGAACACAACACTCGCAATAAGGCTAATATTCAACGTCCTGGCGTGTAAACAACTCTTTGCCAAAGAGACCCTTATCATTCAGGAATAATTTTGTATAATTCCCTTCCCAAAAATCTAAAAGATATAAATAAATTGAATCTCTTTAAATCTGCGGTTAAAAGCTTTCTAATATGCTATTATTTCTATAATGTGAAAGAATTTAAAGATTTTAATAAGTGAAGTTAATAAGTTTCAATTTCCTAATAAATATTGTTTTCCACATGACTTCGGATGATGTAAGTGATATTAATATCTCTTATACTTTATCACGCCAATGTTATTGTAGTATAGATATTTATTAAATTCCTTTTTCATGCATGTTGATTTTGCTCCCTTTGTTTATTAATAGTTTATTTCTAACTGTACGCAACCTTGGAACGGTTGTGTACATTAGATCTGTAGCCCGATCCGGACCCGGGTTTTACTCCGGGTAGTGGCGAATTTTCCTTGGGCGGGAATGTCATTAACACTTTTGTTTTATAAATCTCGAATTTTTACTACACAATTTACTGCAAATCTAGAATTTATTTTGAATAATTAATGGATAACAGTACGTATTTATCAAATAACTTCTTTTGTAAATATTAAATCCGCCCCTGCCCATGGGCCCTTGATCGGAATTGATGGAATGTCTCTCCGGAGTCCCTTGCTTGTCTCCGGAGAGTAACTTTGTTTATTGTCCTCCACGTAGTCATATGCAGTTTGCAACTGCTTTTTGACAATAAAGTTTGTTTATTTATTTATGCAATGATTGTTTGGAATCAGAAGCGTTAATTACCTTAGTGACTGAAAATGTTATAGAATCTTTTTTCTTGTAATTCTGTATACTTATAACCTGTTTTCTCTTGGCGGGCAAATTAAGCATAATTGTTTGTGTTGTACTATCTGCTAAGAGAATAGAAAGTTCCCGCTCTGGAAACGCAAAATTATCAGTCATATGTTTTTTTTTTTTTTTTTTTTTTTTTTTTTTTTTTTTTTTTCAAATCATCAGATTTTTTATTCTTCCGATTTTGGCCCTTAATATTTGACCATTCAGATTAAGAATAAATTTTCCCTTTAGAGCTATGTTGTTGCCAATGGTAAAAACACATTTCACAATTATACCATCAATTAATCTATCAATCTCATTTTGCATAAATAAATGATTCTTCATCTTTCCTTTAGTTCTTTTCAGTTCAGTTAGGGTTTCAGCAAAGAACCTCCATCTCACTCTGTTTTCTGCCAGCGGGATGATATGCTTCCACGTTGTTCCAGCTTCCCACATCTTTTTTTCCACTGTCCTTTTCCAGTTTTCTCTTGGTCTTCCTTAGCCATAACTGTCTTGCAGATTCCAGCAGAGTGCTTCTCTCTCAATTGCGTTCCTGGGTTTTCATAGGGTGTTACCAATCCAATTCCATTTTCTGNCATATGTTGTTGCAGCAAATGAGCAATATATCTTTGTTTTCAATGAACTCATACAATGGAAACTCGCACAAGAAACACTAGGTCTTTAACTGAAGAAGGAATGGTGTTGGAATAAAAAATGATTGAACAAGCAAGAGGTGCATGTTCGATTTACTTCCGTCGCAACGTTTGTGGCCGAAGTTAGCATTCATTTTTAGATACAACTTTCCCGAAGAAAGTCCTCAACCAAAAGATGAGAGACACTTTCAAAGCGTTTTTACTGAACTCACAACAACGGGTGTAATGTTGGGAAATTCAAGACAGAAACAGCGAAAGCTCTTCTCGTTTCAGGTTTATTATAGTTTCGAATTCGTCACAAAGATATTCCTAGGTTTTATAACTAAATTTCCTAAGTTTTACTGTCTTTCAAACGTAATGAACATGAAATGAATAATACAATAATACATTCTTAAACATAAAAAGTTTAACACGTTACCGAAATGGCTCGATAATTTTAATAACATTAACACAATAAAATAACGCTCCTAAAATCACTTATATGCTGCATCTGAAATATTAATTTGTAAATGAAACTAGGGCAAGAGTTTTGAGTTCTGCTTAATACCGGTGATCATAAATAGGATTAATATATTTCAGACCGTCTTTCACCACTCTTCCACTATCTGCTGGCTACTTAGCGAGCGGATAACTATTTGAGTGTTCAATAACAGACAGATAGACTTCGCGTCTTTCACCACGCTTATCCATCGGCTAAGGCGACTCTCGGTAGCAAACCCTACGGCGTTACCAATCTTGCCAGAATTGACAATGATTTGCTAACGAAAAATGAGATCGTAGGGGGCAGTGACACGGTTTGTTTACAAAACACCAGATACTGCCACGGGAAATATTACGAAGTATAAATATGATCGACAAACTGACTGAAAATGCATGAAACTCAAAGGAAACATAACTTGAAAAATAACAAAGAAAAGAACAATTCCCAAAATCGCAATATCAAAAAATTATCAGACAAGAATTTAATCAAATTTGAATACCTGAGTGACATTATCACAACATAAAAACATTCGTAAACTTTAGTTCTTTCGATATTTTTATTTCTGTATTTCTTACCTAATTTGAGTTTTTTTATATTTATTTTCAATATCGTTTATAGCAACTTTTTTCCGAAGAAAGAGGTTACTATTGCAATACAAAAAAGAAATTAACGACTCCTAACTTACTCCAACTTTTCAAAAATAAGGTTATTGGCAACCTCCACGATGTCAATATTTGAAATATATCTCCTCGATAGCGCTTAACCGCGCACCTATCGACCGGTTAAAGTTAGCTCTCCGATAGTGAAGTTATCCAAGGGATAGAGCGTGGTGAAAACAAAATAGCATTACCGGGTGGATATGTTGTCCGAGTAATGCTATCCGACCGATAAGAACGCTGGTGAAAGACGACCTAAGTCCTCAACATAAACGCAACGAATCTCCTACCCGAGTAAAGAGGGTTCTGATTACGACGTAGTGATGCAATATTGTCACGATTTTATACCATAAAATTCAGACAAATACGAGGGTCTCAACAGTCTTGGCTATAAACGTCTTGCCTCGAAACCCCGTGATAGTTCAAACTAAATTACAATATTTATTTTGCACACAAGGCTCCGATATTCGTTGTTTAGATCTCTGGGTTAAGGATTCTCGAACTGCACAACACTTTCCACTTGATCAATACTCGAGCTTCTCGTTACGATCTGTTAAAGAGTTCAAATCCAACTCTGGTTATTCGGGTCTGAAATTTGAGTTACACGACAGAGTGTAACTAGCGTAACGTTTTCCAGAACTTCTCACTCAACTTTGCACGATATACAAAACGTTAATTAACGCCCGCTAAAATAAACGCGGGATAGGATGATTATACACAAATTTAAAAATTCAAATGAGACATTAATATCATAACCGAACAATTGTTTAAGACGCATAAGTCGTAAAATTACCTCGATAACAAGAAAAAATATCTCTACTGGTGTCTTATCACGCACATAATTTGGTCAACAAAAATGAACTCGAAGCATGATTGTTCCCTTAGATGGTTCATCTCTACCTGGACGAAAATTAATAAAATAGGTCACGCACCTTAGAGGAAAATACTTTTAGAAGATGTGATTATTAGTGTTTGTTTATTGAACGATGGATAATCATTCCAAGTAAATGATTAGCTGATACCTGAATTCTTCGTTCAGAGGAATGTAGCAGGAAATGTGGAACTCTGTCGACACGAAGACAGAGCTCACAAAGCGACTTGAGTATCTGTGTTAAAAGCGCACAGAGTAACTTGTCGCTTGGGACACTTCAACGGGAAACATACGGTCTCCCAACGCACACAGAGGCCCTGGAAATACTTCGCAGGAGGGGAGGATACGACGACTCGGGGTTCACTTCAAAGGAAATTACGTACACCGAAACACAGAAGAGATAGAGGATAAAAACATGAAATATTTTTAATTAATTTTCTCTCTCTAAATGTTGTAATTTTGAGTATTTTTAGGAAAAGATCTTTGTTTGTAAATTAGAACATTTTACTGTTAAAGCTACGAAAAAATCATGTCTTTAAAAAAATTCAATTTTTTGAAAGAATACTTCTATTGATTTCGATGTAAACCAATTGTCGCATTATTGGTTTCCTAATATAATCTCATGAAAAGAAATAAAAATGAAAGAACGGAAATATTGTTCCACATTCGCAACTTTGATAGCTTTTATACACAAAAAAAATTTCAAAACATTTTTCCCCTATTACAATAGTTCTAAATTTTGCGACTTTAAAAATAATAATTATATGGCAAATTCTTACAGCACAATCTGGGAAATACTTAATTAAGGAAATCAGTCTTATCTTTGATCGGATAGACCCTTTAGGGAGCAAATTAATTAATTCTTCGACATTTCGCTTTTTAGTGAAATAGTAATTCGTCCTCCTAACTTTACTCGCGTCGTGTTATGAATTTTGCGCATAAATAATTTTTGGTTCCCCATTGATAATGTTTTTCATATTAAATTGTCAAAATAATTGTGAATCAAACCATGCATAACAAACAAAGAACTTGAACATAGAAACAATAAATCGAGTCAACAATAAATCGCAAAATTTGAAATAGAAGGCCACATATCCGCCGAGAATGTACTCGATATTAATTTAATGCTTTTAAAAATATTTTAAATGATAATGTAGCTAATATTTCGTTGGACAAATCCATTACAAACCTTCAGGGTTTCCGTTTGTTTGTTTGTTTCTCTGTCTATCTGTCTTTCTTTCTTTCTTTGCGAGTGCAAAGGTTTTATCGTAATTGAAGTTCTATATATTCTATATTTCTTCTTCTCAAAATGGGCAATTTTCTTTTACGTTCATTATCCTTTAATACAATTGCATTATCACATTATTTCGAATCCGGTTCAAGTCATTACCATGTGTTAAATGTTTTCGCATCTTAGCACCGCGGCCCATGTGGAAAGTTACAAGTACTCGAGCACTCTGTTTGTGTTGTAAATATATAAACAAAAAATGAACAAATATGATTACAATATACAATCGTATACACATGGAAACGTATCTTTTTTATATTAAATTCATACTGTTGAGTGTGGTTTTTTACGTACGTATCGTTTGAGATAACTTTGTCCAGAATCCTAACAATTTTCCGTCTACCACACGATCTTTCTCTGAGCAATAAGATAACTCTTATTTCTGAATTTATCGCATTAGTTTTTTTTCTCAAGTTCCTTTTTGCTGAACGTTTCACGTTTACCTCCTTTCCAAAATTAACAATTCTCATTTTTATAGTAGTTCTAGCAGAACTACCTGGCGTAACTCGGAATTTGAAAAAGAAAAAAACTGGACATTCTGATATTAAAACACCTCATATGTAAGATTTTATATTTCTCTACTTTCGTGATATAAATTTTCACTTTAGTTAATTGCAAATATTAAATACTACGAAGAAAATCTACAAAACACATAGTTTACAGCACTGTATGCTTATATGCACGTAATTCCGAATTATTTTAAAATCCAGACAGAAGGAAAATGCACTTTACACAGAATGCTGTGAACAAAGCGCACAGATAAGGCTACCAAATTCTTTGGTTTTCATTACTCTTTGAAGTTATGTATTTATAACCAATGTTATATAATGTATCTTGTAAGATTAGGTCCCGTAGATTAAAAGTGCAGTGGATTGTCCACCTCACGTAACGCAATTGAACTCTGACGGACAAATCGTAAGCTTCATAGTCAACAGACAGGCTAGTGAAGATTCACATCTACTAAAAGCAACCTATATTTATAGTTTTTCTGCTGTTGTAATTCATCTATATTAATCATATTTTGAATGTTAGTTGCAATAATCTTTAAGAAGAGTCCTTCGAAATAATTCTATCGATTGTTTTTTCCGATTTCCACGCGACCGACATTCTACAGAATTCATTATTATTGGTGTAGATGATGGAAATCCTAGAGAGAGACAAGTGTCGAAACGATGTAGATCACCTTGGGATATTAGAGTCGACGGGGTGCTGAGGGAGACGGAGGAAACGAAGAAGAAAGAGTCTAGAGTAGAGCTCTGGGGGACTCCAACGCTGTGTTGACTCAGTGGCTGGAGACAGATTTCCATTAGCCCCGAGGCGAACCATTTGTTGTGGGAGGGGTGGGGACTCGCGCAGTGGGTGGCAGGGGTTGGAACGTGACTTTGGCACACCGTCACCCTGTCGTTGTGTATTCTCTGCATGTTTTTATTTCTGGACTGATTATGTTGGCTACATTTGTTTTATTGTGTACTTTATTTCTTCGATAAGCTCGGTGTCGCGTCAATTGATATTCCAGGGCGTTGTGATATCACAATATTGATCGTAATAGTGGACCAATTTGTCATGTCTTTCATTACTTCTTAAATCCTATACATTATTTATAAAGTAATGTTTCGTTAATATCCCTTTCACTTATCATTTAAAATATTATTTCTGAACTTCTTACAAACTCTGATTTTTCAACTTTGCAATAATTTTTTTACTGTAAGTGGTGCTATATATCTTATATTGAAACAATAATTAAAACCCGAATTATCTCATTGCGATAGTTATTTTTATAGAAAATTTCAGAAAAGAAATCGACTTTACTCGCTTCTAAATATTTTTATTCATTTCTTCCTCTGTTTCCAATTGTCATATTTAGTAAAAAAAGGAAAAATTGACTTATTTCCTGTTTTCACCACTTAAAATTTGTGTTAACACAGTATGTGAAATATTTTGTTTCTTTATAAACGTATTTCAACGTGTATTATCTTTTAATTGGAGTAAATTTCTTCGTGTTATATTTGGTAATAAAATGGCCATTCTTTACTGGTTTGAGATGGCTCGTTTCAATGAGAGGTGGGAACTTAAAAGTCATCTTTGTAAATCTCAGAGAAGTATGATGAAATAGATACAGTATCATTGGATAATCTGCGAACAATACTACTTGCCATCTGTTAAGGTATTTATGAATAAAACTAGTTCTTTTACAGAATTTTGTATTACTTTTCAACGGGATTTTTTGTTGGATATGGCTTAGGAAAAACTCAACGTATGTTATTAACTGATCTCACACAGCTTTGCAAAGGGATTTGAATTCGTCTCTTATTGACCGCTTCTCTACCTATAATTTTCTACCCTCCAATCTTTGGTGGCGCCTAATGAATTACTCTTACCTACTTAAGGTATTCACGAAAAAAATTCCCTTTACCCCAGTTGGATAAAAATTAATAATAGCGTACGGACTCGTCTAGCCGATTTCATGTAATTTCACCAAGTTACCTAAAAAACCAGCAAATGGAATAGATTTGCATACCAGACAAACTATCAATCGTACTAACAAACATATAAAATACTGTATTTAATTTTTGTTTGCAACAATAACTTAGAAATAATACATACAATAATGATAAAAAATACAAATTATACACCACAAAAATGTTTTGATTGAATTAAGAAACCGGATATGAGAAGAAATAATCAAATCGTACATTTGGTAAAACAATTACTCATAAATATAAATTCATTCATAAGCAGTCACAAAGTGCTTTGTTGATAATAAATTTAATTATTTATTACTTTAATAGATAATATAAAATATGTTTTATAAATAAAGATATTTATACTTTTTTTTAAATAGAATCTTTACACCATTTTAATTTACGCAATTCACCTTCGATATGTGATATCAGAATTAAATTCTATTTACTAACTTTTTTAAATTTTTATTTTTTGTACATTACTGTGTATAGTTAAATACTTTGTTGAGGCTTACAGAGAGGTTAAATATAAATTGAATAAAAATATACACTATTCTGTTAAGAAATCTTTTTCATTTTACTTTTATTGCTTAACATCACAGATAATATTCATCAAGCGATCTAAAAAAAAAAGTAAACTATTGAATACTAATTATGCGATAATTGCTTAGAATTATGAAAGTACCCGTCGTGCCTACCTGAGCACTTTTATTTATTCGTGGAAACCGGAGTAAACTAAGTTCAGCAGTTGCTGAGAGAATATCATTAGGTGTATAACCTTTGGATTTTTTTTTTTTTTGAAGTAGCCTCCCCATAACGATTAATGTTGATGAAGACAAAAAAAGTCTATAGTTGTAGAGGTATCAACCCAAATACTGCGTAAAATTGATGGAGATACGTGAAAACAGCCTATGTCAATATTGTTTGCCTATAGTAGTACTACAAAGAAGTCGGCGACAACATTTACTTTATATGTATTCGCTATAAAGTTTAATCCAAATAATCGAAGAAAAGATACTAAAAATACGCAATTCAAATACTATAAAGAAACGTGTCAATTTATCTGAAAATAAAATTTATATATAGTTTGGTCTGTGGTAAATTGTACAATAACATAACAAAAACTGCCGGAAGTGGGGGTGGATTGCGTGTATACGATATACAAAACATTACAGTATGATATTTTTTTAGGAAATAAATTAGCGATTGTTGGTTTTTCTACGAATTATAGTTCGGCAATGACTGAGGAATCCAGGGAGAATACAGTTGAAAGTCTAAAATCCCAACAGTGGCTTTGTGCGACTCAGCTGACGGCAGATCGGGTGTCACGAGACAAGACCACAGGCAGAGACAACTGACATGAGACGAAACGCTCACACCACACATGCGGTGATGGAGTGGCCTAATTTAGCATCAACACGCCACTAGATATAGTTACAGCTCCCAGGATAAGTCACAGGCGTGCAGCAAAAAGGGATTCTCGATTTAGTATCGCTCCACGTCACGCTATTTCAGAGTTTCTTTCGTCAACGACAGTTGTAACACTCATCAACGCCATTATCCCAAAAAATCAAAGCACTCAATACTATCGTATTTAAAAACGCTCAACCAAAGATTTTATTAGCATTAATTCCATAATTATCTTATACTAAACTTTAATCTGTTCTAAATTACGGCACGTCAATATGGACTCCACACAACGACAAGGACATTTATAAGCTTAAGTTTAGACAGCCTGAAATCATTAGATAGAGTCATATAAACTCGGTTTACCTATGAGATTTGATAATCATGATTATACCGATATTATTATGATGCACTACATATGCGACAACTATCTCTAAATTTGAGATTGGGTGAATTTACAAGGTCCAATACGACATTATATGAATAATAATTCTACTCATTTATTTATATAATTTTTTAGTAAAATGTTGTAAATTACTTGAATTAATTTCTGTACTAATCTACCTCATATGTAAAGCGTAACCTTTTTTTCAAGTGCAGCCAGTTGATTCTGGGGTAATTCCGGTCAGAGTATTCAAACTTTCAGAATTCAGAAGAGGATAGTTCGGATAATTTGTAAATCTCACCTCCGAAACTCTTGTAAACCTTTATTCAAGGAATTAAATATATTAACACTTCCCTGCATTTATATTTATGAAACAGTCGTGTTTGTTAAGTCCGAATTACTGAAGTGCCACCCTTTCTTTATACGAAACAGTCTCGTTCACGAACACTATACACGCAATAGTAGTAATATTCATCGCCCTAGAGTGTCAACCACTCTTTGCCAAAAGGGACCATACCATTCGGGAATCGTTCTATATAATTCCCTGCCCAAGAATATAAAAGATATTATGAAATTGAATATCTTCAAATCCGCGGTTAAAAACTACCTCCTGCACCAGTGCTTCTACACTGTAAAAGAATTTATTGATTTTAACAAAAGTTAAATTCGTCTTGTGCTTTATCACGCCATTGCTGTAGTACTTTTTAAACAACTTATAACAATTTCAAAAACTATTTTCTTGCATGATTGTGTTGTCTTATGGCTCATATTAATTTAGTTTTATGTGTACTCAACATTGGCACGTTTGTGTACATAAATTCTGTAGCCCCATCCTGGCCCGGGTTTTTCTCCGGTTTTCCTTCGGGTAGAGGCGGATTTATCATACAGGTTCTCTAGGCTTTGTCTAGGGGCGGGTCTATTGTAACAATAAATCGTGAATTTAGTGTTATTTCAATTTTTAAGCACTATACTCAGAATAATCTATAGTTCGATAATAACTTACATGTAATTTTTTGCTTAAAATTACAAACATATTGACATTCTATTAGTATTATAACTCGCAGCTAACTTTTTATCTTATCTAGGAATTTTTGCTGAATTTTTTGAATCCGCCTCTGCCTTAGGGCCCTTGATCGGAATTGATGGGATGGTCCCTTGCTTGCTTCCGGAGAGTAAATTAGTTTTTTTTCCCTCCACGTGGTCATACGCAGTTTGTACTGTTTTTTGACAATAAATTTATTTATTTATTTGATATAACAATAAACAAAGAAACATGAAATAAAACATTATTTCAATGATACAACAGGAACTGTTCATTTTTGGCATTTAATTTCTTTGTCCAATGATGGATGACTTACGGAACATGGTTTACATACAATTCTTAATCGTAAGGAATACGATTGTTACGATTCAATCAGTTTTTGTGAGATGAGTTCAAGAACTTCACTTCTAGAAAGCAATATTGATTTGACAAAGAACATTTATGCAAATTCACCCAAGCTAAAGCCGTGAGTGCTCGGGTAGAAAGCAATAAATGAGTTTGCTTTAATTTAATGAATACAAATTCGATCTAATTTGTACATCTCAGGACTTATTTTTGCCTTTTATTATGTAAAGTAAAATGTTTTAAAGAAATCGGAGAAGCCGGATACCTGAGGTGGAATTGTAAATAAAAAACACTGATGCTCTGGCGAGTGTCTTTACTGCTGAAATGATCAAAACTCCAATGTTACTTTGAGTAAATCGAGTTTAAAAAGTGTTGAAGAGTTTTCAATTATGTCGCAACGCATTTTAAAAGTTGGAGAAGCAATCGATTAATTTTATTTAATCATACCCTGTAATTGTAAGCGAGTAATAGTTACATTTTTTTTGTGGGGCTTTAGGGCTCGTCAACATCGAGGTCATCAGAGCCCTTAAAACTTGTACAGGTAGGGAAAATGAAGTTACGCACTAGGAAGAGCCAACATGACTCTCCCCGCGTGTGGGACTCACCGAATGACTCAGCCATACCCAATAAAAACCCTCCTGAATTACAACTCAAAACTCAAATCCCAACATATCTCAAGACTTTACTAAAAACATTAATCATGTTACGTCGAATGAAAATGGGAGACGGGACCGGGATTCGAACCCGGGACCTTGAGCTCTACGCGCTCGTGCGCCTACCAACTGCGCCATCCCGTTCGCCTCTCGGGCCCGTCTACCATTCTCATTCAACTTGTGAAACCGAGAGGCGAACGGGATGGCGCAGTTGGAAGGCGCATGAGCGCGTAGAGCACAAAGTCCCGGGTTCGAATCCCGGTCCCGTCTCCCATTTTCATTCGACGTAACATGATTAATCTGTTGCGTGGCGGTGAGGTTCACCGCAATCTAAGAGATTTCTATAAAAACATTTAAAAAAAGAAGAAAATGAAAGATACCCTAGCCCTAATAGCGTCGGGATCGAAAAGAACAAGAGGTGACCAAGGGAGGTCAGAAAAGAGAAAGGAAGGAGCATGGCTCAAGTGGGAGTAAGTAATAGTTACATTTCTTTATGAATTCTGGATATTTTCCCGAAATCGGTTCCAACGGTTTTGATACAATTCACGGAGGAGAGGTACGTTTGGACTAAGAAGTCATTTAAGACGAACGTTTACTATTATCGTTTCCACTATAATCGTTTTAGTACTTTTAATGTAGTACTGCGTAGTAGGTAGGTAGGTTAATTCACCAAAATATCTGAAATCAGCTTAAATGAATACTGTAACATGTACTTCTAATGATTTCAACTTAAAAAATACCTCACTGGTCATTTAAATGAAATAAATGCATTTATAATTAATTGGGTAATACATTGCGTCTTATGGAGAAAATACTTATTAAAAAATGACCAACTGGTAAATCTCAAAAGTGGTTTAAATTGAACGATCAGGTTGTCGGAAAATACAACACCGAAATTAGTAGAAATAGAAGAATTGTTGAGTTTCTTCTACGCTTTGAAATTAGTTGAAGAAAGTTATTCACAATTATTAACTAAAATTGTTTGGGAGTCATCCACTTCTAAATGTCACCCTTAAAATGCACGTTCTAGGTTTTTGTAGTTTTGTCGCAAAACTGTTAGAGTTTTACGAAAAAATGTATAGAAATTTCATGTAAAATTTCCTACAAAATACACAAAATGTAGTTTTTGATATCGCAATTTATCGAACATTTGTCGAAGAAGGAATATGTCTGTGGGATATTAAGGCCTCGAAATCCCTATGGATCCGAATATAGAGAACGTACACAACGAAGAATCTTCTAAATAAGTATCCGGGTCAAAGAATCAATTCTGAACCCGGTCGAAAGAATAAAAGACCGGTGATTTCACATTTATTATTCTCTATACGCGAATTTTTTTTATTTTATTTTATGGGGCTTTAGGGCTCGTCAACATCGAGGTCATTAGAGCCCAAGCAAGTAGGGAAAAATGCAGTTTCGCACCATAGAGAAGAACCGTAGTGACTCTTCCCCGTGTGTGGGACTCGCCGAATATCTCGACCATACCCACTAAAAACCCTCCTGAAATCAACAAATATCTAAATACAAAGATGAAAGAAAAGAAAACAGTTGCCATATATGCGAATTGAATGAATAAATAAAAATTTGTCAAATAGTAACAATCTGCGTATACCTAGAGAACAATAATTAGCTCTCCGAGAACAACACGGTATCATCCCATCAATTCCGATCAAAGGGTCCATAGGAGAGGTAGATTTAACATATCGCGCCCCATGGTAAAATTACGATGCTCATCCCTCTGAAAAGGAACAAAATAGCTGCTTGTAAACGTATCTCCTAAGAATGAAAAAAAAAAAAATCGATGAATTTTCAAAAATATTTCAGAAATATGTACTGTTATTAATTCTTCAGCCAGAAATCGTGGCGATTTCTATTTTTTTAAAACCGAAATCTGACTAATTATTCGAAAATAAAACAATACTAAAAGTAATTAGTTATTGGACGATTTTTGTTTTTTGAGATAGATAACTACCCCCACGAAGTCACTAACGTTAGTCAAAATAGCGAATGTAGTTAAGGGTTAATTTATTCTGAAAATATGATGAATTAATCCTAACTATTAAAATCACTCGAGATTTCTTAGGGTCCTTTATCAGAATTGATGGGATGGTCCCTTGCTTGCTTCCGGAGAGTAAATTAATTTATTATCCTCCATGTGGTCATACGCAGTTTATAACTGCTTTTTTGACAATGAACTTTATTCATTTATTTACTGATTAGAGATTAATAATAATAACAATAGTTTTAATGGTACTGTCACCCCCAAAATGCTGACTGCACGAGACCGGTGTTTGTGTCGCAACTTCATGATGGAAAAGACACGTGTAGACCACCCCTGTATTTTCCTGTCGATGAGAGGCCTAAAACCTTCTGCGCGTTTTCACAGGAATTCTGCAAAGGTGGCAACAGTGCGAGCACTCAGCGGTTGGCAAGCCTCCATGTAGCCGCTGTCACTCCCACTGGCAGACAAGCTCCGCAGCGATCTCAGCCAATCTTCAGTAGAGTACACACACCACCACCACAGCGACTCTCGGCATCACAAAGCTTCAAGTAGCCGATCGAGTTTCATTTGTTTGAAGAGCTGTGTTTGATTGGCGGTTCTTGTTAATAATATCTCTTCCGCAGTGAGTCTTCGTCAGCAGCACATCCACACGTATGTGTGTGTGGGTGGAACGCCTCGTGTGGCAAACATTGAACCAAGGCCACAAAAACACGCGAGAGTGGATTCAAGTGTTTGGGTCTTCAGATTGTCCGTCCTAATGCGGTTAATGTGTTCAATAGAGATCACTCTTCAAGCATCGACTTGGTTACGTAATGAATATGTTGAAAACTGACAACAAAACTTCGTTCTGCAGCACGGCAGCAATAAAAATATTATTAAGACATAAAATTTAAAGTAGTAATAATAAAGCATGTTTTCACAATTTACGGGTACGAAAGGCAGCTGCTAAACACAAACTAAGACGTAGCGGCTGTAAAAATCGAGGTTGCTGCTCGGGTGTTTTTCTTTCTTAACATCTGATAAAACAGTAATTTATAATGCAAAGAGATATATAAAAATCAAATGGAGATGAAAACACAATAAGAAGTTGATATCATACAAGTTTTTCGCAACGACTGATCGATCAATGTTTCACTTCGCTATATCACGTAAATGAATATAAGACTACTTCTGAAGTCATGACCAATGTCGAATTTCCATTTTCTGTTTGCTTCTCCCGCCGCAGCACAGCGCTGTAGACGCATGGGAACGAGCGCATGTGGAAGTGGGAAATTTGAGTCGCACCACCCATCCCCATCCATCGAAAACAATTGATACTTCCTCTCTTGTCATCACAAGGGACATGGATCTTAACTTAGGAAGAGGGGGGTGGAAGAGTGGTTGCAGAGCTTCAAGAGGTGGATTTCGACAACTGCAACCCTTGCTCAGTGAAGTCACATATTGCGCGTCAAGAATTCATATGGAACACTCTCAAGGACACACAGATCACCGAGATAAAGAAATACTTTGGTCACGTAGACTGAGTTAAACTCTCTAATTTGAGCTCTGGATAAGAGGGTCGGCTTCCCTCTAATCTCCTAGAGTGGATGATGGAGTACTATCCCATCAGAAAATGTGACTGGGTCCGCCAGTACACTGAATAAAGTTATGGATGATTTAGAGCAAAACTCAAAAGTTAGCTAACTAGAATCCAAAATTTCGATATATTTTCGACTGTACAATCAGTAAAATGCCTTGCTAATATTAATCTCCAACATTTTCATTTTGTGAAGTACAACAAAAAAAAATATTCACACTTATACGAAGTCCCAAATACAGATTAACTGAGTGTTTAGTCTTTGATCTCGGTATTGTTTTTTTCGGGAATGAAGTTGTAAAATGGAAGCCTTCAACTTTCAACTCGTTTTTCGTGAAGTTGTTTCAAATGATTTGCCAGGAACCACTGGCGCTGACCGGGTTCTGCTCCTAATCGGGTCGGATGCGACCAGCGGACCGCATTTTGGACACGCGTGGTCCAAATCATCGACTAAGGAATGTGGAGCATCAATCTATTTATAGTAACGTTTTTTCGATAATGTAGGGAAACCTCTGTAGATAGACATATGCTGTAGCGGACGTTATTGTAAAACACATTAAAATGAACAATATTGCCATTCATACTTGTCGCCCATCTCTATTCGTTTAGGCAGCGTATGCGAATATACCTCGTTTTTTCGATTTCATCGACATTGGTCAAAATCATTTTCGAAAAATAAAAGTTAGCCTACGTTTATCTTAACTATATCCTCGCCAAATCTTCACACGACGAATTCAGTGGTTTAATCGTGATTAAGTAGCAAACAGAAAGACACTTTCGCATTACGCATTTGTATTTATATATTAATATGGATGTAATAATGGTTGAGAACACAACTTTTCAATCACTTAAATGGTTCGTCTGTAGAGGAAAAAAGTTAACAGAAATAATATATTTATTTCAAAACAAACAGACGCAATTCCCTTGTTTACTTAGACGCTAAACTACACAAACTGCTGAGTAAGGATAAAGAAATCTATTACGCAACTCTCCCCCAGTTGCGGGTTGAGGGTAAGTTTCGTTAACCTACAAGAATATCAAAGGATCTAACTTTCGTTCGCGACTTGAAAATGTTGAAAGAAATTCAGCTGACACTCCGCTTATTCTAAAGTAACACACAAAATGGAGAATGCATTACGACTCGTGTGTTCTCAGAGTCATTCTGTTCTCTCTAAAATGTTATCGCGCGCGATTACAAGACTTGGCACCAACATACGTAAACAACGGGTCTTTGATGAAAGCACATTGCCAGCGGCCTACGTAGCTGCTGGAGGCGACACAAGAGGCCCGTTCAAGTTGTTTATACTCCCGCACCGACGGAAGCTTTCAATACGCTCGTGATTAATTGGAACGCGGAACAACGAGTTTGAATGTGAATCAGAAGAAGAATAGGACTCCTGTCACAATATCGAATCTTTTGCATGCAATCGGAGGTTTTTATTCTTTTTGTTGCTGTGATTACTTGAGATTGAGGAACAAACTTATCATAACACAATAAGATCTTTGTCTAGATTAGAAAAAGATGTGGATAAATATTTATGATATACAGACCTACTTCCTTTCGATTATACGAGATTTAAAATAAAAGTAATATTTCTTTAATATTCTTAAACGTTATTTCTTAAAGCTAATGTTCTATAACAATACTTTCTTCTTCTCTCATACTCAACCATTTGTAAAAAAAATTAGGTATTCAATACATTATCATGCATGCTACAGAAATTGAATGTTATATTTTAACTATATAAGATTGAGACATTTTAAGTTAGTTATGATTCAATTTGTATTGTAATAAGTTCATCTATGGCTTTCTTTAGTGGTAATAAAACAGGAAAGGGATTGTGCCAAGGGTGATGCGAGTCAATGTTGTCACAGCTTCCCGCACGCAGAAGCTGGTAGTGTCTTTTAAGGAGGATATATACGGGGCTCGTTTCAACGCAGCTTCGCGACGCCGCTAGCGAACTAGCCTCATGTAAACACAAAAAAGCCGGACAGTGTTGACAGAGGAGAGTTATTTACTGACGAGTTCCTTTGCAAGACCGTCTTGATAACGCTAGCGGTTTTGAGACTTCCCCAGGTTTTTGACGGATGAAATGGGCGACGCGATAAACACAGCGCGCCAATTACACCACCCTTTAGCAACATAAATATTGGTGTTTTTTTTAATCACAGGAATATGACCTTCGCACTCCCTCCTCAAAAGATGTTTATTCCTCATGGAGTGGGTGATTGCTGGCTTAAGTTGCATTGACCGTATTCTCTTCAGCGGTCCCAAAACGGATGTATTTACCACCACTTTCGGTCATCCTAATTTATTTTTACCATGCATTCCCACCCCCTTGCCCAATGGTGCTAATGGCATATCTTCTATGTAGAATGATTGTGAACTTTTGCAGCTTTGAAGGCGTCTTTATCTCGACGGCACCGAAACTATAGTTTCCGATCTAATAAAGTTTTTTCTTCTAAAAATTTTACTTATCACATCCTTCCCGCCCCGTACCTAGGGGTACAAAGGTTGTCTTATCTCAACAGTATTTGGTGTCAGATATTAAGTTATCCGTGTACCAAGTGTAGTTGAAATAACTCCAGGTATTCTAGAGTTGTGGTGAGATATACACTCATAAATACAAACCCCCATTTCACCAAGTAAGGGGTAGGTTTTTCTAAAATTGAATCATAATCATTTCTTGTCATGGAAACCATACATCTTCAAAATTTAAGCTGATTTAATATGCATTTGCAAGATCTGGCCCAAACATACGAACTAACAGATGAAATTAAATAAATGCTTGTAATAAAATACTAAACGTGAAAGATATTTCTTTTGTTGGGCTTTACGGCTCATGTCGACATCAAAGGTCATTGGAGCCCGAAAAACTTGTACAGGTAGGAAAAATGCAGTTACGCACTAGCGAGAGCCAACATGACTCTCCCCGCGTGTGGGACTCGCCAAATGACTCAACCGTACCCACTAAAAACCCTCCTGATTTACAACACACCAAAACATACCTCGCAACATAATCAAAACATCAAATGGAGTGGGGGGGAAATGAGGGGGGCACATAACATGAGGGGGGACAAAAAATGAGCAAAATGAAAGATACCCTAGCCTTAATAGCGTCGGGATCGAAAAGAACAAGAGGTGACCAAGGGAGGTCAGAAAAGAGAAAGGAAGGAGCCTCGCACAAGTCGAAGTAATGCCAGACTCAGCTCGGGACACCGTGTTCGCCAAACACGTACTTACTAGATATAAGTCCCCTGGGGCGCGGGCGGGGAAAAGAAGAGAAGAAGAGGAAAATGAAAGACACCCTAGCTCAAATAGCGTCGGGATCGAAAAGAAAGATTTTTTGACATGACACGAAAAAGTTAGACTGCTATCGCATTTTGCAAATTTTGTCCACTAAGTTTTGTGAAAGATTTTATGATATAGTTGCATTAAAATTTTGTTATAAAGCTTTTCATTCTGAGGTGAATGATTCGGCCAGGTACAGGTGATAATTTTTTTTTTTTTTGTGGGGCTTTAGGGCTCGTCAACAGCGAGGTCATTAGAGCCCTTAAAACTTGTACAGGTAGGGAAAATGCAGTTACGCACTAGGGAGAGCCGACATGACTCTCCCCGCGTGTGGGACTCGCCGAAAGACTCAGCCATACCCACTAAAAACCCTCCTGCATTACAACTCTAAACACAAATTCCAACATATCACATGACTTTTACTAGAAACATTAAAAAAAAAGAAGAGGAAAGAGGAAAATGAAAGATACCCTAGCCCTAATAGCGTCGGGATCGAAAAGAACAAGAGGTGACCAAGGAAGGTCAGAAAAGAGAAAGGAAGGAGCATGGCACAAGTGGGAGCAATGCCAGACTCAGCCCGCGGCCCCGCGTTCGCCAAACACGCACCCACCAGATGCAAGTCCCCTGGGGGAAGAGGAAAATGAAAGATACCCTAGCCCTAATAGCGTCGGGATCGAAAAGAACAAGAGGTGACCAAGGGAGGTCAGAAAAGAGAAAGGAAGGAGCATGGCACAAGTAAGTGGAAGTAATGCCAGACTCAGCTCGGGGCCCCGTGTTCGCCAAACACGTACTTACTACATGTAAGTCCCCTGGGGGATACAGGTGATAAAGAACACACACCAGGGCGCGCCACAACGTCAAGCGCGACGTTTCAGGTTCCCCTTTTCCTCAGAACCAGTCGTTTATATTTTCACTTATATTCAGGTGCATTGTCAATTATGCAATAAATAATAAATTAAGGTATTATTTGTATAATTTATATTTCATACTGTACATCTATAGATAAAATTTATGTGTGATAATATAACTGATAATGTATGATAATATTTTTTTTTTGTTGGGGCTTTAGGGTTCGTCAACATCGAGGTCATTAGAGCCCATGCAAGTAGGGAAAAATGCAGTTCCGCTCCATAGAGAAGATAATATAATTTCTTAGATAAGATAATATAATAATTCCATAGAGAAAATAATATAATACAGTTTCGCACCATAATATAATTGATAATGTATATCTATAGATGTCAGCAGACAATGCCTCTTCGAAAAGTCCCATTTATACATCTACTAACCGACTAGTCAACTAGTGGCGTCGTGGAGTTGCGTTGTAACTAGCCCCACGTACATCTCACCATAAAAGATATCAACAATGAAGGATCACTATAGAAGGGGAGCCTCATTAACCTGTGTGAAAATTATCACCATCATACACATTAATACCCACATGTCCCAGAAAATTTTATTTCCTTTCCTGAGTAAGTGGACTGAGCAAATCATACAAACGAAACACTGGGAAATCGTCAACACATCTTTCAATGCTCTAAAGTACGATGGTTCATCTTTTACTTTTACTTTCTGAGATAACGAGCTTTTGTACGTGAATTATCACTCTTCATCACAGTGTAATGTTACACAGTCGCGACAACAAACACAAAACTTGCAGATCAACGCAGAAGAGTATTCAAGAGTTGGGCGATTGTCACAACGTGAAATCAAGTAGGGTGAATATCACCGTGCTTAGCGAGCACTGTGTTGATACTCGCTGGCAGATAGAGGCGATACTGTCGCCAACTGCAAGGTAAGCACATGAAATTAGTATGGTACGTCGTGTCTGGGTGATATTACTGTGGCTCCATTGTATATTATCATATACTATTCAGAACTGTTCTGATCTGTTTACACAGTTTAATGTTAAATATGAATTCACGTGAAACTTGCCTAAAAGTAGCAAATGCAGGAAACTAGTATGCGCCATTTTATTAAGGTCTATAAAATAGTCTTGCCCAATAAAAGGAAACTTTCATATTATCATACTGAATGTTCGTTGCATATAGTTTAAAATAATAATATTTTGCGTACAATTAAATCAGTTTAGTCAGTAATAGAAATTTTCTCGAATGTAGTCTTGAACAAATACGTCGAATGTCTGCAGGTGGCGTTGAAGCGACAGCAAGCAGCCGAAGATGCCATCGCCTTGGGGTTGGTAGCCGTGACGACGGGCACCGAGTACGGCTACCTGCCTCAAGGACCGATCTCCGGCATGGCCATCACGGCGCCAGAAGCACAGCGCTGCAAGGAGGTCACAGGTCAGGATCTGAGGAATTATTCAGTAGGACATTTTTGGTAGTAAATGAGTTGTTATACGTGGGGCATTTCATGACAAATTCGTTTTCCATTCTCACCAATTTCAGCAAGATTTTGTGAAAGTCTGTTCAGACGTTTTTTTTTTTGTGTGTAACATTATTAAGACAAGTGAGTCATTTCTGAACTCACGCTTTATTCAAAGGTGACATGAGCATCTGTGAACAACGACGCCTCTTATCAATTATTCTGGCGGAGCTTCGCGCCAGAAATTTTGCAACCGTCACGACGTCCTGCTACGCGATTGGAGCGTCAACTCACGCTACAGCGCGAGACTAAGGACAGCCAGCCAGACCATGTGCTGGCACCGCTCGTGAGAGCGATGAGACACTCTCTCGCCCGCTGCATTCGCCAGACGTCGGACGATCACTCGCACTCCGGTGGCAAAGGAGTCACCACTCGCTCTCAGGTGCTACAGCAGTCGCTCTCACTCTCTGGACGGACATTCATCCACTTGCCCCCTGGACGGACTCATCGCCAAGCACTTTGCCATTACATCACCGGAGGGGCACATTCGTCTCGCCAGGCTCCCTCTCTGGTCACCCACTGCGCTTCTAATCATCCCGGCGAGCAACGCAACATGGCTCACTCGCCGCAACATGTCGGCTCGTTGCGAGGAGCACTCAAGTGCAGGGCATTCATTCGCCCGCTCTCTTCGCTCTCTAACTCGACGTCAACCATCATATAGCGCTCAAAACCATCGCAGCGACTCATCTACATTTCTATTTTGGTATTTGTATCACTTGTTCTATTTAGAGCATGTTTCATTAAATTATTTGCTGGCAATCACTTCTCATCTTGCACCTTCATCCTTTCATCATTCATTACTATCATAACAATTGGTCCTTCGAACCCAATGTGAAGATAAAGCTTGTTAATTGTCTGCACATCCCTTCATGTTTAGCGACAAATTTGTTTATACCTTTTCGGTCCTCTGAGCCGGATATCAATGCGCAGCTATTTCTTTTTTTTTCCACGGGACAAAATTGTTTGCACAACGTCTACACAAGATTCTGTGTGATGCCAAGAATTTTTTAAAATTATTGAATCCAAAACGTTCGCGTCACTACGATTTGGTTGCTCTGTACTGGGAAGTTGGGTAATCAAACACATGCACCACGCTCGATATTAAGTTCCATATGTTAAAGAAAGATTACTATCACCTGCTAAAACTCGAAAGATAATTGAATAAACTTTGATTTTGTGGGTTTTTAAAAACATCACAATAAATTAAAAGGTATATATAGAATAATGTGCTCTTGAACGACGTTTTTAGAACTGATAGAATCATTACAAATACCATTCAAATATAGTGAAAAATATCTCTAAAAAAGTAGTATTTGCATGGCAAGTCTATTTACAATTTTACAGCAAAACAAATCTCTGGATAAACAGGAAATCGGCATGTTAGAGGGTCGGGTGAACGAGAATCTACAATTTTAAAGTTGATGTTTATAATGTGCCGAAGTACGGCGGCCCTGCAATGTTTCTCGGTGCCGCGGCCCGCACACAGGAGGATATTCATGATTCCATAACATATCGAACTGAAATTCAAGATCTAAATCATAACCTTTTACGACCTATTGTAGACAAGTTTATAATTCAAAATATGACTCGCTTTGCTCGCTAAGCCGTCACCCGCCCTCTCCCCACATCCCCCGTTGGCTTTTTTTCTTCTGTGAACTAATTTTTTTAAAAATCCAATATGATCCCGTTTCTACATGGCAAACGAGATGTATCTCATTCAAGAAAGTCGACGTTATAAATCAATTTCGTGGCCCGAAATTTTTCCAAAATACCCAGATGGGATTTTTTTTTTTTTTTTTAAATTTTNTCAATTTGGACGTAAAATATCGATTGCAAGTAACCGTGAATAGCTAGTAAGTATAGAAAACTTTTGAATGGGCATTTAAGCCCACGAGTGATAGTTTTCGATACATTTTAGGAATTTATTAACGAAATCCAATTTTAGTTCATTTCTCTACAGTTGATAGCACGTTTCGGAAACAAAAAAGTCCACCTTCTTAAAATCACTTTTTGTCCCGAATTATTTTTAAATACCCGGAAGGGATGATATTTTATAATTTCAAAATTGTGTGTGTATGGAATCGATTTCAAGAAAGCCGAAGTCTTTGCCATGTATAGAAATAATTTTATTGAATTTTTTATACATTTGTGAATTTTGTATACTTCGCGGAAGGATTTTGCAGTTTTTCCACTAGATGGTGCTGAATACAGTTTTTTAGGGGGACATGTTTATTAAGTAACTTATCGACGAATGTGAAGTGAAATGTGTGTTTGGTGAATCTTATGTTTTAGAGGTTCCATGTGTCGGGGAAGACTTTTTATTGCTTCACATATCTCAATGCTGAGGTTGCTTCACAATAAAATTCTACCTCTTCAAAATAAATATTCACAGGTTGAACAGAAAAAGATTTTATTATGTAGGATTGATATGGACAAGTTATTTAATCGTAAATAATTAGTAACGCCAGTCTGGCAATCACAGGCGTTCAAAGCTTTGTAAAATAATGCCTTTTCCTCGTTTAACTCACTACTGCCGTTAAGTAGGTGGTCGTTGAAGAAGTTCTTTTCTTCGTCACGAGATGGTGTCACTGGTGGTCAATCCTGAATTGGTTAGTCGATGAAGTACGATATTTTAGCGCGTGGTTGCGCTGCTGGTGGCTAGTTGGAGTGCGATATCTTGGCGCGATGGCGCTGCAGGTTGAGCTTCAGCGTGGTCCCGTAGGATGGCGCGTCGTGTCCTCGGGTCGTAGAGTTAGTTCTACGGTTGATAGTGCGGGGAAGTTTCGTGATGACGCTTCTCCGAAGTTTGAATATCAATTCACTTGGACACACGATTATTCCGACGTCTTGGTGGTTGAAATAATGCAGTCACAGATTTGAACTTAGTTTGGCAGAGCTGGGTTCCTGAGTTCAGTCACAAGTCCAAGACGATTTCTTGGAGATAGAATATTTCTCACAGAGCCGAGTTTCGACATAGAATTATTCGCAGAGCTGAGTAACTGGTTTGAGGTTAAATCGGACTCGAAGTTTACTCGACCAGTTTTTTCGTCGCACTGAGCTTGGCTTGTGGCTTTCGCTATAAGCAAAACTTTGACAGCTGACGGCGGTGACGACGTAACACTGGGTCGAGGTTCGTCAATTGAGGTTCTCTCGAAGGTTCTTAATAAACTGACCCGCGTTCTCTGAGTATTTTGACAGATGAGCGAGACGCGTTCTTGTTGCACGCGGCACGCGCGTGTCACGGAGTCTCCTAATGTTTACAATTGTAGAGAGTCCCTTGCGTCTTATGCTGGTCTCGTGTCTTGAATGTTCGATACTTTGTCATGACGAGCAGTATAAACAACATGGCGCATCGCTGTGGCATCATGAAGTTTTTCGTGTGTTAATTACATGAGGGAGCTCATCATACGTTTTAAGGTATGTGTTGCGCTGTATATGTAGGAATGTGTTCCTACACATGTTAATTGGAAGCTACAGTAACTACGCATCTCACTGGTCTTCAATCAGGAGTTGTAACAGAGAGAAGTTCGACATAAATAGCACGACTATTCATGATCTAAATCCGTCTCTCATGGCTTTATCATTACTCACTAGGTTCTTTCGGTTAGTTTAAATTTTCCTTTTTATACGTAGAATAAATTAATTTTTCGTTACCTTCACAATATCAATCATGAGGTGTCTGTTGTATCATTATAAGAAGCTGTCTATACATTACGTAACGTAAAAATTACCTCCCTTCATTTGTAACGACACTTCCGACCACCCCAATAGCTCCGTTAAGAAAAATTTATTAATATTCGGAAAATATAGGAGACAAATTGACTTAATCGCTTGCCTCTCATCGCTTTATGCTCCAACAGATCGGTTGGAAACAAGAACTACTGACAAACTTGCAGGTTAGAGTAAGTTCAGTGAAACATACTTTATGAAACCTAGCTTTAGCAAACCATGATTAACACCCCCCCCAACCCATCGTAACACAATATACCGATATCACAATGCACCTCTCCTCCCCAAGATGCATTACTTAATTTATGGACGGTTCCCACCTTAATAATTTTTTCCTTTCGAGACGATGTCAGGAGACAACTGAATGTTCACATGTGATGCTCCCTCCCACAGATGCAATGAAGAAGTGCGAAGCCGCCCCTTCCTCCTCTTCGCGCTCTGTGTCACCGTGTTCGCCCGCGCCGTCCGACGCCGCCTTGGGCTCTCCAGACACGCCGCCTGGGATCCCCCTGGCCTCCGCTGACGCCACCACGGCCCACCGAACATCCCCACCGCAGCGACGTAACTCTCCCCCTGCACAACAGCCGCCGCCACCACGACCAGCGCAGGTGAGATTATTTCTTGGATTACGGTTCCACTTACGGATTTTCACTGCTCACTCGAGCAGATTTTTACTGAAGAAGAATGTGGATTGGTAAAGTTGCAGCTGTTTTGTCAGTGGACACATGTGGGTGAGCTCCGAAGAAAATTATTGAAAAAGGATTTACATAGGTGTTGGATGGCGTAAAAGTGTGTTCAGGAGAAAGAGGAACTTCATTTGAGTTCATTGGCAACATTTGGAGCAAATCGCCCCAATGGGGGCGTAACAGTGAGTGAAATAATTATTGCTCATACACTTTTGAAATGGTTGTGTATTATACAAACTGTATAATACACTGTATAATGAACTGTTCTTAGAAGTCCAGTTGCTTTTGAATCAGTTTTGTTTTAGAACTGTCAATACAGAGTTCACAGAAGATTGTGGAAGAAAATTCGAGTTAATAAAGTGAAAAATGACGGAAATATTAAAGATTTACGTAGTTTGTATGGTAGGTGAGATTTAAAAATAGACATTGTTTGGAGGTATTCCTTTTAGAACGTGTATTGCTATATATTATTCGAAAGTGCAATACAATACAAGTGAGTTTTGAAATTTGTGGAGTGAGAAAAAAAACTGAAATATAAGAAATTGAAAAAGTTCATCGAGGACTCCAAAATCTAATGTTTTATGTTGATATTTCCAAAAATTCTTAAAGGAATGGCCCCAGATATTGTACAAAGGTATGGGCAGACGTTACAACTGATACTGCAGCATTTGGTAGTAATAGTAATTTTGTAGTAATACAAAGGACAATATTGTGAGAAATAAGGAAGAAACTGCCCCATGAAATTGCACGGAGTTGTATATATCAAAGAATTCTTCTTCCTATATGGGGCAAAGAAGCCCACTATATGTAGTGTAGTCTTGAACTAAAATATTACACAAAGTAGTAATCGATACTGGAAAATAGAGCCCCCAATTTGAATTAAGTAGAACAATATAAATAAGAAAAAGAATCTTGCCCAATGTGTCAGAACGGCTGGGGTAATCCAGTCCAAATTTAGTGGACAGTTTTAGTGATATCTTCCTCATAATTGAAGCTATTGAGATGGGGTAAGTTATAAAGAACTTAGTGCAAACAGCTAGATTCAAAATATTTGAAACATATTAAGAAATTAAAGAAAATTTTGAAAAATGAGGAAAAGTGTTTTTTTGGTGAGTTCATGGTAATAAAGTGTGTGTTGAGAATTTGGTTCTCGCCACAAAAGTAGGTAGAGCAGGCGGAAGAATTAACTCCTACGGATTAGAAGAGAAAAGTATAAGGGAATTTAAAAGAAGGCAATACTAATGTTTTTACAGTAGAGTCTCCAAAATTGATAGGAACATAAAAATCGCCAAAGGACGTAGATACGTTCCTCCGGCTGACCAATGCCATTGATGGGGCAATCGCCAACATTAAGTGGGAATTCAAGAGACGTGACGTCACGAAGATGAAACACCGGTATTGGAAGGGAAGGTGAGGCAACGGAAGAAGGGAAAGATAATAGAGCAGATTGAGGAATGTATGAATAAGCTACATAAGCACGTTAATAAGTTGCAAGAAATAATTGAGGGGGAAGGATTAATTTACATGACTGAAAGGGAGTTTACAAGGTTTAATTCTAGATGGGGTGTATGATCTTTGGAGGGCAGTGGTGAGACTCCACGTGGCTAATGAATATAGTATGATATGACGAGACTGCGAACTAATTAATTGATCAGAGATCCCTTTTTGGAGTACCTATATATAATCAAATTAGGCTTAACCACGAGTAAAAACAACCATGCGTCAAAAACCTTGTAAGTCTTGAGTGTTCGGCGCAAAATTGTCCTAAGAAGTGGAACAATTAATTAATGAAATTCTAGGGTAATTAGGAACTCAAAAGAGCACATGAGATGTCAGGGTATTCATTGAAATGAATTTAGGATTCGAATTATTTAACTAGGTGAACACACACACGGGGTTCCTTATCCCATAAGGAAAACGCAATTGAAGAAACAAAACAATTAAATTGTTTATTGAATACTAGTACATAATTTCTATGTCTACCATGCTTTCTTCCTTCTCAATCCCCATTAAACATTCCCCCCCCCCAAAAAAAAAACAAAAAACCTTGACGTGAAACACAAACATGCTATATTTCGTCGTAAGTGAAGATGCTAAAGGCAGACTTTGATTAAAATACATGAATAATTAAACACTCGATTGCTCATCTTCTTGATAAGGCCCTTATGGATCAAACTAATGTTTTTAACGTTCTGAGCGGGGCCGTAATGGTTTTATACTCGTAGCACACGCTGGTCTTCTTCACGGCTAATTACTTTACCACTGGATGCAACCAGCTTGTATTTATTACCTTATACCAAAGATGGATGATCATAGCATTGTGGTTGTTCGAGTTCACTTGCCCTGGTGACCCCTGAAACTCGTCTCCTCTCGTTCGTCAGCTTGTCCAGACTGCACCTCCATTTCGGAGAAACCGCCTCTCAGTTCCTGGAACCACGCGCGTCAGTCGGTGTGTTTCCCGCTCAGCTGAACGACGCCGTCATGTTCCGGTAAACGTCTCCAATGATCATTCTCGAACCCGAGTTCAGCAAGTATTGTTCAGAATGTGCACAAATTGAGCCGCCATTCTCAAGTCCAAAATGCTGCTTTAAAAACGAATAAACTATCTTAAAACCTCCGAAGAAACAACTGATAAATTCGAAGTCTCGAAATATCTCACAAAAAGACTTGACGTAGTATAAGTTACGAAGTGCTTCAAAAAATAAGTCTCCGCGTGCAACGAAGTTAATCGAAGAAATATCTGAATATCTCGAAGTGTCCGGAGTCCGAAGTGTATCCGGTGAGAGTTCCAAGAGAGTGCTTCTGCTCCCCCTTTTATTAATTCGCTCCCCACTTCCACTAGCGACTTCGCCTCCTTTGACTCCAAATTTCGAAGAAAAAATCCTACGACGAGTGCGCGTTCACAGCCACTCCTGACGTTGCTCTTTCAAGAAATTCATTAGCTAACATTCAATCGCCTTTTCACTGCAACCACTTCTTTCGGACGAGGCATGTTTGTCCCTCTCTGCCTTATCTTACCACGCACACTTTCAAACGCTTCTCATCAGCAACGCACGCCGACGGTTAAACCGTTGTTTACTTTTATTGGGCCGAACCCATACATTTCGGTCTTCAATACGAAACCTCCGTGGTCCCTTGATTGAATGTCTTTGTGGGGCTTTAGGGCTCGTCAACATCGAGGTCATTAGAGCCCTGAATGTCTTTTTAATATACGTCGTCTGCTTTCTAACGAAGACCTTCCCTTTCAAAACATACTTTGTGGTTCTCTGTTCCTTTCTCTCAGCCTCTTAAATTTGTGGTTCCTTTCATAATCTTATATCGCTCCACTGAAAATACTTGCGTCAACGCAACTTCTGTTGGGTTCCAAATACATCTACTTGTGTTGATCTTTGTTTTAATTAATTTAGCCTGAGAATTATTATATTATCACAATAGAGAGGAAGTAAAATAGAAGCAGCAGGTGGTGAGGTTGGAAGAGATGTTGGGTGGCACAAGTACAGCAACACATGGAACGGAAAAGATAATAGCAAAACATGTTGAGGAAATGTTGCAGAAGCAAATGGACGCAGCTGCAAATCAGGTAACGGAGAAAGTGCAAAATATAATAGCAAAGCAAACAGGATTTCTTTTTGGGGCTTTACGGCTCGACATCGAGGTCATTAGAGCCCTAAAATTCTGTGCAGGAAGGGTAAATTCCGTTACGCACTAAAGACAGCCAACATGACTCTCCCCACTTGTGGGACTTGCCGAATGACTCAAACATACCCACTAAAAACCCTCCTGAATGACAATATATCAAAACATATCTCAAAAGATACATCAAAACATTGAGAACAAAAAATTAGAGAGAGGGACAAAAAATGAGGAAAATGAAAGATACCCTAGTCCTAATAGCGTCGGGATCAAAAAGTACAAGAGGTGACCAAGGAATGTCAGGAAAGAGAAAGGAAGGAGCCTAGTACAAGTAAATGGAAGTAATGCCAGACCCATCTCGGGGCCCCGTGTTTGCCAGACACGTACTTACTAGATGTAAGTCCCCTGGGGGTCATACATTACCGATCTTGGAGACAATATTTAACATGTGTCTGGAACAATCTTATTTTCCGAAATGTTGGAAGAGAAGTCAGGTAAAAGTATTTCTCAAAGGAAGAGACAGACCAGCTACGGATGCGACGTCTTATCGACCAATCTCGCTTATTCCAACGTATGGGAAGGTTTTGGACAGGGTTCTAACAAATAGAATATTGAGGTACTTAAAAGATAGAGGAAATATGAATTCAAGACAACATGGGTTTTGCAAACGTCTGAGTACGACAGATGCTTTAAAGCAATTGATTAAACTGATACAGAACAGAGAGGACAAGTACTGAACATGTTTTTTCTAGACATAAAGGGTGCATTTGATCTGCATTCATCTTGGTATTTAATAATTAAAACCTTGCAAGAGAAAGGATTAACAAAATATCTGCTAAATATTGTAAAGTCATACTTTGAGGACAGATATGCGCTACTCCAGATAGAAGACTGCAGAATACTGATAGAAATGATAATAGGTTGTCGTCAAGGGTTGGCGAGTGGTCCGTTATACTGGAATGTAGTGATGGAAAGAGAGTTATGGATCCTGACGGAAAACAGTATAAAATGTGTTGCATATGCTGATGACTTGGTGCTTCTCGTGGAGGGAAGATCGCGAACAATGTTAGAAATGGACACACAGAAGGCTTGGAATGAATGTGACCGAATATGTTTGGAGAATAGATTGGAAAAAAGTGAAACAAAGACAAGAATAATGTGATTTGGACATGCAGTGCAAAACAGGCGAAATATTCAAATAAAAATGAGAGGGAACAGGATTGAGATAGCTCGGTCCATGCGTTATTTAGGGGTACATCTGGATGAAAAACTGCTCTTTACAACGCACTTGGCTTACGTTACAAGTATGGTAAGGAAAATATTATACTGCATGTGACGGTTGGAATAATGGACTATGATATCAGCAGGCAGGTGGTTAAATTATTGTATATAGGGGCATTGAGACAAGTATTGACTTATGGATGTGCGATTTGGGGACATCGTGTTATATGCGAGCAATTTGAAAGAAAGATAAGTTCAATAGAGCGACCAGTCTTACTCCATGTGACAGGATGTTATAAGACAGTTTCAACAGATGCGTTGCATGTGCTTGCTGGGATTTTACCCATAGATTTGCACATTCAGAAAATAAATTTTGCACATTCATAAAATGGTTTTGGCAACGTCGACTAACGTTGGAATACCTTTCTGGACACGGTAATTTTACGAACTACCTACGGAGGATCGGAAAGGACGTTATACTTGATTGTGGCGAGAATGAATTGACATTAGTGCACATTTGGTGGGATTGTGTGATCTTTGGGACAGAGCGTCCACAGTATATGAAAAAGTGTAGACAGAAAGATATTTTGAATTTAAAGGATTTTCGACAATTGATTAACAAAGAATAGAAATACAACGAATTGGAAGAGTACATCACATCCATTGGGCTTTTGCGAATTGCATTGTGATTAGAGTGAGAAATAACAAGACATTGAAGATATGCACGTCTCCTCATGGCGGGGACGGTACATCCGTTATGCGGTCAATTTGCGATGTGAATTACTTAAAATGTTAAAAGAAAACAGGATCCTGTATTGCGATTGCTATAGATGCAGGGTAACCTAATGGTCAGGAAATAAAATGAAAAAAAGAAGACAAAGAATGTGGTGGTACCATTTGCAGTAAATGTCTGCAGTTAGAAGTAGTAGAGCAATCTTATGGAACAGCGATATCACGAGAATTATCTTATCACCCGTCGCATCTCATCCTTCCAAGAAATTACTTAAACCAGTAAAAGATCAACTTTCTTATATTAGCGTACATTTTTCATTTATTCCAGAATACTTGAAATCTGTTCAGAAAAAATTGTATCACAAACTATTTCACGTTTGGCTAATATAATTAGTTTCATGATTAGTTCACTGTCGAGATCCATTGCTGCATTACTTGCGAGACGCATTCTGGCACCATTGGCAGACGATTACTGCATGCAGTAGGAGAGTGCGGCAACAAATGAAGGCGAAAAATTGAAGACATTCTATTTTCTGGCAGCACGATCGTACGTCTGCTATCTGGAGCAGGAATGATCAGCTAGTGGAGTCGCTTCCGTCTGTGTTTTCCAATTGTTGGCAGTGATAACCTAATCGAAACAGCAGTGGAAATAAACAGGTGGAGCTGTCACCTAAAACTGAAGTGAAACTTCTATTACTCTGTTATGCGTAATTAAACTCGAGAAGAAAGATTTTTATTGACGGACGTGTAACGGAAGAGTGCGGCGCAAACGGAGAAATATGACATTTAATTAAATTACATTTAATTTAAACAAAGAAAAATGCATATATCAAGACGTTTAAGTGATGAAAATTTAAAACTCAAGGAGGTGAATGTATCAAGTGTTGCTAGTGTTTGATAAAGAATGATGGTAAAAAAAATTAAATAAGCCTACTAAGACGGAAAATTCATAATTTGAATAAAAAAGAAAAAGAAATGATTAATGTAGAAATAATACATAAAAAGGAAAACAATTTTGAAATAAGAACCTACCCGTAATTTGGACATCGGTCGATACCTGGGAAACGTCATGTTGTGAATGGAATATGTATCATTTCGAAGAAAGAAGAATGCCCCTCTACTTATAAAATGTTTATATTTATCACTTTGAACACAGGAAAATTTTAATGAGTATATTTGTAAATAATAAGAACGCCTAATTATTTGTGGGAATACGTATCATAATCCTAACAAGTAAAAGAGGTTTCACTTCGAACGTCCGGGTTCTTTGAGCTACCGGACATAATTGAATACTAACCAGAACGAACGTTGTATGTAGCATTTCCAACATTTTTCACGATTCGAGAAAAGTACTTCAGAGATGAAAAAAATTATATTTTTACAAAAAAACCACACTTCTGGTGAATAAATTAGGGATATAGTACCAATACATGATAGTTTTGTTAGTAAAAATATCTTATTTTGAACTCTAAGTACTTTTTCTTTTGTATACTTAACAGTTGCACAAATGTTACATACGTTTTCCCAGACAGGTACTCCAAACAGGCAGGGGCAACAAACTATTGGCAATATGATTGTAATGTTATTTCGAAGCTCTAAGCCTTTTGCCCTGGGGTTCTTCGCGACTGCCACAAAAACACTTAAAGTTTAAATTTAATAAATCTGAATATAATTTCAAGAAAATCGGTGGATGTTCTTCGCAATGATAGCCTACTAATCAACTCTGGCAGCAGCCTGGCTCTACCTGAGCACGTTATGTCTCGCTTCCCGTACATGCTTCATTCGCTATTCCTGTTCTGTACTCTGGTTCTTTGATTCGCAGATAACGGGCGCGTCGCTGGATATGTTGGCACGCCTGTTCCCTCACAAGAAGCGCTCCGTGTTGGAGTTGGTTCTTCGTCGCTGTGGAGACGACCTGCTCAAGGCCATCGAGCAATGTGCGCCCTCTGTCATGGCCTCCCCACGCTCCTGCACCGCCCCCGCCGTTCCCTCTCATCACCAACCGGTCACCATGAGCGTCAGCGGTGTCACCAACACCACCCCGCCAGGAGCCATCGGCGTCACCAACGCCAGCTCGGCGTTTAAACCCGTGTCTCCAGCGAACGGAAGCGTCGTCACCTCACTGCTGGGTTCCCAACAACCTCCCACGGGTGAGGGCAATGCGCTAGTTTAGGCTGGTTTACACGGGTAGAGTAATGAGGCGAGTACTTCGTAGAGTACAGTTACTATATCCGCGGAAACACTCAGTTAAGTAGAGTAGCGAGTACAGTGGATAGTAGACAATAGAGTGACTAACAATATGTTCGAATGTACCTCTACTCTACTTCCCCTACCTTCGTCAATATTTTCACTCGCTCATGGACTTAACCAGTGTAAACATGATCACTTTTTGCTCGTTAGAAGAGTAGAGCACGAAGGATAGAATTCTTTGGTGTATGTGTCAATTCCATTTAACATGAACTTGACGTAAGAAGCAGCATTAATATTTGTGGCGTTGTACTGCCAATACGACTGACTGGAATTAAAGTAAATGAACGAGGTAGAAACAGGTAAAAATGTGATTTTGAAGACAATCAGAATTCATAATTATTGACATGTAAAAATACCATCTTTTAATTATTTTCCAACATATTCAACACCAGGATACTTTAATAAACTGTAATATATTCATAACCTTAGGTCAATGTAACATGCAATTCGATGGACTTATAAAACTTGGTGCAACTGTCCAGATGAGCCAGGTTTTTTAATGGTTTACGAGGACAACAGACTGTATAGGATTGCAAATGGAAATTTAGGCGTTTTTCGTGAACGCAGTAAATACAGGTAATAGCAGTTTATTGAGCGCAGACGTTACCAAGAGACGCTGAATGATGAAATCGTGTCAAAATTGCTTCTGTATTAGAGGATTTCGACCAGAAGGCACTGCTCATTGGGCACAGCGTAGAGGTTCGTCTATACCGTGATCGACCACATCCTGTTCTCACACTGCTTCGTAATGTCGGGGATGACAAGATTTCATATGCAATTGAGGTGAATAATGACGTGATGATAGTGGGATGAAAGGTGAGGTAAACGGGAGTGCACCGAGAAAAACCTTCCGCGAGCCCGCTTTGTCCACAGTTGCAAATTCTATGTGCACTACGCCACACCGAGAGATGGGAAGGTGAAGGGATTGTTGTGGAGATATCTATTAACCAAATTATTGGTATTGTGCAAAGTGATCGGGACCAATAGAAATCCTCCGGATAATGGTGGATGAAATATCTATAAATGCTAGTGTAACCATAAATTTAGATTGAATGTTTAATTATGTTCAGCATTAATGGGTTTTTGTAATTAAATAATGCCACGTTAAATTGATATACAAGATTCATGTCGTTTAAAAATCGTAACTAATATTATTTAATGGTAATTATACAAATAATTTACAATTCTCAATTTATGCAGGTCAGAACATGGTCATAAAAGTAATTTTTCTTGATTCTGGACACAAAGTGATCTGGTAAAATCCAAGTACTCGAATCGATCAGTGTCCTTAAATTGACATCAATCTTTGCTCTTTTACAGCGCATCAGAGTAGCAGTCTGCCGTTCGTGTCATCGCTGCTCGCAGCGGGCCGCCTCTTGCCGCCCCCAGGGATGCTGTACCCCGCCGCTGCCGCCGCCGCTGCTGCAGCTGCCGCGGCCTCCAGCAACGTCACCGACCTCCTCCCGCCGCCCCCACCGCTGCCGCCCCCGCCACATCCGTTCCTTTTGCCTCCACATCTCTATGACTTCTTGTCTCCACCCCCGCCGCCACAACACTTCTCACGCCTGCCGCCTCCACCGGTCCCCGCAAACAGCTCGTCACCTTGCCCTGTGCCCGGATGCATGGAATGCAAGCCCTTAGGGGCACGTGACAAGACCAAGATGTCAGTCAGCTGAAACGTCAGGCACTAGATTTGGAGATGCCGAATAGGACTGCGGTTGACAGGCCTTGAACAAAATAAATGTTTAATTATTTCAGCGAATTGGCGTGCGTCGAGATTGAATACCATATTGGATGAGACTTGGTGTGTGGCCCTTACTCATGGTGGCACTTCACATAGCGTTGCATATTTGTGTAGCGTTATTGCTATATTTGGTCAAATATTTAATGTATGCTATCCACTCAAGGACTGAACCAGCAAATAGCTCAATCATGCCAAATATGTTTTACGTATGCGAATGATCAACACGATGACAGCGAGATAAATATATTTTTACTTTAATTCATGCTATCAAAACGTTGCATGAATATTAATTCATGCTATCAAAACGTTGTATAAATATTACGTTATGAAAAGACCATATCAACAAGGCGCTGGTGGATGTTGACAATTCATGTGCTCAAAAGCAAAGATGCATTTGATATAATTCTAGACATATTAAAACTTTTTAATTATTCCAACCCATATAAACGTTGTCCAATATCATTGAAACAAAAATTATAGAATAAAAAAAGTCAAAGGTATAGGTTAAAGAACAATAAGCAAGTGTCGATCGCGCGCGCGCTATTTAGCGAACCACAGCTAACCAAGTGTAGAAGGTCAAACCAATATTTGCATTATTTGAGTCCTTTGATGTGTGGCTGAAAACCGACGAGAGGTCGGATACAGGGATTTGCGTATTTGCTACAATAGAGCAAATACAGGAAAATAGCTCTTCTACACTTGGCCCTTTGGGGTAAATGTTGCAATTTTACAAATACGCAATGCCATGTGAAGTGTCACCATGATAGTCTTGATTTGGAACGTGCGTGTGTATTGTAGTGCAAAACATCTCAAGGGTGAGGTGTAACACAAAAACAGCTCGGGATATGGTGTTTAAAGTAGTATCAATTCTTCAATATCGACAGACTGAATTCCCCAAGTAACAGCGATGCCGAAAGTCTGGAACGGATTCATAAAACAAGTGAATATCTTTCGTCCTTTCAACGAACAAATGACAACTCCTCAAATACCTCTACCCTTCCTGCACAGAACAGTTCAGCTGCACTCAGACACCTCAAGGACAGTCGTTTTCATGAGGGGAGTCAAATTCTTGAAATACGATAAAAAGACTTTGAATGCATCTCATAGTGCAAGGTCACGAGTTCTGTTTCAAGATGTAGAAAATAATCAGAAATTGTATTCTCAAAAGTTGCTACTTCGACTCCCAACAATATTCTTTGGCATTACTGACAGGCTACACTACTTGGGTGCTTCATAAAAAAGTAATTCTTGAAATTCAAACAGTGTATGAATAAAACATCGACAAGCTTTATTAAAAACACTGACTAAGCAAAATGACTACAAGTGCACAACTTATGAACTTTGCCGTAGTATGAATTCATCTTGGCATGTTGCTTATGTTAATGTTGACATAATTAAATCAAATAGGACCTTTTCACTCTCCGATCAGGTGTGTTGAGCATTACGTAATATGTCACCCTCTCAGCCGATTCAGACTCAACAATTTGTAATCTGGAGAACGGGGAGCTTGTCCATTGAGTTGTTACCCCCCTTTTTTTCAAAGAAAGTGTAATTTATGAGAATTGGAACGTTTTATGGCCAACATTTACAAATTTAAGTGCGTGTTATATTAAAGATCAGAGTAACTGGGGCATTCAGTGATCCTCACGATCAAAAATCGGGATAATTCGGATGATGAAAATAAACCATAAACATAACTTTTGTAGAAACTGTCGATAGAACATAAGTCATCTACTCTTTAAGAACCGTATAAAAGTATATGCGAAACACTATAGGCCTACTCAGAAAAAATCCTAGGTGGTGAGCCATTACAAAACGCAGATGTATAACGTAGATGTCCTAATGGGTCAATACTCAAACGGTCCTCGTACCTAATTGGGTACCTAATAGTCATATTAACTTGTGTTGTTATTAAATTAAAACTTTATCCAATGGATGAACTTTCATGTTCACCAAAAAATATACGAGAAGAATCAACCGTGTTAAAAACCTATTCTGTTTAAAGTTCCAATAAGCGAAATATATATTAAAAAAAAAACATTGAAAGGAGAACTTTTGGGAAAATTTCGGGTGTGATGTAAACGTGAAGAATTGATAGCTCAAAAACGGCAAGTCACCACGACGCGACGTCGGGATAATAGTGTTTTGAGACCTTGAGCCTTTCATGCGTATGTGTGTTAAGAGGTGACACTGAAAAGTCGCACCCCACGGCAAATTGGTCGGCAAAAAAAATTGCCGTACATAAAATCTGCAAACAATGCATAAAAAAGAGAATGCATTTCCTCTAGAGAAGTATTTACTTGTCACAGCGTTTTGTTTAAGCACTAATGTTACTGTTACCTGAGCAGAGTACCAAGTAGACAAATCGGGGGTTAAAGGGTTTAAAAGCAGTGCAATTGTTTACTCGAGCTTGTCATTCCATCCCCAAATTCACCAGAGTCCCGAAATTTGAATGTGGAATGCGGTTGCCCAAAACGTGGATGTATTTTGCTCGTAATGTTGCAAGAAATTTAATTACATCTAATAACGTTCCTAATTCGTTAGTGTCGAGAGGCTGAGTAACTGACAGGCCCAATTATTAGTGACGTACACCTTTATGTTGGGAACTAGTTATAATATATGTTCAATAAATTCGTAACACAACTGTTGAATTTAAGCTAACCCAGATTACACTAAAGACACTTTCTTGATGTATTCTTGATACAAAAGGACGCGTCATTTTAAGCCAAGAGATAAATACTGAAATGCTCAACACATGTGCACGAACAGTGGAATTTGAATTCTTTGGTTTAAGAAATGACTCTGAATGATTATTTTCACTTTTTCGATGTTTTGAACATGTCTACTTTTAAGTTCTTTCACTTAAAGCTATTTATTTATTATTTTTAAGATGTCTGTTACCATTCTAGAATCTTTACACATGTTTGGGCTCGCCCAAACCAGAAAGGAAAGCGGGCGCGGGAGAGATGGCGTCAAACTGAATGCAACCTCGGCATCTTATTAAACGTTAAATCATGCTGCTCTAGAAGACTCACACATTCACTTCACATATTTTCATAGTCACTAACGCATTCAACTTATTTACTTGCACAATTGTATTCTTCAACTCTCATAGGCATTCATTCAGTACGTCAAATAAGTACAATTTGACCATATTTAATTTTTATTGTTCCCGAATTACGTTCAAAGCTTTCGACGTGATCTTTCATAATAACGCATCTTGCCACAGTAACTAACGATAATGGAATCAAATATTTATAAGTATTTATCCTACAATGAATGATATATCTGGCAATAGTGCAGCGTGGAAACACAAATATAACGCAAAAAAATCTAATAGCTAATAGTCCCTATCCTATGAATTAAAAATGTGGGTGTAGACCTGTGATAAGGTGAGCAAGTGTCTTAGTCAGTTAAAATAGATTAGAAGCATCAGTGGTAACACTTTATCTCGTCAATATTTATGCAATATTGTTCCCATAACCAAATATATTTTTATTACGTAAATCTAAAATTATTATAATAAATGTATTTGATGAAAAGTAAATGTTACTTAATTTGTTAATATAAACTTTAATTGTAAATGTTATTATAATTCATAAGGACTACTAACTATTAGAATGGTTTTGGCAAAAATATTATGTAAAATCTACTGTAGCTCGGGGGTCGTAAAAAACGTTTAAACTGGTTTAAACAGTTTAATATGCAAGTTACAATTAAAATGTACATACCATCAGTTGAAAAATAAAATTATGCCAGTATATAAGTTGCATGTGCCACTATCAGTTAGTCTCAAAATATGTGAATTGAACGTATCTTCTAAAGCACCGTGATTTACGTCTTGAAATGATGCCGCGACAGCATTGTTTCATTGCGGCTCTTCACGAGCAGGCAAATCGCAAATCGTATTGCCATTGCCTGCCAAACACCGCGCCCGCATTCTGCTCTGGATTTGAGCAAGCCTATATGTAAGTAAATATACAGATGTAAAAATGTAAAAATAAATAAAAACTAAATGAAACGTTCAAACAAAATTTAAAATCCCCATGAGTGATGATAAATTGATACTTCTCTCCTATATACTGAATGAATATTTCAATTTAAACATAAATAAACAATATTTATTACAATACACTCATCAAATTAAATTGTTTACGTATGAGAATATTAAAGTCTTTGATTCCTTCTTTCAATTTCAATTCAATTTTTTAAGACACGCGTTTTTACCGTATGTAGGAGAAAATGCGGTAATCTGACTAATAGACAAGGTATAAAACACTTTCAATTCACAATTTAAAATCTTTAAAAATAAGTAGTAGTAACTTCAACATATCTTCCATTACAGAACACTTTTATTTTCAATTTGTAACTTTTGAAAATTTATCCGGAAAATATATTCTTTTCGAACTTACCCCATAAATTCGTGACTTTTCACCGAAAATATTATATACAAAAACTATGTTCGGATTATGGAAATTAAAAATGTGGTTAGTAGAAATGAGTACGCTTTTGGAAACCCTGAAAGCCTTCTTTATTTATGAATTTATCAAGTTTAAATTTTCCTTACTTTGGGTAATGTAGTGAAAATTGAATGAACGTGAAAGTAATATAAGGTATATATTATAAAAATAAAATAATTTGAGTTAAATTTATGTCTATAACATTTGGGATACATGTAATTTTTGTTGAAAACGTCCACACCGAATACCATAATACTCTGGCTAAGGTCTCATCGGATACTTATATTATCGGAATACTACACAGAGAAGGCGATGATAATTACAATGCAACAATAAAAACATTAATCTTTTACAATGATTACATTCCTGTGGAAGTTACATCTTGATTTGTTATCGTTAAGCCACTATAGGCAGTGCGTAATTTCTTATTTCAGTTCCAATCTATTCCAACGATTGCTTATTAAAAAGCGGCAATTATTTTACGGGATAAAAAATGTATTTCGTAAATCGCTTTATTTTTGGTCGTTCCTTGTTTGATAACTGGGATTCTTTGTTTGATAACAGCATTCTCACAGTATCCGAGCTGTATGTTGGCCACTTTGTGGGTAGTTACGTTAATAACGATGGGTATACCAGCCTGTGACCAACAGTCGTCTAGTGACATTAAAGCGAGAATGACCTTTGTGACGCTTTTCTGAGTGGCTGAAAACGATTTGCATACACAAGAATTCGATGAAGGAAAGCTGTACGAACAGTTCGTTGATCTCAAACAATCGTAAGTACATTATCGCTTAATCTTAAGATGAAATGCATTGTATTGCATCCTCCCTTTCACTTGTAGAGAACCTTACACTCAGATTCTGCTACATATTGTTATACAGATATCTACTGCTATCAGTACCTATCACCCCATGTTATTTACATTCTTGCACATGTGCCATGTGTGAACACGTGAAAGACATTCTGTTGTTTACATATCGAACACCAAATATCGATTTATACGCGTACCGCCAAATATCGATGCAAGACCAAAGAACAACAAATCATTTCTTAGCTAGGAACGTGTAAATTAAGTAAGATTTCACTAGAACCATTGACAAGAAATAGGAAATTCGCTGTTAAGAGACTTCGAGAACTGACAAAAGATTCTCCCGACAACCAAGATTACCATGGTGAAATAAGTTGTTTATCACAACTAAAAATTGAGTCTTCGCCCAGCTCGCGTACGAGCCACTACGCTCACGTGCTTATTTACATTTTTTTTGTGGGGCTTTAGGGCTCGTCAACATCCAAGGTCATTAGAGCCCATGCAAGTAGGGAAAAATGCAGTTTCGCACCATAGAGAAGAGCCG